>CM059426.1:183031951-183381951 GCA_030390025.1 Squalus acanthias
CCCGCGCTGGCCTCTAAGAGCACTTCAGCTAGTCCAAATACCCCGCCCTTTCCCCATAGCCATGCAAATTGTTTTCCTTCAGGTACTTACCCAATTCCCTTTTGAAAGCCACGATTGAGTCCGCGTCCATCACCCTTTCAGGCAGTGCATTCCAGATCCTAACCACTTGCTGCGTAGAAAAGTTTTTCTTCATGTCGCCTTTGGTTCTTTTGCCAATCACCTTAAATCTGTGTCCTCTGGTTTTCGACCCTTCCGCCAATGGGAACAGTTTCTCTCTATCTACTCTGTTTAGACCCATCGTGATTTTGAACGCCTCTATCAAATCTCCTCTCAACCTTCTCTGCTCCAAGAAGAACAACCCCAGCTTCTCTAGTCTTTCCACGTAACTGAAGTCTCTCATTCCTGGAACCATTCTCGTAAATCTTTTTTGCACCCTCTCGAAGGCCTTCACATCCTTCCTAAAGTGCGGTGCCCAGGATTGGACACAATACTCCAGTTCAAGCCGAACCAGGGTTTTATAAAGGTTCATTATAACTTCCTTGCTTTTGTACTCTATGCCTCTATTTATGAAGCCCAGGATCCCGTATGCTTTTTTAACTGCTTTCTCAACCTGCCTTGCCACCTTCAACAATTTGTGCACATATAGCCCAGGTCTCTCTGTTCATGCACCCCCTTTAGAATTGTATCCTTTAGTTTATATTGCCTCTCCTCGTTCTTCCTATCTTAATGGATCACTTCGCACTTTTCTGCATTAAAAGAAATGTTGTAGTGGTAGGGGATAGTATCATAAGGGGGATAGATAGGGTTCTTTGCAGCCGAGAGCGAGAGTCCCGAAGGTTGTGTTGCCTGCCCGGTGCCAGGGTTAAGGACATCTCCTCTGGGCTGGAGAGAGACTTGGAGTGGGAGGGGGAGGATCCAGTTGTCGTGGTCCATGTTGGTACCAACGACATAGATAGGACAAGGAAAGAGGTTCTGCTGAGGGAGTATGAGCAGCTAGGGGCCAAATTAAAAAGCAGAACCACAAGGGTAATAATCTCTGGATTACTACCTGAGCCACAAGCAAATTTGGCTAGGGTAAATAAAATCAGAGAGTTAAATGCGTGGCTCAAAGACTGGTGTGGGAGAAATGGGTTTTGCTTCTTGGGACACTGGCACCAGTACTGGGACGGGAGAGAGCTGTTCCGTTGGGACGGACTTCACTTGGCCAGTGCTGGGACTAGAATCCAGGCGAATCGAATAACTAGGGCTGTAGAGAGGGCTTTAAACTAATTAGTGGGGGGGGAGGTTTCAAGAGAGCGAAGAATAAAAATGTCAGCGGAAAAGGCAATAGAGCAAATTAACAGTGGGGAAATTAAAAACCAGAGCGTGTCAGGAAGGGACAGAATATATAAAGATAAAGGTAAAGTAGTAAAGGGGGTAAAAGCAGGAATAAATTGTCACAAAACATGTTTAAAAGTTCTTTATCTGAATGCACGCAGCATTCGTAACAAAATAGACGAGTTGACGGTACAAATAACTACACATGGGTATGATCTGGTGGCCATTACAGAAACATGGCTGCGAGGTGACCATGACTGGGAACTAAACATCCAGGGGTATTTGACTATTAGGAAGGACAGACAGGAAGGAAAGGGAGGTGGGGTGGCTATGTTAATAAAGGATGGAATCACTGCAATAGTGAGAAATGATATTGGGTCAAAGGATCAGGATAGTGAAACAGTTTGGGTGGAGATAAGGAATAATAAGGGGAAAAAGTCACTAGTGGGCGTAGTCTATAGGCCTCCTAAC
Source organism: Squalus acanthias (assembly GCA_030390025.1). Lineage (NCBI taxonomy): Eukaryota > Metazoa > Chordata > Chondrichthyes > Squaliformes > Squalidae > Squalus > Squalus acanthias. The sequence continues at coordinate 183,033,740 of CM059426.1, forward strand.
AGTTGTAACTCTATTGGTCGGAGTATAAATCAGGAAATAGTTGGGGCTTGTAATAAGGGAACAGCTATAATCATGGGAGATTTTAACTTTCATATTGACTGGGCAAATCAAGTTGAGCAGGGCAGCCTTGAGGAAGAGTTCATAGAGTGCATTAGGGACGGGTTCCTTGAGCAGTATGTTACTGAACCAACCAGCAGGCAATCTTAGATCTGGTCCTGTGTAATGAGACAGGATTAATAAAAAATGTCCTGGTAAAGGATCCCCTTGGAATGAGTGACCATAACATGGTTGAATTCCAAATTCAGTTGGAGGGTGAGAGAGTTGGATCTCAAACCAGCGTACTAAGCTTAAATAAAGGAGACTATGAAGGTATGAGAGCAGAGTTGACTAAAGTGGACTGGGAAAATAGATTAAGGTGTAAGACGGTACAGGAGCAGTGGTGTACATTCAAGGAGGTATTTCACAACTTTCAAGAAAAATATATTCCACTGAGGAAAAAGGGGCGTAAAAGAAAAGACAGCCATCCGTGGCTAAGTAAAGTAATAAAGGATAGTATCCGACTGAAAACAAGGGCATATAAAGTAGCCAAATCTAGTGGGAGGATAGAAGATTGGGAAGCATTTAAAAGCCAGCAAAGAATAACTAAAAAATTAATTAAGAAGGGGAAGATAGATTATGAAAGTAAACTAGCAAAAAATATAAAAACAGATAGCAAGAGTTTCTACAGTTATATAAAAAGAAAAAGGGTGGCTAAAGTGAATGTTGGTCCCTTAGAGGACGAGACCGGGAAATTAGTAGTGGGGAACACGGAGATGGCAAATACGCTGAACAAATATTTTGTATCAGTCTTTACAGTAGAGGATACTAAAAATATCCCAACACTGGACAAATGGGGGGGGGGGGGGGGGGCGGAGGAGCTAAACATGATTAAAATCACTAAGGAGATGGTACTCGGTAAGATAATGGGACTTAAGGCGGATAAATCCCCTGGACATGATGGCTTACATCCTAGGGTCTTGAGAGAAGCAGCGGTAGGGATTGCGGATAAATTGGTGGTAATTTTCCAAAACTCCCTGGATTCGGGAAAGGTCCCAGCAGATTGGAAAACTGCTAATGTAACGCCCTTATTTAAAAAGGGAGGTAGACAAAAGGCTCGAAACTATAGACCAGTTAGCCTAACATCTGTGGTTGGTAAAATGTTGGAGTCCATTATTAAGGAAGCAGTAACAGGACATTTGGATAAGCATAATTTAATCGGACAGAGTCAGCATGGTTTTATGAAGGGAAATCATACTTGACAAATTTGCTCGAATTCTTTGAGGACGTAACAAACAGGGTGGATAAAGGGGAACCAGTGGATGTGGTGTATTTGGACTTCCAAAAGGCATTTGATAAGGTGCCACACAAAAGATTACTGCACAAGATAAAAAATCACGGGATTGGGGGTAATATACTGGCATGGGTGGAAGATTGGCTATCTAACAGAAAACAGAGAGTTGGGATAAATGGTTCATTTTCGGGTTGGCAATCAGTAACTAGTGGTGTTCCGCAAGGGTCAGTGCTGGGACCCCAACTCTTTACAATCTATATTAACGATTTGGAGGAGGGGACCAAGTGCAACGTATCCAAGTTTGCTGACGATACAAAGATAGGAGGAAAAGCAGTGAGTGAGGAGGACATAAAAAACCTGCAAAAGGACATAGACAGGCTAAGTGAGTGGGCGGAAATTTGGCAGATGAAATATAATGTTGGAAAGTGTGAGGTTATGCACTTTGGCAGAAAAAATCAAAGAGCAAGTTATTATCTAAATGGAAAGAAACTGCAAAGTGCTACAGTACAAAGGGATCTGGGAGTCCTGGTGCATGAAACACAGAAGGTTAGTATGCAGGTACAGCAGGTGATCAGGAAGGCCAATGGAATCTTGGCTTTTATTGCAAGGGGGATGGAGTATAAAAGCAGGGAAGTCTTGCTTCAGTTACACAAGGTACTGGTGAAGCCACACCTGGAATACTGCGTACAGTTTTGGTTTCCATATTTAAGAAAAGATATACTTGCTCTCGAGGCAGTTCAGAGAAGGTTCACTCGGTTGATTCCGGAGATGAGGGGGTTGACTTATGAGGAAAGGTTGAGTAGGTTGGGCCTCTACTCATTGGAATTCAGAAGAATGAGAGGCGATCTTATCGAAACATATAAGATTGTGAGGGGGCTTGATCGGGTGGAGGCGGGGAGGATGTTTCCACTGATGGGTGAGACTAGAACTAGGGGGCATAATCTTAGAATGAGGGGCTGCCGTTTCAAAACTGAGATGAGGAGAAACTTCTTCACTCAGAGGGTAGTAAATCTATGGAATTTGCTACCTCAGAGAGCTGTGGAAGCTGCGACATTAAATAAATTTTAAACGGAGATAGACAGTTTCCTAGCTGATAAGGGAATTAAGGGTTATGGGGAGCGGGCAAGGAAGTGGACAGTGAGTCTAGGTTCGGATCAGCCATGATCCTATTGAATGGCGGAGCAGGCCCGAGGGGCCATATGGCCTACTCCTGCTCCTACTTCTTATGTTCTTAAGTTCTACTTTCATCTGCCATGTGTCTACCCATTTCACTAGCCCGTCTATGTCTTCTTGAAGTCGATCACTATCCTCCTCACTGTTCAGTATACTGTACTTCCAAGTTTTATGTCATCTGCAAATTTTGAAATTGTGCCCTGTATACCCAAGTCCAAGTACACCACTGTATACCTTCCTCCAGTTAGAAAAACAACCGTTCACCACGACTCTCTGTTTCCTGTCACTTAGCCAATTTCTTATCCATACTGCCACTGTCCCTTTTATTCCATGGGCTTCAACTTTGCTGGCAAGCCTATTATGTGGCACTTTATCAAACACCTTTTGGAAGTCCATGTACACCATGTCAACCGCATAGCCATCATCAAAAAACTCGATCAAGTTAGTTAAACACGATTTGCCTTTAACAAATCCGTGCTGGCTTTCCTTAATTAATCCACACTTGTCCAAGTGACTGTTCATTTTGTCCCTGATTATCAGTTCTAAAAGCTTCCCCACTACCGAGGTTAAACTGACTGGCCTGTAGTTGCTTGGTTTATCCTTACACCCTTTTTCGAACAAAGGTGTAACATTTGCAATTCTCCAGTCCTCTGGCGCAACTCATGTATCCAAGGAGGATTGGAAGATTATGGCCAGTACCTCTGTGATTTCCACTTTAACTTCCCTCAGCATCCTAGGATGCATCCCATCTGGTCCTGGTGACTTATCTACTTTAAGTACAGCCAGCCTTTCTAGTACCTCCTCTTTATCAATTTTTATCCCACTACCTCCTCTTTCACTATGACTTTGGCAGTATCTTCTTCATTGGTGAAGACAGATGCAAAGTACTCATTTAGTACCTCAGCCATGCCCTCTGCCTCCATGCGTAGGTCTCCATTTTGGTCCCTAATCAGCCCCACCCCTTCTCTTACTACCCATTTACTATTTATATGCCTCTAGAAGACTTTTGAATTCTCTTTTATGTTAGCTGCCAATCTTTCTCTTTGCCCCTCTTATTTCCTTTTTCACTTCCCCTCTGAACTTTCTATATTCAGCCTGATTCTCACTTGTATTCTCAACCTGACATCTGCCATACGCGCTCTTTTTCTGCTTCATCTTACTCTCTATCTCTTTCGTCATCCAGGGACCTCTGACTTTGGTTGCCCTACCTTTCCCCCTCGTGGGAATGCACCTCGACTGTACCCGAACCATCGCCTCTTTAAAGACAGCCCATTGTTCTATTAAAGTTTTGCATGCTAATCTTTGATTCCAATTTATTTGGGCTAGATCCGTTCCCAACTGAAATTGGCCTTCCTCCAATTAAGTATTTTTACTCTAGATTGCTCCCTGTCCTTTTCCATAGCTAATCTAAACCTTATGATACTATGATCACTGTTCTCTCATTGTTCCCCGACTGACACTTGCTCCACCTGCCCCACCTCATTCCCCAGAACCAGATCCAGCAATGCCTCCTTCCTCGTTGGGCCGGAAACGTACTGATCAAGAAAGTTCTCCTGAACACACTTCAGAAATTCTTACACCTCTCTGCCCTTTACACTATTACTATCCCAGTCTATATTAGGATAGTTGAAGTCCCCTATTATCACTACTCTATAGTTCTTGCACCTCTCTGTAATTTCCCTGCAAAATTGCTCCTCTATATCCTTCCCACTAGTTGGCAGCCTATAGACTGCAGCTAGTAGTGTAATGGCACCTCTATTATTTCTTAACAGTAACCAAATAGATTCTGTCCTTGACCCCTCCAGGACATCCTCTCTCTCCAGCACTGTAACATTCTCCTTAACCAATACTGCCACCCCACCTCCTTTTAATACCCAATCCTGCCCATTTTTGAGCCAGGTCTCCGTTATTGCCACGACATCGTATTCCCATGTGGCTATTTACACCTACAGCTCACCAACCTTATTTACCACGCTTCGTGCGTTTACACACATGCACTGTAAACCTATCTTAGACCTTCTTGTATTCTCTCTTAGTGTGACCCCACCTAATACCTTACTATTTCTTATTCTAGAGCTATCTATCTCTCCCAATCCTTTGTGCACATTGTTTCTCCCTTCTAATGGTACATCCTGGTGCCCATCCCCCTGCCAAATTACTTTAAACCCTCCCCAACAGCACTAGCAAACCCCCCTGCGAGGATATTGGTTCCGGCTCTGTTAAGGTGCAACCCGTTCGGCCCGTACAGGTCCCACCTCCCCCAGAACCGGTCCCAATGTCCCACGAATCTAAAGCCCCCCCACCATCTCTCCAGCCACGCATTCTTCTGTTCGATCCTCCTACTTCTATACTCACTAGCTCGTGGCACCAGGAGTAATCCAGAGATTACGACCTTTGAGGTCCTGCTTTTAATCTCTTTCCTAGCTCCCTAAAATCTGCATGCAGGACCTCATCCCTCTTTCTACCTTTGTCGTTGATACCGATATGGACCACGACATCTAGCTGTTCACCCTGCCCCCTCAGAATGTTCTGCAGCCACTCAGTGACATCCTTGACCCTGGCATCAGGGAGGCAACATACCATCCTGGAATTACATCTGTGGCCACAGAAACACCTGTCTGTTACCCTAACTATCGAATCCCCTACCACTATTGCTTTCCTGATCTTCCTCCTCCCCCCTTGTACAGCTGAGCCACCCATGGTGCCGTGGACTTGGCTCCGGCTGTACTCCCCAGAGGAACCATCGCCCTCACCAGTATTGAGTACTGAATACTGGTTAGAGAGTGAGATGCACTCAGGGGACTCCTGCACTATTTGCCTAGTCCTCCTTGTCTGTCTGATGGTCACCCATTCCCTCTCTGCCTGCACACTCTTACACTGCGGGGTGACCACCTCCTGAAATGTGCTATCCATGTAGCTCTCAGCCTCTAGGATGCACCGCAGTGACACCAACTGCTGCTCAAGCTCCGAAACCCGGAGCTCGAGCTCCTCTAGCCGACGACACTTGCTGCACATATGGTTGTCCAGGACACTGGAAGTGTCTTGGGAGTTCCCACGTGGCACAGGATGTGCATTCCACAGGACTGAGGTGCCCTGCCATGCCTCTATTTATTCGAGAATTAACTAACTTACAGAAATAAACTTAAGACTATTCATTTCGTACCCTCACCTGTTCTCGAATGAAATGCACCTCACTAAACCAACCTTGCAGCTCAAATTATATAAAATAGTCACTGCTGTGGGTTTCACTCAGCAAATCAGGCAGCATTTACAGAAAGAGAAATAGAGTTAACATTTCACGTTCTGATGAAAGGTCATCGACTTGAAATGTTAACTCTGCTTCTCTCTCCACAGATGCTGCCTGACTTGCTGAGCATTTCCAGCATTTTACATTATATCACTCAACTGATGATTGGAAGAAGGTCGACATGACAGGTCGTACGAGAGTTCTCTTGCTTTTCTAGGTGACCCTGCACATTAAAAGGTAGAAGCCACTATCCTGGCTGCATTACAGCAGCTTCACTGGAGCAGCCTGCCTGTGACAATGACTGGATCAAATTACACATTGCAGAGACTTTGAATTACTTTCCAGCAATCAAATTACATATGCCAGACAAATTGTTGGATGTGTCCCCTCCACGGTCTCTAAATTGGCAGACTGCTTGTCCGACATCCAGGTCTGGATGAGCAGAAATTTTCACCAATTAAATATTGGGAAGACCGAAGCCATTGTTTTCGGTCCCCGCCACAAACTCCCTTCCCTAGGCACTGACTCCATTCCTCTCCCTAACATCTGTTTGAGGCTGAACCACACTGTTGGCAACTTTGGTGTCATATTTGACCCTGAAATGAGCTTCCAAACACATATCCGCAGCATAACTAAGACTGCCTACTTCCACCTCCGTAACATCGCCTGTCTCCGCCCTTGCCTTAGCCCATCCGCTGCTGAAACCCTCATCAATGCCTTTGTTACCTCTTGACTTGACTATTCCAACGTACTCCTGGCTGGCCTCCCACATTCTACCCTACGTAAACTTGAGATCATCCAAAACTCGGCTGCCCGTGTCCTAACTCGCACCAAGTCCCGTTCACCCATCACCCCTGTGCTCGCTGACCTACACTGGCTCCCGGTTAAGCAACGCCTTGATTTCAAAATTCTCATCCTTGTTTTCAAATCCTTCCATGGCCTCATCCCACCCTATCTCTAATCTCCTTCAGCACCACAAACCCCACCCCGCCCCAAGATAGCTGCTCTCCTCTAATTCTGCCCTCGAGTATCCCTCATTATAATCGCTCAACCATTGGTGGCCGTGCCTTCTGTTGCCTAGACCCTAAGCTCTGGAATTCCCTGCCTAAACCTTTCCACCCTCCTTTAAGACACTCCTTAAAACCTACCTCTTTGACCAAGCTTTTGGTCACCTGCCCTAATTTTTCCTTATGTGGCTCGGTGTCAATTTTTTTTGTCTGATAATACTCCTGTGAAGTCGTTTTACGACATTAAAGGCGCTATATAAATACAAGTTGTTAGTTTTGTTGACAAATCGCTTCTTCCTGTCTTCTCTCTTTCAGATGCTGATGGGACTGTTGTGTATTACCAATTTTTTTGTATCAGCTTTATATATATATATATGCGTGTGTGTGTGTGTGTTGATATTTAAGATTAAAATGCAGCAAAACTAGGTCCTCAGTGCGAATGGCTGTCACTCCTATCTCTATCTCTGGCTGGGTTTGGTCGCTGCAGCTTCTCTGCCACCTCCGGTCACTCACCTGGCGGGCCCGGCCTCCGCCTTTAATAGCGGGCTTCTCTCATCCGCCTCACCCTGAACCTCCGCCATTTTTCAGAAATACCTCCTGACTTTAATAGATTTAATATTGTTTCCACCCCCCTCCCCCCCCCCATTCATCATCGGAAGTGACGGCCCCGCAGGGAAGCCGATAAAACCCGAGCCGACAGCAGCATGTGTAACAACGCCACTGAGAGGAAGAGAACTGCACGCCCGAAAAACTGTTCCGGTCAAAACCAATGAGCCTGAGAACTGGGTGGGAGAGGGAGATAAAATGTCACTGTTGTGTAAAAATCACTGACTTTTAAAATTTAACCTGAGCAGAAATTATGTGGTGCAAAATGGTTTAAGTCCAGATGAGACTGAAGAAAAAGTGTTCTTAAATAAAACCCTATACGAATGGTAATACAACTTTCAAGGGTACTATCTTCATAGGGGATTGAAGGCAAATAACTCATGTTGGTACTTTTTAATGTGATTTACATCAATGTGTAGTTTTTTATGAATATAGTATTCCTTTAAAAGATTTTACATAGGAAAAGTTAAGGAAGAGAACAGACTTTCAAATTTGAGAATGAAGGCTCCATCCAGTAAGTACTTAACCGTGATATATAAGCAGATTTGCTGTGGATTCAAGGGCTGCTTTAGCCCCGAAGAAGCTTTGGGTTGTCACAACCCCTTGCATTTACCCTGGTTGATATAAAACATATCCATAATATTAAGCAGTGCAAACTTTATGTATATACTAAAAGAAAGTCTGTTCAAAAATTAGGGTGGGTTGGAAGGTCTGTGAGCAAAGGGAAATTAGTGCAGCTCATCCATCTAGTACCCTTATATTCCCATTGTACCATTCAAAACCAAAGTACTTGCCTCTATGACCCTGGCTGACAAATTATGAATGTTGATCGCTATTTCAGTAAATATGTTCTAACTAATAGCTGTTTCCTAATAAATTTCCATCCAGATCTAACAACTCTGAAGTAATAATCTGGGTTTACATTATCGATACTGTAGTATTTTATACACTTTAATGAGCTCCACTTACCCTTCTTCTTTCTTTGACTGTGTTATGAAGTTTGCAAAAAGAACAATATGTAATGATTAATCACATATTGCATTCTGTATGTATCTATCCAAGAATCTATGCTTGGCCCTCTCCTATTTCTCATCTACATGCTGCCCCTTGGTGACATCACCTGAAAACACAAGAGGCTGGATTTTACCAGCCCTGAGGAGGCGGGACTGCCGGGAAAATGGCAGAAACTGGGAGCGGGTACCAACCCCGCTCCCAACCCGCCTCCGTGCCATCTTCCCGGGAGACGGGTCCCCAAGTCGCGCAGGGACCCGTCTCCTCGAGGCGGGAAGGGGATTAGAGCCAATTAACTGCCTGTTAACAGGTAGTTAACAGGCAGTTTAGAGGCTTTTCCCCATTTTACGCCTGCAATTGCGGGCTTCCCGATGGCTGCGAACCTCGCCAGGGTCAGCGAGACAAGCAGTGGGTTTGCGGGGGTGAGAGGGGTCAAAATGTCAGCTGTAGAGGTGAGTGATGGGTGCAAGTGTGGACAGGTAAGTATGAGAGGTGAGTGTAAAGTGTTGGAAAAAGTTTCCGTACCTTTGCTTTCTGCAGGCTTCAACCGTTGAGGATCCGGAGGTGCCTCATCTCAACGGCAGAGATGACAGAATGGCTGCTGCATTCTCCGATGCAGCAGCCATCTGCTTTCTGCTGAGGAGAGAGGTCTTGGTGAGCCTTTGTGCAAGGGCTCACCTTAGAACAGAGATTGTCAGTGTTTGACAGCTTCACAAAGCTGTCAAACGCTGACAATTCATCTGTCAAAATTTTTTCGACAGATGAAGTGTCATACGCTGATGTCATCTGTCACCAGCTTTCCCTTTATTGGCCGGTAAGCCCGCTTAACAAGGCCAATCAAGAGAAAATAGCGTGGGTTCATCAGACGTCGCTGGGGGCGGGACGAGAACCCAGAAGGCAGCAGTCCTGCCCCCAACTCCAAAGTCTGGTTCCACAAAAACACTGACGACACCCAGCTCTACCTCCTCACCACCTCTCTTGACCCCTCCACTGCCTCCCTGTTGTCAGGCTGCTTGTCTGACATCCAGTGCTAGATGAGCAGAAATTTCCTCCAAATTAAGCATTGGGGAGACTGAAGCCGTGGTTTTTTAGTCCCCATCATCAACTCCGTTCCCTAACCACTAATTCCAACCCCCTCCCTAGCAACTGTCACAGGCTGAACCTAACTGTTTGCAACCTTGGCATCTAATTTCACCCTGAGCTGAGCTTCCGACCCCATATCCTCTCCATCACCAGGACCACCTACTTCCACCTCCATAATATTGCCTGTCTCTGCCCCTGCCTCAGCCCATCTGCTGCTGAAACCCTCACCCATGCTTTTGTTACCTCCATACTCAACTATTCCAATGCTCTCCTGGCCGGCCTCCTATTTTCCACCCTCCATAAGCTTGAGCTCATGCAAAACTCTGCTGGTCGTATCCTAAGTTGGATTAAGTCCTGTTCACCCATCACATCTGTGCACATGATCCACCAACACCTCAAATTCTTATTACATAGGATATACGGCACAGAAACAGGCCATTTGGCCCAACCAGTCCATGCCGGCATTTATGCTCCACACGAGCCTCCTCCTGTCTTTCCTCATCTAATCTATCAGCATAACCTTCCATTCCCTTTTATGCTTGTCTAGCCTCTCCTTAAATGCATCTACACTATTCGCTTCAACCACTCCCTGTGATAGCGAGTTCCACATTCTCACCACTCTTTGGGTAAAGAAGTTTCTTCTGAATTCCCTATTGGATTTCTTGGTGACTATCTTATATTGATGGCCTCTAGTTATGCTCTTCCCCACAAGTGGAAACATTCTCTCTCTATCCACTCTATCAAAATTTTTCTTAATTTTAAACACTTTTATTAGGTCACCCCTCAACCTTCTTTTTTCAAGAGAAAAGAGACCCAGCCTGTTCATCCTTTCCTAATATGTATACCCTTGCATTTCTGGTATCATCCTTGTAAATCTTCTCTGCACCCTCTCCAATGCCTCAATATCCTTTTTATAATTGTCATGTTCAAATCCCTCCATGGCCTCGCCCCTATCTCTGTAACCTCCTCCAGCCCAACAACTCTCCGAGAACTCTGCATTCCTCCAATTCTGGCCGCTTGTGAACTCCGACTTGCTTCACCCACCATTGGCGGCCATGCCTTCAGCTGTCTAGGCCGTAAGCTATGGAATTCTCTCTCTAAACCTCTCCACTTCTCTTCTTTTAAGACACTCCTTAAAATCTACCTCTTTGACCAGGCTTTTGGCCACCTGTCCTAATGTCTTCTTTTTTGGCTTGGTGTCAATTTTTGTCTGATTACGCTCCTGTGAAGCGCCTTGGGATATTTTACTATGTTAAAGGTGCTATATAAATGCAAGTTGTTGTTGTTGTAGGTACACGTTTTAAAATACTTAAGGAATTTCAGAGAGTAAAGTCTTGTAATATCCCTACTTATAAGTATGTATAGGAAACATACTGTCTGAGTTGAAACAAATTCCAACTCAAATTTTATAATGTATTAATTAATATTACTATCAAAGCGTCTTTGCAACATTAATAAGATTATACAGATGCCAGTCCCAATTGGGAGGAAAGCCACTAAAATGGTAAGGGTATATTGGTTTAATTTCACAGATATTGTTGGTATTGTTTAAATAAATAGAATAATTATGGAGCCCTCGCCCTGGAGTATTTGTTTAACCAAGCCCCTAAGAAAAGCTGCACAGTGAATGATACAATACCTGCTGCTCAGTAGACATTTATCAGCAATCAACATGGTGTTTCAACTAAGTTTTTAGAATGGGTTGTTCCTGATTATTCTAGGAACTGGGCCTGCTCCAAAACCTAATATGGCAATGATATTCCTTGAACAAGACTGACTGCCCTCAGCTTAGACACAATAGAATTGTTCAATTACTTACAGATTTAGTCAAGGTAGCCATCCTCAAAAAATTATATTATCATAAGAACGAGAAGCCCAGGGTCTTTTTTTCCAAAAAGTTTCCATGGTGAAAAGCATTACAATTTTATTATACTTTTAATCCCCTCTCTAATTTTCTCTTAATACCTTTCTTCTCCCAAAGGCAACAACCTGTGCTGGAGTACAGTTCCATGTAAGTAATAGTTCTCCAGTACTTCATCCGAGTGGTCATTCTTTGTGTGTGAGCCCGGATGTCAGGGTGGTGTACTGTTGACCATGGAGACTACCAGACTGTACATGACCCTGTCTTCACTTGACATTCACACATGCATTTTCTAGCAGGGATTGCTGAATAATGATCTGGAACAGGAGCCTTGGCTGATCATTTTTTTTCTCCCCCTCTCTAGCCCAGGGGCACTGAGGGAAATTGTATTCCTGAAACTATCCCAGATCATTCGGGGCAGACCACAGATAAAACCTGTATGGCTCAGTACCACAGCACAAGGTGCACTTGCATGCTAAGTCACTGAAGGAGAAATTGAAATGGTAAATATTATGTTCAGTGCCCAGCCTAAGCTACTACCTGACGATGGTAACCTTGATTGGGAGGGAGGGGACAGCCACTGCATTGTAAATTCTTTTTAAGCATCCCCTAACATCTGTGAGCCCCTGAGCCGTACAAACCAGGAATGTCCTAGGTTCAATCCCTGCTTAGTTAGCTGATCTCAGCTGGGGTGGCAGTAGAGCCACTACAATTGGTTTCAAGACTACTGAGTGAGGGAGTTGAAAAATCAGTTAGGGTTTCCACACCTCATCAGTATCCAGTTACCCCTGTTGGAAGAGCATATATGGACTAAGGGTGAAGACAGGACCAGGCTCAAAAGTGATGGCCCATGCAGTCAAATAACTTTCCAATATTCACCGTCTGGGCTCACACATAAGGAACGATCACAGAGGGTAAGTAATACATGTGGGACGGTACCCTAACAACGAGTTGATGCCTTCAGGAAGGGAAGGAAAAGGAGAGAATTGGTTAGAGTTTTTTTTTTTACAATTTCACAAAAAAAGTGACATTTTTATAAATTAGAAGATGGGGTGGTATTTTTTCATTGAATTTTTGATGTTAAAGTTTTATCCTGGGCTATTGTTTAAACAAGCCCACAAGAACTGCAAGATAAAAGATATGGCATCTGCTACTGAATACACGTTTATCAGTGGTTAACATGGACTTTGAGCTGAGTTTTTCAAATGGGTTGTTCCCGACTCTTCCAGGAAGTGAACCTGCTCCAAAACCTTTTAATACAGCCCCTTAAACAAAACTGACTCATTTCAGCTCAAAAACAGTAGAATTTTTCAATTACTTACATGTTCAGTCGTGTTAGCCATCCTCAAAAATGATACTGTAAAAATAACAGCCTAGGGTTTCAAAATCAATTTCCTTAGCAGAAAAATAATTTCAATTTTTAAAAAATGCAATTGTTTCTCAGTTTCAGTGTGTAATGCTGTATTACATATGGTAGATTTAGTTGTAATATAGTATATGTTGTAAAGCATGACAAGTAGAAAACATTTATAAGTGCTTTGTGAGCATCCGTCATAGTTTCAGCTAATAAATAGAGATTCTATACTATATCTTGTTCTCTTTGTTCACTAAGCAGTTTCCTCCTTATTAATTAGTCTTACAATAAGTTATTTTACTCTCTTGTCATATCAGCCTGTATTTTTTTTTGGTTGTGGTGTGAATTTTTTTCTTTGGTTTGGTGTCCATTATGTGGGGAATATGGTTGCGCGTTGTTGACAATAGGCCAGTTAGAAAATATTCTCCTTTTTGAGCTGCAGTGAGAATATAATCTTTTTGAACTCAACCATTTTTCCATTCTAAGAGAGCATTATATCTTTTAATGCAGGTTATGAAAAAAAAAGAAGCATTGTTATCTGTGATGGAATATTTATTTATGAATTATTTCTTGCTACTCATAGTATACACAGGGTTAAAATTGGTTACTGCTAGCTGTTTTAGTAAGCTGCAAAGAATATATATTATGATCTGGTATGGCAAAGGCGCTGATATGTGAGTGTTTACAACTTGCTGTGATCATTGTGGACTAATAGACAATGGGATGCTCAGCCATTGCCCTTGGACAAGGGCCCATCTCCTAGGTCATTCAAAGTGTTTGGAACTGATCAATCACTCAAGCGATTTCATTCAATTACAAGCATCCTGTGAGGCTATTTACAGTCCATGTTTGTTTGGAAGCTGTATTTGTGTGGGTAAATGCTGTTTTGAATCCTGTGGATATCTGACCATGACCACCTAAATGTAGTTATGAGAAATACAGTTTTAATGTCCTTTTGTTTTGGAATATCTTCAAAGGAATCTAGAGCTATATTTTATGGGGTATTGCAGAATACAACACTGAGTCTGGAGCCATCAGAGTACACAGGTAATCCAAGACTCCCTGGCAGCAGAAAGCTACTCAAGAAGTAAATGAACCAATTTTCATATGTTACTTTCATGTTGAGTTAGCACAGGGGAAACTCCTTTGCTGCTTTTATTTTGAAGAGAATAATAAATTCTGTATCTACTATAAATCTAGTGTTTTGTGTTCAATACTGTTTCTCTACCTATTTAAATGTTCGATAAATTTGTTTGGTAATTATAGCCCAAGGTGCAGTCTGATAGAGTGTGTGGTCTGCCGCCTACCAAAGACAAGATCACGTAGCAGCATGTGATATATTCCAGTAAGCTGGAGTACAGTGACATGAGTTATCTGTTTGATCACTGGGTCTCACTACATTTACCTAGATATTGGGCAGGTAAAGGCATACTTTGGGTCATAAGGTCCATTTACAGGAGTGGGCAGTGACACTGAACCCAAGTAATTATCTAATGTAAAAATCCAAAACTGTAGCACGTGTCGAGATTAATAATTAATATGAGCTAGCTTTTCTGTTCAGAAGGGCCTATATTGCTTAGATGGCTTCTTCTTGAAAAATGGGAAAAGCCTAGTTTAATGTTTTTGATTTGGTTTTGTTCAATTGGAGATTGGACAGATATTCTTAAGCATTTTTTGCTGATGCTGAGAGTTCAGATTTGTGTTGGTTCTTATAACATTTCACAAATTCATGATTTATCGGCACTGGGTTTAGCAATTTGAGAACCATTTTGGAGTTGCAAAAATGGGATAGTCTTGCTTGAGTGTTAGCATCTCCATGCATAAGCCAGAGTCTGTATGGTTTACCACCATGTTTGTAGTATCACATAGTGTGAAGCTGTTCCATGACACCTTGTGAGAAGAGAGTCAGGCTCCCTTCTGAATTTTAGAATGGTTTTAATAATTGTTAGCAGAGGTCTCCTTGGTGTTGATGTTCAAGGGTCTATATCCTCTTTACTCTGTTTTGAATAATTAGTGTTTCTTTTGTGATTCAACACAAACATTTTGATATCCCTGCTGAGTACTACACCTCTACTTTCCTAGAGCGGGGTAGGGATAATCCTATTATTGTTTAGGAAACTGCTTAGTATGTTATGTGAAAAGGGGACAAATTTAGGAAATTTAGGAAGCCTATGTTGAGTCTTCAGTGGTAGCGTCTAGGAGGGTAGTTTTTCTTAAATTCTCAACAAGTTTCTCTCCTTAACTCCTCTCTTAAAGACACTGACTCCACACTGACATAAGGTTCTCTGGGCACTGGTTGCCCTTGCCCAATTGTCCACTATTCACGTCTGAGCCTTGATCGTGAGTGTTGGAAAGGTTTTCAACCTGGAAAAGAGGGCGAATCCTATTGGAGCAGGGTTTGTCTATGTATACTAGCCCAAGAAAGAGCCTCTATCCTGCAACTGAAATACAGAAATGTGTATAATTTCCATGCTGGCATTACATTCTCAAGATAATTTGCTTTGCAATTGCAACTTCACTCTTGAGCCTTCACTTTTGTTATAAATCTTTGTGAGGACCTTGTTCAAATAAAAGTTAAGATCAGGGTGTCAAACATCCGGCCCGCGATAATTTAATCCGGCCTGTGGTGTCCTGCGCATAGTGTTGCCATATGTCCCAAAATGGGATACAAGTCTCCCGGGTGCTGCTTCTCACAGCCCGGGAGAACTGCAGAACTGCACCTTTTAACTTTTGTGCTACAGCAGCGCCTCCCCTCAGGGTCGGCAGGCAGGTTGGGAGTGGTGGGGTCAGCAGACAGAGTGGGACTGAGGGGGCCATGAGACAGAATGGGAGTGGGGGGGGGGGGGGGGGGTTGGCTAACTTGGATTGGGACGGGGGGGTTGGGAGATTGGGACTGGGGGGCGCAGTCGGGAGATTGGGGCAGGGGGAGACAGTCGGGAGATTGGGGCAGGGGGAGACTGTGACAAGATTGGTAGTCAGGAAGAGTGTGATGGGGACTGGAGTTGGGGGATGGGGCAATCAGAAGCGAAAGGGAGAAGGGGCTACAGAGACTGGGAAATTGGAAATAGTGAGGACAAATATGGCAGCAACCATGCCGCTGGTGCAGATTAGATGCAAGAACTTGCACCCAGAAATTGATATACACTGATCCCATTTGGTGCCCAAAAAATGGGCAAAAAGGTATACCAATTTCTACCTCAGTGTGTCCAAATAACTTTTTCTGAATGTGGCCCACACCAAGTGACAGGATGTTGGATCAGGCCCACCATTTCAATTGAGTTTGACACTGCTGGTTAAGATAACCATTAATGGCCTGGATTTTATGGGGCCTATGACCGCATACGTACAGCGCACGCGGTCGTAAGTGCCCCGCAAGTTCCGGGTTTCCGCACGCGCTGCGCGAAAACCCAGAACTTGCGATCTGTCACGTTTCAGCTTGACATATCATCCGCAGGCACAGGAAATGGACAGTCGCTGTCGGAGAGTTGGGCTATTTGCCCAACTAATGCCCACGAAACTCTTGCGCCTAGTAAAAGCAGGCGTAGGGCTTTCTTTTACCAGCATAAGGGTTTAAATAAATAGTAAAATAAATTTTTTTAAATCATTCAAACATTCAAAAATCTTTAAAACTAGTATGTGTTATTTTTGGCCCTTTTTAAGAATGTATAAATTTTTTTTTAATTTAATTTTTGTTTTAAATGTTTAATTAAATTGTATTTTTATTCATTTTAAACATGTGGTGATTTATTTTTATTTAGGTTGTGTGAAAGTGTGCTTTTTATGTCATTTTATTATGCTTATGGGGATTCCGTACGTAAATGGAATCCCCATAAGCATAATGGGAATCCCCCTTTTTGGTTGGTTGGACAGGGACGCTTGTGAACCGCATGCGCCCCTGGGATACATGGGCCTTTATGCAGGCGTACACCTGCAGGCCCAGGACTGCAAGAGTCCAAGATACGGAGGTACCAGGTAGGTGCATACTTTTCTTGCGGATCGGAGGCATTCGCCAGCGGGAAGCCTCTGACGGCAATTTCAGGTCTATTAATTCTGTTTTCCTCTTCCACTAAGTCCTTCTGAAAAAATTACAACTAATCTGTTACATATAATCTATATTTTCAAAACCCACTTTGCCTCTCACTTATTTCATAATCGCTTGCCAAACAAGTGATCCTTCTACATCTGCAATGTTAGAAAAAAAAGTCTAAAGGCTTCTTTCCCTAGATAATTAATTAATTATGAAAAAAAATGAATTTGAAGAAAATGTTCACTGGGTAAACATTTTAAATGCATCACATAATGTTAGACGAATCATCATTCATACTGCTTCTAGCTACACCAGAACCAAAGCACAAAGGAGTATCATGCACCACTTCAACTACCTTTAAACCTCAAGCTGAAAGGTGGCAGGTTTGGCGTGTTTGCTTCTTTACATGATAACACTACCTCATTCTTTACTTAATTGAGCTTCAACATATGGTGTAAACAGAATATATTATGAAGATCCATGGAATATTTCTCCCTGATATGACAATCATAATTCCCTTGTGATGTTGTCTCTGATGAGTTACCGCATCAGCCAATTTATGGGAATTAAATAAAAACAGAAAATGCTGGAAATACTCAGCAGGTCAGGCAGCAGCTGTGAAGAGAGAAACAGAGTTAACATTTCAGGTTGATGACCTTTTGCCAGAACAGCTTTTGTATAGGAATTAAATCCCTGCTTTACTCCCAGAACTCCATTTTTAACGTGAGTGGTTTGAGCGTCCTGGAATTATGTGCTCCAATTTGTGGAGTTTGACCGTGTTTCACAGGTCAGTGGCACACACACACGGTGTTTTTACATCTGTCACTTTAGGGATGCAGGAACCAGAAGGTTTATAGGTGTGCTAGATCAACTGTAGCAAACTTTTATTTTAATGTTTTGTGTTGGAGGAAATACATTTAAAACTAAAATTCTATTTTGTTTACCTGAATTAACATACATCAAAAGTACAATTAACAAGAATGATCTGAAACAGATAGATCCTGGTGGTTTTAAAAGAAACAGTTCATTTCTGCTTATACTTAAGAACATAAAAATTACGAGCAGAAGTAGACCATACGGCCCCTCGAGCCTGCGCCGCCATTCAATAAGCTCATGGCTGATCTTAGACCTCAGCTCCACTTTCCCGCCCTATCTCCATATCCCTTGATTCCCCTAGAGTCCAAAAATCTATTGATCTCAGCCTTGAATATACTCAATGATTCAGCAACCACAGCCCTTTGGGGTAGAAAATTGAAAGATTCACAACCCTCTGAGTGAAGAAATTCCTCCCCATCTCAGTCTTAAGTGGCCGACCCCTTATCCTGAGACTATGTCTCCTAGTTCTAGACACTCCAGCTAGAGGAAACAACCTCTCAGCGTCTATCCTGTCAATCCCCCTTGGAATCTTATATGTTTCAATGCGATCACCTCTTATTCTACTAAACTCCAGACAGTATAGGCCCAATCTACTCAATCTCTCCTCATAGGACAACCCTCTCATCTCGGGGATCAATCTAGTAAACCTCCGTTGCACTGCCTCCAAGGCAAGTATGTCCTTCCTCAGATAAGGAGACCAAAACTGTGCACAGTACTCCAGGTGCGGTCTCACCAAAGCCCTGTGCAATTGTAGTAAGACTTCCTTACTCTTGTACTCCAACCCCCTTGCATTTGCATTTCTAATTGCTAGCTGTACCTGCATGCTAACTTTCTGTGTTTCCTGTACAAGGACACCTAAATCTCTCAAAATCAACATTTAATAATTTCTCACCATTTAAAAAATATTCTGTTTTTCTATTCTTCCTACCAAAGTGAATAACCACACATTTCCCCACATTATACAGGAAACTCTTTATTAACCGGCACCGACGGGACCGGCGTGGTGCCGGTTTATCGAAAGTACCGGATAACGGAGAGTTATATCTACCGAGGCTATTTTTAACAAAGAAAAATAAATAAATCAAGAAATGTGCAGTATACTTCCGACAGCGCCAGGAGGCCGAGTAGTGGCACTTTTGAAAACTACCCCTGCTGACTAAATCGGCGTTCGCGGACTCGGACTCGGGATCGGCAACATTGCCGGTTATTTGAGAGGAGTTTTCGGAGTACTCGGCGTTCACGGAGACTCGACTGCGACTCGGCAACATTGCCGGTTATTTGAGAGGAGTTTTCGGAGGATGATTTTTGCCGGTTAAGCGAGAATTACGGATATTTGGGTGCCGGATAAACAAAAGTTTCCTGTACTCCATTGGCCACTTTATTGCCTACTCACCTAACCCATCTATATCCCATTGCAAACTCTTTGTGTCCTCCTCACAGCTTACTTTCCCACCTAGCTTTGTATCGCCAGCAAACCTGGGTACATTGCACTCGGTCCCTTCATATAAGTCATTAATATAGATTGTAAATAGCTGAGGCCCAAGCACTGATCCTTGCGGCACCCCACTTGTTATAGCCTGCCCACCGGAAAATGACCCATTTATCCCTACTCTCTGTTTTCTGTCTGTTAACTAATCCTCTATCCAAGATAATATATTACCTCCAACCCCATGAGCCCTTATCTTGCGTAGCAACCTTTTATGTGGCACCTTATTGAATGCCTTTTGGAAATCCAAATATACTACTGGTTCCCCTTTATCTACCCTGCTAGTTACATCCTCAAAAACTCTAATAAATTTGTTAAACACGATCTCCCTTTCATAAAACCAAGTTGACTCTGTTTAATCATATTATGGTTTTCTAAGTGCCCTGTTACCACTTCCTTGATAATGGATTCCAGCATTTTCCCAACAACTGATGTCTGGCTAACTGGCCTGTACTTCCCTGTTTTCTCTCTCCATCCTTTCTTGAATAGTGGGGTTATATTTGCTACCTTTCAATCCGCTGAGACCGTTCTAGAATGTAGGGAATTTTGGAAGATCACAACTAATGCATCCACTATTTCTGCACCCACCTCTTTTAGAACCCTAGGATGTAAGCCATCAGGTCCAGGGGATTTGTCGGCATTTAGTCTCACTATTTTCTCAAGTAGTTTTCTCTACTGATATTAATTACTTCAAGTTTCTCACTCTCATTAGCCCCTCGGTTTCTCACTATTTTTGGTATACTTTTTGTGTCTTCTACTGTGAAGACAGACACAAAATATTTATTTAATGTCTGCCATTTCCTTGTTCCCCATTATAATTTCTCCTGTCTCAGCCTCTAAGGGACCAACACTTACTTTTGCTACTCTCTTTTTGCATACTTGTAGAAGCTCTTACAATCTGTTTTTATATTTCTTGCCAGTTTACTCTCATTCTATTTTTTCTCTTTTTTATCATCTTTTTGGTCATCCTTTGCTGGTTTCTAAAGCTCTCCCAATCCTCAGGCTTACTATATTCTTTACAACATTATAAGCCTCTTCTTTTAATCTAATAACTTCTTTAGTTAGCCACAGAGGGATCACTTTTCCCGTGGAGTTTTTATTTCTCAATAGAATGTATATTCGTTGAGAATTTTGGAATATTTCTTTAAATGTTTGCCACTGCTTATCTACCATCATACCTTTTAATCTAATTTACCAATCTACCTTAGCCACCTCACCCCTCATACCTATGTAACTGACTTTATTTAAGTTTAAGACTCTTGTTTCGCATTTAAGTATTTCACTCTCAAACCCAAATTGAAATTTTACATATTATGATCACTCTTCCCCGAGGATCCTTTACTATGAGATTACTAATTAACTCAGTCTCATTACACAATACAAGATCTAAAATAGCCATACTTCCCTCAACATATTAAAATGTAGTACAGATAACAGTTCATAACATATCACAGTACTTCAAAAATAAAATGTGTTTGATTTACACACGATCGTAATAGCCACAGTCAGCCATTTTGTATCTGTCTATCAGTATATGTGCTTGCAACCACTTAATCCCATAAGAACATAAAAACATAAGAAATTGGAGTGGGATTAGGCCATTCGGCCCTTCAAGTCTGCTCCGCCATTCAATAAGATCATAGCTGACCTTCTATCTCAACTCCACCTTCCTGCACTATCCCCATATCCCTTGATTCCTTTAATATCCAAAACTCTATCAATCTCCATCTTGAATATACTCAAGGACTGAGCATCCACAGCCCTCTGGGGTAGAGAATTCCAAAGATTCACAACCCTTTGAGTGAAGAAATTTCTCCTCATCTCAGTCCTAAATGGCTGACCCCTTATTCTGAGACTGTGACCTCTAGTTCTAGACTCTCCAGCCAGGGGAAACATCCTCCCAGCATCTGCACTGTCAAGCCCAGTAAGAATGTTATATGTTTCAATGAGATCACCTCTCATTCTTCTAAATTCTAGGAAATATAGGCCTTGTCTCCTCAATCTCTCCTCATAGGACAATCCCCCCATCCCAGGAAACAGTCTGGTGAACCTTTGTTGCACTCCCTCTAAGGCAAGTATATCCTTGGGTAAAGAGACCAAAACTGTACACAGTACTCCAGGTGTGGTCTCACCAAGGCCCTAAATAATTGTAGTACGACTTCTTTACTCTTATACTCCAATCCCTTTGTAATAAAGGCTAACATACCATTTGCTTTCCCAATTGCTTGCTGCACCTGTATGTTAACTTTCTGTGATTTGTGTACAAGGACACCCAGGTCCCTGTGAATACCAACATTTCCCAATCTCTCACCATTTAAAAATATTCTGCTTTTCTATTTTTCCTACCAAAGTGGATAACTTCACATTCCTCCACATTATATTCCATCTGCCATGTTCTTGCCCACTCAACTAACCTGTCTATATCTCTTTACAGCCTCTTTGTGTCCTCCTCACAGTTTACTTTCCAACCTAGCTTTGTATCATCAGCAAACTTGATTACATTACACCCAGTCCCCTAATCTAAGTCATTGATATAAATTGTAAATAGCTGAGGCCAAGCACTGATCCTTGCGGTACCCCACTAGTTACAGCCTGCCAACTCGAAAATGACCCATTTATTCCTACTCTCTGTTTTCTGTCCATTAACCAATCCTCAATCCAAGCTAATATATTACCTTCAATCCCATGAGTCTTAATTTTGTGTAATTACCTTTTTGTGTGGCATCTTATCAAATGCTTTCTGAAAATCCAAATACACTACATCAACTGGTTCCCCCTTATCTACCCTGCTAGTTACCCTGCTAGTTACACCCTCAAAAAACAGATTTGTCGAACACGATTTCCCTTTCATAAATCCATGTTGACTCTGCCCAATCATATTATGATTTTCTAAGTGCCCTGTTACCATGCCCCTAATAATAGCATTTTCCCAACTACTGAAGTCAGGCTTCCCTCCTTTCCACCCCCCACCTCTCTCCGCAGATGATGCCTGACCTGAGTATTTCCAGCATTTTTTATTTGTATTTCAGATTTCCAGCATCAGCAGTATTTTGCCTCTGCATTTATGCTGTTTATTTCTTTCAACCTGGTATTTTGTCTTTCTCCTAGCTTTTTGCTCTTCATGTCTCTCCCTCTCAGGGCACACTGTTCTTCACCTCCTATCCCTTCCTCCCCCCCCCCCTCCCCCACTCCTACAAAGAAAGTGGGGGAATTCAAGGAATTTAGCTGAAGGGGGTTTGTCTTGTCTTTTTTTGTTCTTAAGGTGTGTAACTGTTTTGGCTGCATTCTATGTTTGTTCTGAAATATGATGTAATATAGGGAAATACATACAGCAAGGTCCCACAAATAACAATGAGATAATGTAGCAGGGTGATTGTGAGCCCTAATTCCCAAGTAAGGGTATGGCCCCTTTAAGAACTTAGGGGGAAAAATTGGGCGCAAAGCCCCAAGTGCCCGGGCGTGGCGCTGCTAATGCCTCCCGCGAAATTCAGGGGGAGGTTAGTGGTGGCGGTAGCCGGTAGCGCCCCGTGGCGCTGCGCCACCGGCGATGACGTCATCGCCGTGCGCAGCGCCCCGGCTGCAAACTTCGGTAGCGCCCCCTGACCTATCGCCGGACGATATGTCCGACAGGGTCAGGGTGGCATTTTTGCAGCCACGGCGGCGCAAGTTAAAGGGCAGGTGTCGGGCGGCCATTTTTTTTTAGGCCAACTGCCAGCACCTGCCCCCCCTTCCCCTTTTTTATTCGGGGTGCCGGCCGCAATCGCTCAGCCTGGCACTCCTCTTGCGTGCTGGGTTGCTTTCCCGGCACCCCGCTCCCGGGGGCCCAGTAGGGCAGCGCTAGGCCCCTCCCCTTTAATCAGGGGAGGGAGGCCTGCAATACCGCGGCGCTACGTGCCGACCCGCGTGGCACTGTTGCACGTAGCGCCACGATATTCACTTGTAACGCCCCTGGAAGAAGGTGGAGTGCTTCCATTAGCACCCCACCTCCTTCTTGGGACACTACCATTGAATTTACGGCACAGGGGTGCTAAATTTAGCGCCCTGACGAAGTTAGCAACCCAAAGGGAGTGCTAGCGAATTTCTCCCCCTTTGCCTTTAAACGGTAATTGCTACTGGAGTGGGGAGAGACTTTCCCCAGCCAACTAAGCATAAAAGGGTGAAGTTCAAGAGAAGCAAAAAAGCTGAAAGAGACTGGGAGATGGAGAGTTTTTTAGGACTACTGTTTGTAGAAGAAAGGAGGTTCCAAGACAGTAGGACCATGTAACATGTGGTGTCAGAAGTTGAATTTATGTCTCTAATGGAGAAACAAAGAGACCAACCCCAATGGAGGAAATATTTAGAGAACTGATGCAGACCACATGAGCTCTGCAAGAGGCCCTCGCAGTGATGGAGGAACCGCTAGGGGGCTCTGACCCCAAGGTACAAAGAACAGCTCACCTCTTTAGTGAACTGATTGAGGATCAGTATAGGGAGGCTCAGGACATGGTTGATCAGGAGCACGATGTATTTACATCTCAACCCAGGAGGACGAGGGCAATCTGCCATGACCTGGTGACGCCAACCGGAGTGACAAATAAGACTTTGCAAAATCCCAGAAGCCTAACGGAAGGAGGTGAGCCAGGAGATTAAAAAGTGGTTGAAACTAGTTTAATGTCTCATCTGAAAGACAGCACTTTGGACACCTCAGTACTACACTGAAGTGTCATCCTGAATTATGTGCTCAGGTCCTGGAGTGGGGTTTGAACCTATGAGCTTCTGACTGAGGCAGGAATGCTACCACTGAACCAAGGCTGACACCTATGCTAACCGTGATAATATCACATGATTAGCACAGACCAATCATACGGCAAAATAACACCCAACATTCATAGAGACACAAACTTATTAGAGATTCTTGATTAAAAACAACAGACAAGAGCATGAACCACAGGT
Source organism: Squalus acanthias (assembly GCA_030390025.1). NCBI lineage: Eukaryota > Metazoa > Chordata > Chondrichthyes > Squaliformes > Squalidae > Squalus > Squalus acanthias. The sequence continues at coordinate 183,057,733 of CM059426.1, forward strand.
CCCCCTGGATTTCTGTGCTTCCTCATTAAAACTTTTAGGTGCTGCATAATTGAGATCCTTTCTACCTGCTCAGATAACCATGACATATCCTGTGGTACTATTCAAAGAAAAGCAGGGAGTCCTCCCTGAACCAATACCTCAAGAAACAAATGATCTGATTATTCATTCACTTGTTGTTCGTAGGACCTTGGCGTGCTGTCATCTTTGCTTACATAACAACAGTGGCTGCACTTCAAAAGCAATCCATCAGCCATGAAACACTTTCAGTGTTGTGAGGACATAAGACGCTATATAAGTGCAAGTTCATTCTTTATAGCTTTTATCAATTATGTCTTGTAAAAGCTCCACAAAATCTCCTTGACACAAGAACATATAAAGGTGAGTATGGCAAGAGCAAAGGTCATTTCTCTTTCCAATGGACTGTATTCAATGTGCATGGTCTGGGATTCTTACCAACTCATTTAATCTTTCAAGCAAGGTGAAACTTCCATGCCTGCACCACCTGCAACCACACTACTCGCAACACTCCTCTCTCCTGCTTCCCTTCACTCTCCTACAATCACTGAACCACACTTCACTCCACTTCCTACTCTCACCACTATTGCAACCCTCGCATGTTAATCTTCCACACAAAATATGAACTATAGGGGAAGAAATTCGGTATCGCCCTGTTTGGGGCGCAATTATCTGCCGGGCGCAAAGTTTAGTGCCTGGCGCTAATTATCGCTTCTGACTGCAAACTTGGCTTCTATCGCCCCTGGAGGTGATTGGAGCGCCAAATCAGGCGCAACACACCTCTCTTAAGGTTGTACAAGGTATTGGTGAGACCGCACCTGGAATACTGCATACAGTTTTGGTGTCCTTACTTAAGGAAAGACATCCTTGCTCTCGAGGCAGTGCAAAAAAGGTTCACTCGGTTAATCCCGGGGATGAGGGGGTGGTCATATGAGGAGAGGTTGGGTAGATTGGGACTCTACTCATTGGAGTTCAGAAGAATGAGAGGCGATCTTATTGAAACATATAAGATTGTGAAGGGGTTGGATCGGGTGGATGCGGGGAGGATGTTCCCGATGACGGGTGAGACTAGAACTAGGAAACATAGTCTTAGAATAAGGGGCTGCTCTTTCAAAACTGAGATGAGGAGGAACTACTTCACTCAGAGGGTGGTAGGTCCATGGAATATGCTGCCACAAAAAGCTGTAGAAGCTACATCATTAAATAAATTTAAAACAGAAATAGACAGTTTCCTAGAAGTAAAGGGCATTAAGGGTTACGGGGAGCGGGCAGGAATTTGGACATGAGTCTAGGTTCGGATCGGTCATGGCCCTGTGGGTAGTGGAGCGGGCCCAGGGACCGTGTAGCCTGATTCTGCTCCTATTTCGTGTGTGCAATTCTGTTAGATGCAGGAGATGGTTCTGTGATAGTAGATAGTAGATTGGCGGTTAGGATCAGATCAGCCATGATCTTATTGAATGGCGGAGCAGGCTCGAGGGGCCGATTGGCCTACTCCTGCTCCTATTTCTTATGTTCTTATGTTCTAACGCCGAGGAGCGAGGCGCTACCTCAGAGCGCTGGCGAAGCTCATGTGATGTCAGTCAGCAATGGAACACAGACACACTGGCGCCGGCCAGTTCTTAAAGGGGAGGGTCGATCTTGCTCTCCATCCACACCCTGATCATTGCAACCTTGAATCTCAGCCTGGAGAGACCTGTACATCAATTCTGCTGGAAAGAACAATGGAGAGGCCTAGGGAAAGAGTTCAGAGTGCAGCCCTCATAGTCTCTTCTAAATCGATGCAAGGAAGGTCAAATCAAAATGAACCTGCAAAGTGCTGCTCAGTACCCAAAACTCCTTCACACAGCGTTGAATCTCTCCAGAAGTGTTTCTCTCTCTCTCTCTGCAAAAATGTCGCAGACAAAAAAAGGCAGGAAGCGGTCGCCTTTAAATAGCGCTCCCCCAGTCCCTTCCCGACTGCAAAACGTTCCCCTCAACCTGTCGTTGCTAGTGGGAGGCGGTAAGGCAGGGGGCACCACTCAATATCCGGTCCGGGGCGCTACCAGGGCGTTGCACGATCTGCGGGCGCAGGAGATCGTGGCGGTAGTGTTTAGCGCCGCCGCAAAATGTCTGGTCAATTTCGTGAGCGGCACAAACATCGCCGCGCCCGGGCGCTAGTTGCTTTGCGCCCTCTTAGGGCGCTAATGGGAGGCGCAAAGCAACCGAATTTTTCCCCCATACTCTCATGACAGGCACATTCTCAAAAACCTCACAAGGCTATCACTGATGCACTCCCTTCTTTCTTGAAGAAGGTCATGCACAACTTGCAGCAGGAGTCAGTGACTGGAGGAGGACGAACCTGCCTGCACACCTTGTGGAAAAAGACATGCTGGCCATCACTGGCAGGGGTCGAGTCATGGACATGGTGAGTGGCAACGCTGAAGGAGACATCGCACAGCGTTTCATCACACCTTGTTGTCTTTTTCTCTTCTTACTTCTATCTCGCCCTACACCGTCTGCATGACAAACTGCAGCTGCTTTCACCAGCCACTTCTCTCTCTGCTCACCCTTCACACTCTCTTTCATTTCTGGTGTTGAATATGTGGACACAACCCCTGACAAACATCCGGAGCTGCTCGAAGTCACTCAATAAGGCCATCTGAAGAATCCTCAATGGAAGCTCAGCAGCCTTCCACCTCACAAACTGTAGCCACATCTTGTACTTCGTAGGAGCACTAGGATAGGTAAACAAGCACACAAGCCAGGCACTAAGTGGTTGCATAAGGGTTACTTCATTATTCCTGTTAAATATTATGCACAGATGGAACTGAGTTGTTGGATTACATTTTTGTTTTCTGGATTTGGTGTTGATATTAACATTTGTAGTGAAGTGAGCGCAACATCCATAAGACTGGACTGAAGAAATCGGATGGTGGTAGTGAGGATGGTGGTGGTAAGGATTGTAGGACTGTTGGTGTATTGGGAATGGGAGGCATTAGAGACTTCAACCAAAGAATCAGTGAAATAAGGAGTGGCTGTTAGAATCTAGGTCGAGAGTTGGTAAAGGAATCCATTTTGTACAAAAACAATCTATTTGTATTCAGTTCCATTTTATATTCAGCTCTATAGTTAGAAGCCTAAAACTAAAAGCCTGCAAATGTAGCTGACAGTGCATGTCTGTACAGAGGTCAGAAGCAGCCTGCTTCCTAGGTCTGGCTACACATGTTTACATTTATCTGTAGTGAAACCATAATAATACAGTCTATGCTTTACCATACTCTAAACACCAGTATTCTCTGTTAACCTTTGGGTCCATGGGACTCAGAACAGAGATAAATGTTTAGGAGGCCTAGAACATCTTGATAAAGACTGGTACTAACTCATACCGAGTGTGTATAAAGGGTCATGGAATACAGAACACATATAGATTAATGCAGCCAGAAACAGCATAAATGATGTGAGACTGTACCCATAAGTTAGAAGAAGAGGGAAAGAGGAAAGGAGGTTGAGCTCAACTGACTGGAACGTGCGTTCTTCTACAGCAAAACATCTCTTGTAATCTCGGTGTTAGCTGTGAGTATATGTTAATTTAACCCTTAATAATCATGAACGTGTTTGATTCAACATCTCAAATTTATTCTTGGCACACATAGGACTGCAGCCTCTGTCTATATTATTACAAAAATGCACCCTAACAGAGGAATGGTTCACGTGAAGTGCTCTTGGATGAGTTACTGTCTAAGAACTCTGGCAGTTAGGGGCATTGATGGACAATGCTGCTCATGCTCTTCCTCCTCGTCATACTGTTCTTCCTCCTCCACTTCTTGCTGTCCTGGTGGTGGTAAGGGCTGATCCCTCTCATTATCACAAAGTTATGAAGCATGCAACTCACAATCACAAATCTGGAAACATGGTCAATGCTGGACTGCAAAGCTCCTCTTGAAAGGTCTAGGCAGTGGAAGTGTTGCTTGAGCATGCCAACTGCCTGCTTAATAATGTTCCTGTTTGCAGCACATGGCTATTGTTTTAGGCCAGTTCTGCGACTGTGCTCAGGTTCCTGACAGGAGTCATTAGCCACGTCTGAAGGGGATACCCCAGTAGATAGCCTGTGACCTGATGGCCTGGTTGGAATTAAGCCAGTACAGAGGACTGGCGCAGGATGAATGAATTATAACTGCTGCCAGGAAGCTGTGTATAGTCCTGCATTACAGAGACTACATAGAATTCACAGCACAGATACAGGCCCAACTGGTCTATACCAGTGTTTATGCTCATCCCACCCTACTTCATCTAACCCAATCAGCATATCATGTATGATGTGCTGCCTGTGGTAGCAAAAAAGCTGGACATTGAGGGAGTGGAATCGAACACCATATTGGACCCTTGGGCGTCCGTTTACTGCCTGTAAAATGGGCATGGAGTTTTCGAATTTCTAGGACAATGTCATATTTTCCTGCATATATATAAATATTTAGAATGTACCTTACCTTGATATAATTTAGTAAAGCTTGTGTTTTTTTTAAATGTTAAGTCTTTTTTCCAGGATTAACCTTCTAACCATTTCTCTCTGTTGCTCTTTATGAAGAGATCCAGCAAAGCTCATTGAAAATTTGTATCTCTGGCTCACTTTCTACAGGATCAAATTACTTCATGGAGGCCCTCCTCCCCTCAGGACCTTCAAACAATTTATTTTACCCAACTCGGTGTCTGCTTTAACCTTTTCTGTAATACACCACATATAATGTGGCAATGTGATACTTGATAATTCTAGATATTATCATTGTTTTGGAGAAGGAAAAGAAAGAAAGGTTTACATTTATATAGCGCCTTTCACAACCTCAGAATGACCCAAATCGCTTTACAGCCAATGAAGTACTTTTGAAGTGTAGCCACTGTTGTAATGTAGGAAACATGGCAGCCAATTTGTGCATAGCAAGGACCCACAAACAGTAATGTGATAATGGCCAGATATTTTATTTTTGTGATGTCGGTTGAGGGATAAAACTTGGCCAAGACACCAGGGATAACTCCTCTACTCTTCAAAATTCAGCAAGTTGTTATGATCTGGAATGCACTGCCTAAAAGGATGGTGGCAGCAGATTTAATAATAACTTTCAAAAGAGAATTGGATAAATACTGTACTTGAAGGGGAAATATTTGCAGGGCTTTGGGATAAGGACAGGGAAGTGGGCTTAATTGGATAGCTCTTCAAAGAGCCAGATTTAAGGTGATTGGCAGGGAACCAAAGGCAACATGAAGAAAAACTTTTTTACGCAGCAAGTGATCTGGAATGCACTGCCTGAAAGGTGGTGGAGGCAGATTCAATCGTGGCTTTCCAAAGGGAATTGGATAAGTAGCTGAAGGAAAAAATTTTGTAGGGCTACAGGGAAAGGATGGGGGAGTGGGACTAGTTGACGTGCTCTTGCAGAGAGCTGGCACGGGAAAAAAGCAAAATTTGACACTGAGCCATATAAGGAGATGTTAGCTTGGTCGAAGAGGTAGGTTTTAAGGAGAGTCTTAAAGGAGGAAAGAGAAGTAGCAAGGCGGAGGGATTTAGGGAAGGAATTCCAGAGCTTCGGACCTACACAGCTGAAGGCACAACTGCCAATCGTGGAGCATTTAAAATCGGGGATGTCAGAAGTCCGGGGATAGTCAGAAGTCCAGAATAGGTGAAGCGCAGAGGTCTTGGGGGATTATAGGGCTGGAGGAGATTACAGAGATAAGGAGGGGAGAGGCCATGGAGGGATTTGAAAACAAGGATGAGAATTTTAAAAATCGAGGCGTTGCTTAACTGGGAGCCAATGTAGGTCAACAAGCACAGGGGAGATGGGTGAGCGGGACTTGGTGCGAGTTAGCACACGGGCAGGAGAGTTTTGAATGACCTCAAGTTTGTAACACCATGGGATCTTTTACGTCCACCTGAGAGAGCAGACGGAGCCTTGGTTAAACATCTCCTTGGAAAGACAGCACCCCCAACAGTGCAGCACTCCCTCAGTATGGCACTGAAGTGTCAGCCTAGATTATGTGCTTATGTCTCTGGAGTGGGATTTAAACCCAGAACCTTCTGACTCAAGTAAGAGTGCTACCACTTCGCCACGGCTGACACTGCAAAGAACCTAGGTGTTCACACTTTAACTTTTGTCATTGGTGCATCTCAATAACATAATTTACAAGTGACAGAATTATATTGCCTTGCATGTTTTTAAACAGAGTCAAAAAGCTTGTCTGAAAACTTTACTAGGGGAATGACATTTTTTTAGAAAAGAAAAAGTGGTTACAACTGATGGCTTAATAGAGAGCACTGGAAACCACATCACTTTGCTCCCTTCCTCCCTGGGAATGCCAACGACTATAATTGTTGCCCCTAATAACCCATAATGTTGTTTTACTGTACAAAATACAACAGCCGACAAAATATTTGCATAATATGAAGACTATATTCTGATTAACCAGAACATATGCAAGATAAGGGCTCATGGGGTTGGGGGTAATATATTAGCATGGATAGAGGATTGGTTAACGGACAGAAAACAGAGAGTAGGGATAAATGGGTCATTTTCCGGTTGGCAGGGTGTAGCTAGTGGGGTGCCACAAGAATCAGTGCTTGGGCCTCAGCTATTAACAATCTATATTAATGACTTAGATGAAGGGACCGAGTGCAATGTATCCAAGTTTACTGACGATACAAAGCTAGGTGGGAAAGTAAGTTGTGAGGAGGACACAATGAGCCTGCAAAGGGATATAGACAGGTTAAGTGAGTGGGCAATAAGGTGGCAGATGGAGTATAATGTGAGGAAATGTGAGGTTATTCACATTGGTAGAAAGAATAGAAAAACAGAATATTTTTTAAATGGTGAGAAACTACTAAGTGTTGGTGTTGAGAGATTTAGATGTCCTCGTACAGGAAACACAGAAAGTTAGCATGCAGGTACAGCAAGCAATTAGGAAGGCAAATGGCATGTTGGCCTTTATTGCAAGGGGGTTGGCGTACAAGAGTAAGGAAGTCTTACTACAATTGTACAGGGCTTTGGTGAGACCACACCTGGAGTACTGTGCACAGTTCTGGTCTTCTTATCTGAGGAAGGACATACATGCTTTAGAGGCGGTGCAACGAAGGTTCACTAGATTGATCCCTGGGAAGAGAGGGTTGTCCTATGAGGAGAGATTGATTAGATTGGGCCTATACTCGCTGGAGTTTAGAAGAATGAGAGTTGATCTCATTGAAACATATAAGATTCTGAGGGGGATTGACAGGGTAGATACTGAGAGGTTGTTTCCCCTGGCTGGAGAGTCTAGAACTAGGGGGCATAGTCTCAGGATAAGGGGTCGGCCATTTAAGACTGAGATGAGGAGGAATTTCTTCACTCAGAGGGTTGTGAATCTTTGGCATTCTCTACCGCAAAGGGCTGTGGTTGTTGAATCGTTGAGTATATTCAAGGCTGAGATAAATAGCTTTTGGGACTCTAGGGGAATCAAAGAATATGGGGATCGGGCAGGAAAGTGGAGTTGAGGTCGAAGATCAACCATGATCTTATTGAATGGTGGAGCAGGCTCAAAGGGCCGTATGGCCTACTCCTGCTCTAATTTGTATGTTCTTATGTAACCTCTATGTGTCCCTTTTAAAATAGTGCTTTGGATTAGGAATTTGAAACTGGAGCTATAGCTTCTATTTCTGTAGTCGCTGTCACCTTGAAACAAAAAATTAAGTGCAGGAGATAACAAAATCAATTATATAGTTACTTACTTATAAGCCAATCACCAGTCAATTCTTTTTTTCTCAAACCAATGAACATACAAGATTAGATTATGATTGCACAAAAAGTAATTGCCACTGACATGCATAAAGATACGGTTGAAATAAAATACCACTTGATTGTATTATAAGTGAGATGGCTTTCCTTTAAAAATAACTTTGTTCACTCAAAGCATGATTAAGATACTACATAGATAGAATCAGTAGCAAAAATGCCAAAGACAGTGATGACCAAAGAAAGCGCTGTTTAGGTATTGATTACCATTGCAAAAATCCCTCCATGGTCTCACCCTTCCCTATCCCTGTAATCTCCTCCAGCCCCACAACCGCCCGTCCACCCCCCCACCCCCGAGATATCTGCGCTCCTCTAATTCTGCCCTCTTGAGCATCCCTAATTATAATAGCTCAACCTTTGGTGGCCGTGCCTTCTGTTGCCTAGGCCCTAAGCTCTGAAATTCCCTGCCTTAACCTCTCTGCCTCTCTTTCCTCCTTTAAGACGCTCCTTAGAACCCACCTCTTTTACCAAGCTTTTGGTCATCTGCCCTAATATCTCTTTATGTGGCTCGGTGTCAAATTTTTTGTCTTATAATACTCCTGTGAAGTGCCTTGGGATGTTTTACTATGTTAAAGGTGCTATATAAATACAAGTTGTTGTTGATGTTGTTATTTTTGCCCTAATGGGGAAGGAATCACCCTGAACAGTGTACTATTAGTTTGAGAAACACGAGAAGTCGCACAACACCAGGTTATAGTCCAACAGATTTATTTAATTTTACAAGCTTTCGAAGCAGTTCGCTCCTTCGTCAGGTAAGTTAGCAATGAGAGAATCTCCCAGAATTCACAATTTAAACCCAGACAAAATCTATTCACATTATTCCCTACAACAAAGAGCACAGCCAAGACAATGAGATGTGTCCCAGGGGGTCCAACGTGTCAAACCACCTGCTGGCTGCATATCCTGTCAATTTGTGTTCTTGTTAGTCTTTTTAAAAAAAAAAAAACACCTGGGAAGACCGGCCATGATGTCAAGTCACGTTCTGTATCGTGACATGAACCCGATATCGCGATTGAGGCCATCCTCATGAGTGCGGAACTTTTGATAGCCAAGTTCCGCACTCATGAGGATGGCCTCAATCGCGATATCGGGTTCATGTCACGATACAGAACGTGACTTGACATCATGGCCGGTCTTCCCAGGTGTTTTTTTTTTTTTAAAAAGACTAACAAGAACACAAATTGACAGGATATGCAGCCAGCAGGTGGTTTGACACGTTGGACCCCCTGGGACACATCTCATTGTCTTGGCTGTGCTCTTTGTTGTAGGGAATAATGTGAATAGATTTTGTCTGGGTTTAAATTGTGAATTCTGGGAGATTCTCTCATTGCTAACTTACCTGACGAAGGAGCGAACTGCTTCGAAAGCTTGTAAAATTAAATAAATCTGTTGGACTATAACCTGGTGTTGTGCGACTTCTCATTTTTGTCCACCCCAGTCCAACGCCGGCATCTCCACATCTTGAGAAACACAGCAGAGGTTGCTTCATTATCAATGTGCAATTAGCTGATGCAAGCCATGTTTAGTTGGAGGGGGCCAGTTCCATATCCAGTTCACCCATTTAATTTCTTCAATTTTCAGTTATTGCTTTTCTTAGTTCCTTGGTCAGCAGCAATGTATACGATATTTGAAGGCTACACTTAACATGCATTCTTTTGAATTTAACAATCTAAATTGGCACATCTAACTTGCTTAAAGCCAACAGAGCACAGAACGGAGCAGAAGGAACCAGCAGGCAGATCAATTAAAGGAGCATTCCAGGATTGGGCCCTACCCCCTATTCGCCACAACTACCCTTTGTGCTACATAGTATATAGAATCATAGAATGGTTACAGCACAGAAGGAGGCCATTCAGCCCATCTCTGCAAGAGCACTTCAGCTAGTCCCACTCCACTGCCCTTTGCCCATAGCCCTGCAAATTTTTTTCCTTCAGGTACTTATCCAATTCCCTTTAGAAAGCCATGATTGAGTTTGCTTCCACCACCCTTTCAGGCAGTGAATTCCAGATCCTAACCACTCGCTGTGTAAAAAAGTTTTTCCTCATGTCGCCTTTGGTTCTTTTGCCAATCACCTTAAATCTGTGTCATCTGGTTCTCGACCCTTCCACCAATGGGAACAGTTTCTCTCTATCTACACTGTCTAGACCCCTCATGATTTTGAACACCTCTATCAAATCTCCTCTCAACCTTCTCTGCTCTAAGGAGAACATCCCCAGCTTCTCTAGTCTATTCATGTAACTGAAGTCCCTCATCCCTGAAACTATTCTTGTAAATCTTTTCTGCACCCTCTCTAAGGCCTTCACATCCTTCCGAAAGTGCAGTGCCCAGAATTGGACACAATACTCCCATTGAAGTCGAACCAGTGTTTTATAAAGGTTCATCATAACCTCCTTGCTTTTGTACTCTTTGCCTCTATTTATGAAGCCCAGGATCCCGTATGCTTTTTTAACCACTTTCTCAACCTGCCCTGCCACCTTCAACAATTTGTGCAGATATACCTCCAGGTCTCTCTGTTCATGCACCCCCTTTAGAATTGTAACCTTTAGTTTATGTTGCCTCTCCTCGTTTTTCCTACCAAAATGTATCACTTTGCACTTTTCTGCGTTAAATTTCATCTGCCACGTGTCCGCCCATTCCACCAGCCTATCTATGTCCTCTTGAAGGCTATCACTATCCTCCTCGCTGTTCACTATACTTCCAAGTTTTGTGACATCTGCAAATTTTGAAATTGTGCCCTGTACACCCAAGTCCAAGTCATTAATATATATCAAGAAAAGCAGTGGTCCTAGTACCATCCCCTGGGGAACCCCACTGTATACCTCCCTCCAGTCTGAAAAACAACCGTTATTGTCAATATCTTCACTTCTGTGAATCCCAATCACAAATAAATTTGATTAAAACATTTAACCTGTATGAAATGTGTTCAGTGCTTGATATTTTCTACCTTCTGCATTGACAACAGTTGTTGTGGGAATCCTACATGAATTCCAATTCTAATTTACTGTGATCTGAATTTATTTATGATAACTCAGCATGGCATAAAGTAATCAACATAGTCCACTTAGTGAGAATATAAGAGTCTTTGCATGAGGAAATAATGTTAGAAAAGGACTGAACTGTAACAGCCTATTTCCAGATAACCAAAGCCATTATATCACCAGTAGCTAACATTTGCAATTCTAGCATCCTGGCATCTCAGGAAATGAAACCGTCCTGAAATTTGCAGGTTAAAAGTCCCAGGATTTTGGGTTTGTGGCAGTGAAGCAATATTGCAGAACAAGGTTCACTAAACCAATAATAACTGCACAATGGACTTTGTTGGATATCTTTGTGTAATTTGTTGAATATCTTCATGTGATGGAACATCAATGCTGCATATGATTTTCTCACTGGACAACAATAAATAATGCAGAGTAGAAGGACATGGGTTCAATCTGCTATTTGCTCAATTCTTGATCTCAGCCACATGGAGACTGAGTGGAAGTTTCAGTATCTTCTGGCAGAGGGAAGGGAAAATCAGACAGCCAGTAACTTGTACCTCATAGCAGCCATTATGCACAGTACATTGGAGTTCCATTGAATTGCACCACTGGTTGGTGTTTATCCTTCGTGGCCATAATCACTGGGCTACTGTACCTGCATTGTGCCCACACCCTTGACTTCTTTGTGGAAATAATAATCCAAGTGGACTGTGGTAAGACTGTGTCAGCCGTGGCTCAGTGGGTAGCACACTCGCCTCTGAGTCAGAACGTTGTGGGTTCAAGTCCCACTCCAGGGACCTGAGCGCACAAAATCTAGGCTGACACTCTTGGAGGTGCCGTCTTTTGGATGAGACGTTAAACCGAGGCCCCGTCTGCGCTCTCAGGTGGACGTAAAAGATCCCATGGCACTATTTCGAAGAAGAGCAGGGGAGTTCTCCCGGGTGTCCTGGCCAATATTGATCCCTCAATCAACATCACTAAAAAACAGCTTATCTGGTCATTATCACATTGCTGTTTGTGGGAGCAAATTGACTGCCACGTTTCCCACATTACAACAGTGACTACACTCCAAAAGTACTTAATTGACTGTAAAGCGCTTTGAGACGGTGGTCATGAAAGGCATTATATAAATGCAAGTCTTTCTTTCTTTACTTTGGCTTCCAAAAGGGATTTGATAAAGCTCCACGCGAGGAGTTTTGTCAGAGTGAGAAGAAGTACAGAGGGGGAAGGGTACCTTAGGGCTGGGAACACTACTGTTTCTAATTTGCATAAATAACCTGTAGTCAGAAACTCAATGCAAATTTGCACATGAAAACAAAGTAAGAGGGGAGGTGAAATTGGAAGAGGCAGCTCTAAAATTACAGAATGAGTTGGACAAAATATGTAAGTGGGCAGAATGCCAGATGAAATTTAATGCAGACAAGTGCAGTACTACACATAGGAAGGAAAAATAGACAACATACATACTGCATGAAGGGTGTTGAAATAGCAAAGGATGAAGCTGAAAGAGACCTAGGAGTCTTAGTAGATTCTACACTAAACATGACTAACAAATGCAGAGCAGCATTCAACAAAGCTAATAAGATGTTGAACTAAATAGCCAAAACAGTAGAATATAAACCAGAGGAGGTAATAATCAAGCTGTATACTTCTCTGGTTAGACCACTCTTTGAATACTTTGTCTGAATGCCGAGAAACAAATGAGACATTTAAACGCTAGAGGTATTGCAGGGAAGAGCATGGAAGATAATCATCAGTGTCAAGGGTCTGAGTTATGAAGAAAGACTGGAAAATCTTTGACTTTTCAACCTGAAAAGGAAGCGTTTCTAAGAGGACTGATAAGGGTACAGAAACTCTGTTTCTCTCTCCACGGATGCTGCCTGACCTGCTGAGTGTTTCCAGCAGTTTCTGCTGTTATTATAGAAAATGTTAACCTGAAATATTACTTTAAATTAATCTGCAAGATTAGAATTACGGGACACAGGTTCAAACTAGTAACTTTAGTACTGATACAAAAGCAAAATACTGCGGATGCTGAAAATCTGAAATAAAAACAGAAAATGCTGGAAATGCTCAGCAGGTCAGGCAGCATCTGTGGAGAGAGAAACAGAGTTAACGCTTCAGGTCAATGACCTTTCATCAGAGCTGGAAATGGTTAGAGATATAACAGGTTTTAAGCAAGTACAGAGGCAGGGAAAGGGGGGAGGGGAGGAAAGAACAAAAGGGAAGGTAGGGTGGAAGGCAGCAGAGATTAAATGACAAAAGGGATGATGGTGCAAGGCGAAAGGAGATGGTAATGGGACAAGAAACATAGGATTGGTCTAGAGGAGGTGTAAATGGGAATATCAGAATCATCAACAACAGCTGCCATCCAAAAAAATGGGGGCAGAAGTTATGATCTGAAATGTTGAACTCAATGTTGAGTCCAGAAAGTTGTAAAGTGTCTAATCGAAAGATGAGATGCAATTCCTCAAGCTTACGTTGAGCTTCATTGGAACAGTGTAGGAGGCCGACAACAGAGAGTTCAGAGTGGGAGTGGGGCGGAGAATTAAAGTGACAGGCGACTGGAAGCTCAGGGTCACACTTGTGGACTGAACGGAGGTGTTCCACAAAGCGCTCACCCAATCTGCGTTTGATCTCCCCAGTGTAGAGGAGACCACATCGTGAGCAGCGAATACAGTATTCTAAATTGAAAGAAGTACAAGTAAATCGCTGTTTCACCTGGAATGAGTGTTTGGGGCCCTGGACGGTGGGAAGGTTGGAGGTAAAAGGGCAAGTGTTGCATTTCCTGCGCTTGCACAGGAAGGTGCCGTGGGAAGGGGAGGGGCTGTTGGGGTGATTGAGGAGTGGACCAGGGTGTCACGGCGGGAACGGTCCCTTTGGAATGCTGAAAAGGGAGGGGAGGGGAAGATGTGTTTGGTAGTGGGATCACGCTGGAGGTGGCGGAAATGGCGGAGGATGATCTGTTGAATGTGGAGGCTGGAAGGTGAGGACAAAGGGAACACTACCATGGTTCTGGGGGTAAGGGGAAGAGGTGAGAGCAGTGTGAGAAATGGAACGGACACGATCGAGGGCCCTGTCAACCATGGTGGAGGGGAATCCTCGGTTGAGGAACAAGGAAGACATATCGGAAGCACTGGTATGGCAGGTGGCATCATTGGAACAGATGCGATGGAGACGGAGAAACTGGGAGAATGGAATAGAGTGTTTACAGGAAGTGGGGTGAGAGGAAGTGTAGTCAAGGTAGCTGTGGGAGTCAGTGGGCTTATAGTAAAAGTTTAGTCCTGATATCAGGAAATTCTTTACACAAGAGTGCTCAACATATCATTGTTGCCAACTTTCGCGATTCCATCACAAGAGATGCGATTTCAGGGTAAGCTAACGCTTCACTTGCAATCTCCCGATGGAATGCCTAAATCTCACGATTGTTTTGAAAAAAATACACCGATTTGCATATGCGTGGCAAAATACGTGATTTGTGATTTGGCGGGGAACAGTGTCTTCTGGGCCTGTTAGAAATCGCAGCAGTCTCTGAGTGAGTGAATGTTTGCACGATTCGGAATTTCACAGATAAAAAGACTCTCCCCACCAGATTAAACAGAGTTAGAAGATATAAACCTGTAACATACCGGTGAATTTTCAAGTGGACCCCACACTTCTCAATTTATGCTCAGAAAGTCTCAAGACTCAAATGGTTGAAAGCCCCTGGTTCAAGAACGTATTCTTGTCCAAACTGAAGTCAAATAGGGCTATGCATCTGGCAAGGATACCCGCTGTGCTAAGAGGTCGAGCTGACAATATTGCTCAACTATAAATTACTCTTAAAATGGGACATATTTGAAAAAAACAAAGCGTACAGTGCAATTTCAAAACTACAAGCAATTTCCAAACTTCAAAACAGATCAATAAAAAGTTTCATGTTTATTTGTAAATCCTCTACGACAATGACTTCGCATCATTTCTCCTGTATCCCCTTAGCTTTGCATAGATGTATGGAGGTTAAATTAGTGATTAATAATTGCCCCTGTTGGCACATGGAACTCAGTTAATTTGGCTTCTGAAAGGTGTTCTTGTTTAGTTCATTCAATATAGAACAAAAAAAGGTGATTAGGATCATTGAAGAGAGAGAGAGATACGGGCCTCGATTTTAATAGCACTGAGGAGGCGGGTTTGGAGGCGGGTCTGCAGCGAAAATCAGAAAAAATGGCTTCAGACACCCAACCCGCCTCCATCCTGCCCCCACCCAATTTTCGTGAGTGTCTGTTCAGCCGCTCCCAAACTGACCTGACTGGAACCGGTGGGACAGGTACTTAAGGCAGTTAAGAGCCTGTTAACTGCCTTGCTAATCCTATTTTGATAGTGGTTTCCCATTTTCGTGCTTCTGGCTCCTGTTTCCCATCTTGTCAGAAACAGGCCAGGTTCAAGGAGACGAGTTGCTGGAGGACATGATTTGTATTCATTGGTGTATTCATTTGTCCAACGTCATATATCATCTCTGCTATACCCGGTTATTTCCTATCACTTTCACCATCAGCATTACAAAAGCAAGTCGCCCTGAGCCCTCAATGCGCTTTTGCCATTTCCCAGAACACATAGGCCACACAACCAACTGTTTGCCATAATTTTTCTTTACCACATGACAAAAGGATCCTAAACCAAGAACAGTCAGAAAAAAAAAGACAAAACACCCATGTGAGTCCAGTTGTGACTATATGTGCTTAATCTTTCTCTTATGCGTGGTTCTACGTGGTGCTAGAGGCACCTTGCTGACTAGGATGCTGTGCCGGCTTACACGCCTTTGGCGGGCGTCCTCTGGGTTTGGGAGCATGGGAGGGCTCTTCAACAGTCTGCTCTTCCTGCGGCTGTGCAGGGGCTGAAACGGCCATCTGAGTTGGCTCCACAAAGTGGGTCGCTAACCGAGGGCTCCGCAGTGGCATAGTCGTGTGAGCACTTTGAGAGGAGCCCACACTTCCTTGTGTCCTGCCAACAACATCCCTCTCATAGGTCAGCCACACCTCAGTGCTGGCAAGTGGCTGGAGAGCACCTTGCTGCACATCAGGGGGGCCATGAGGACCCGTATCTGCACTGGCAGTCCTCATCACAAGGACGTCCATGAAGCTCTGGTCTCTCTGCTCAATAGCTGTCCATCTCTCCTCCAGAGATGACAATCTATTTTGAACAGTCACCATGTTTTCCTGACTCTGGCGACTTAATTCCTCCACGGAGGTAGCCAGCCTTTCCACGGAGGTAGCCAGCCTTTCCACGGAGGTTGCCATCCTATCCACGGAGGTTGCCATCCTATCCACGGAGGTTGCCATCCTATCCATGGTGGTGCGTTCATGCGCCATTGCCTCCACCACGGTAGTGCTGATGTTAGAGATGGACACCTCCGTTCTATCCACACTCGCACTAATCCTGGAGTCAAACCCTTCCAGAGACTCCTGCATTTGTTCCTGTATTTCCCGAGACGCTCTTTTTCTGGATTGCCCCAGAGGTACAGCGTCTGTATGCAGCTCAGCAGAGCTAGGAGATTGCTGCGACCTCCGCTGAGGACTCTCCACTGCTGTCGCTGTCTCCACCATCTGCTGATGCTCACTTGTGCGCTGTGATAGACCAGGTGGTAACACTACTCTAACTTGCAAGGGCCCCACCGAGGTGTGCGTTGCTGCGCTGGTGCTGGGTGCGCTGAGTCCTGATGACGCTGCTCCCTCAGAGGCTTCAGGTTCCTCTGAGGAGTAGTCTGGCTCTTCGTCCTGGATCATGGGAGGGGGGCACTCAATGGTCCTGTGGGAAGTAAAGGCATGATTTAGACATCTGATATTGATGTAGCAGACATATCCTTTTGAGCAGATGATACAACGCGATTCTCTCTGAACATCATATGCCATTGCAGTCAATCACTAAATGTCAATGAGAGGGATGAAACTCTATTATGTCACCAGCTTCCTCTCGTGTGCTCGTCTCTCCATCGCCCACTTCCAGATCCTCGGCACCTCCAACAATTTCGTGTGCAGCCTCCTCAGCACTTGTCAAGGTTGCTCGGGTTGGTGTACCTCCTCCAGTCAGTGCTCTCTCCCTCTTATTGTGAGCTATCTTTTCCTGCAAGGAGGGACACAAGCGGAGTTTCAACCATAGTGATGGAGTGTGAAGAATCCCTACCATAGAAGCTTTGAGGGAGACGAAGATGGGGTGAGGTGCCGAGTCAGGGGCAGCAGTCACTGCAAATCTGAGATAATCTCATTCTCCAGCCAAATTAAATATGTTCTCAGTGTTAAAACCTACAATTGCTTCAGATAATAGCTTACTGACTGCGTAAATTTCTACATATGCAGTTGGAGTGTAGCCACTGCTGCTATATGGGTTTATATTTTGTTTTTGCTTGCAGCGCAAACAATGTTTCAATAAATTAACAGCCATTTTAACACCTAATTTCAATCTTTCCTGGTCTGCTGTGATTTAATTACACTGGTACATTGAAGAGTGTTGAACACTGGCTTACAGGCTATGTTATCTCTAAGAAGGAAATTAATTGGCCAGAAGTCGACAACAGCAACAACTTGCATTTATATAGTGCCTTTAAAGTAGTAAAACATCCCAAGGTGCTTCACAGGTGTGTTATCAAACAAAATATGACACTGAGCCACACAAGGAGACAGTAGGGCGGGGGACCAAAAGCTCGGTCAAAGAGGTAGGTTTTAAAGAGCGTCTTAAAGGAGGAGAGAGAGGCAGAGAGGTTTAGGGAGAGAATTTCAGAGCTTAGGGCCAAGGCAGCTGAAGGCACGGCTGTCAATGGTGGAGTGATTAAAATCGGGAATGCGCAAGCGGCCCGAATTGGAGGAGTGCAGAGATCTCGGAGTGTTGTAGGGTTGGAGGAGGTCAAATGCAGAGCGAGGCCGGCCTGCGAGTGACACGACAGCGGGGCCACCGATCCACCTACTCATGCTCCTATTTCTTATATTCTTATGTCAGTAATTGGTTCGTGACGGCCGAATGCGCTCCTGTCCGGGAGAAAAGGTCAGGTGGGAGAAAAATAGTAACTCATGATTTTTTAACAAATCTCATGATTTTTAAGAGTTTGTCTCATGATTAATGAGACGGTAGGGTTGGAAATACTGCTATCCAGTCGGGAATATAGTAATTGATTGGCTGTAAAGTGCTTTGGGATGTCCGAGGGTCGGAAAATGTCCTATATAAATGCAAGCTCTTTCTTTCTTACACACAGGGAAAAAACGAATCCTGGCACACAGGCCTAATTGTGGTCCTTCCCAGCCCTAAATCCCGTTCACCCATCACCCCAGAGACATTAGGACAGGTGACCAAACTTATAGAGCTGAATGATAAAACCTACAGCAGGCCATTCGGCCCATCGTGCCTGCCCAGAATTCTCTGGACAGATCCTCCGTATCCCCGGGAGAAGGGCCTCTGTGGGTGGAGAGTTGCGCTATTTGCCCAACTTCCGCCCGCTGGATACCCGTGAAATTCTTGCACCTGGTAAAAGCAGCGTAAGGCCTGCTTTTACCAGCATAAGAGTTTTTAAAAAAATGTTTAAATTACAAAAAATAGAAAAATAAAATTTTATCACTCATTTATACTTTAAAAACCCTGTCCAATAAGGTAAGTTTATTTTTAGCACCGTTAAAACAGATTTCAAAAAATTTCAAAAAATTTAATTTTTATTTAAAATATTTAATTAAATGGCATTTTAATTCATTTTAAATATGTAATTTAAAAAAATGTATTTCATGTGTTTGTGTATTTTTTAAGTGATCCCCATTCATACTTATGGGGATTCTGTTTGTACAGAACTCTCATAAGTATGATGGGGATTCCCTTTTTTTATTGGTTGGGCCGGCCCACGTGATCCCAGGGGTGTTTGCGAACCGCATGCGCCCCTGAGATATGTGGGCCTCTACCCGCGGGTACCCGGAGAGGCCCAGGTGCGCGAATCTCCGTACCCCCCGGACCACCAGGTAAATTCGTAGATATTTTTTTACAGGTCGGAAGCCTCTGACCGCAAATTTTGGGCCAAAGTTTAACAGCTGGATGACCAAGCAGCCGACAACTTTATTTGTAAAAGGCGCTGTGTCATTATTTCCTGCTTTAGTGAAGTCATGAATTTTATTGTGACATCTTGTAGCTCGAGCTGTCACACGATCTGCCACGTGATGGCCTTACTGATGAGGGTCACCTTACAATTGAACGAGTCGTGCATTTATGGGCTGATTATTAAACTGCTTTTAAAATTATTTTTCGGAAAGCTAAAGATAAATAATACAGATTTAAAGGTAGATTCTATGCGTTTGTGTTCCTGACAGAGTGCACTGACCCTCCATGCCCCAGATTCCCATTATGAGCTCCCCATGGGTGAAGCTCAGCATTGGGAGTCTGAGCTCGTAAAATTCACTTATACAGCATCATTACTGGGGTTCAGGTCCAATAGTTAATCGTGGGGTACACAGACTGCAGTCAGGTATATCAGTTATACCAGGGCGTCATTTCTTTCTGAGTGACTATTGACAACGTGGCCGACCTGCATCATCGGTGACGTCAAACTGACCACCGGTGACATCACAATGACTATTGATACTGTAGCCAGCTCTGCGCTATTGACACCGCACGATTTGGGGTTTAGAGTTGGGGTTAGTGTTAGATTTCTCCATTTCTTTTCCGAATGTGCTGGTCCCCTTGCTGGGGGTATGGTCATCCTCTGGCACCAGGCCCAAGGGGGCCATTATTCAGGTGTGAGATTTTGATAGTGAGTTGCATTGGGCTATTTGACCATGGTGGCCATATCAGACAAGCCTGTTCCTGTGCATATACCCCCAGCAGGAGTTGCAGGGCAGCTGCCAGGAGCAGGAACCCTGCTTGATCTCCCTAACCCAGAGAGCTATGAGGCCAATTGTAGCACCCATAACATTCTCGACTGAAGTGAGCCATATCAGCAGAAGCCAGGGATCAAACCTGGGGTTTTCCTAATCCTGGATGGCTCAGGGTCTCACTGGACAGATGCACCGAGTCATGGATGGAGCTGCTGTCATACCATTTTGTATTAATTTTGATTTGAAAAAACAAAATTCAGTGTATTTGTTCAGAACAGTGGTTCTCACATCAGAGTAATGGGATTGAGAGTGAAATGACATGGGGTTGTTCCACCATCAGAAATAGCTGTGACACCATCAGAATATACCGATAATCTAAGGGGGCGCCCAGGGCCAGCAGAGCAATGATTTCTCAGCTGTGGCGTAATTTCTGCAACTGTGGTTGAATCAAATCAAGAGCACAGGGTAAATGGAGTTGAGGTACAGATCAGCCTTGATTTAATTGAATGGTGGAACAGGCTGGAGGGGCTGAATTGCCTCCTCCTGTTCCTATATCCAGTGCTTGTAAAGGCCCTTTCAGTCTATCTATACTGGAGTCTATAAATTACTGTTGCCTATTTATCTGGCATTCCTCTGCCTGCTCTTTTAGTGGAACCATTTAAGATATAATTGTTACTTCCTGCTTTAAAACAACAGCCAGAGAAATATGTTAACACTCCGTCTGCTGGTATCACTGACTGTCATTTCCAGGCTACTGCCTCGGATGCCCCCCTTTAGTCAAAAATCTATCCATCTGCCTCCCTCTTGAATCTGCCGACACTCTCCACCTCCAGTGTCTCTCTGGGCAGTTTGTTCCACACATTTCCTGCCCTCAGTGTGAGGTCATTGAATCTAAACTGTCTGTTCACCCGTTCTTCTGATCTTGAGCCTCCTGGTTGCAAAGTTTGTGAGTCTGTCAATCAATGTACTAAGTCTCACTTTATCTCTAACTCTTTGATAAAGTCTCCCCTGAGCCACTTTTACTCCAGTATAAACATTCCCAGCTCCCTGAACCTCTCCTTGTAGCCCAAGTGCTTAAAAAAGAAAGAGCTTAAACTTTGTATGTCCTCTGGACATCCTAAAGCTCTTCACCGCCAATGAATTACTTTGAAGCGCAGTCACTGTTTTTGTAGGCCAACACAGCAAGGTCCTAGAAATAGTGAATAAGATGAATGACCTGTTTTGGTTGAGGGATAACTGTTGGCCAGGAGAACTTTCAGACATGCCAACTCTTGCGAATTCATCACGAGAGACACAATTTCGAAGTAAAATTAAGCCTTACTAATGATCTCGCGATAGAACTGTCAAATCTTGCGATTTTTTTTCTCTCCTTGCAAAGCTGGTCGCGTTCACCTTCAGATGTCAGTAATCGGTTAGTGATGGCCGAATGTGCTTCCTGTCCGGGAGCAAAGGTCGGGGAAGCACCAGATGGTCTGTCCATGGAGAAGGATAGTGGTGCGTCCCAGGCTCCGGGAGCCGCTACTCACACCGAGTTCGTGTGTGCTTCTTTTTTCCCCTCTCTCCTCTGGGGAGCCAGGGCACGGAGACAGTTGAACTGCTGTGATTTCTCGAAAGTGGCCCGAATGCAAAAACATGTGGGTGAATGAAGCCCGGTCCCCAGCTCAACGTAAGTATACTACACACAATCTCATTAGCATATGCCCAAATGTCAATCAAAGCCGCTGCCTCAGCAACCCTGCAAAAAAAACTATCTGCGTGCGTTCATGCAACCAGCACCCACTTTGCAGCTCAACCAACTCCAAATTAAGTTTAATGCACTGGCTTCAACCAATTTGTAATTTTATTTTCTTTCTTTGAAACGACAGCAATGCCACTCCCAAACTGGACTAAACTGGAGCTCAAGCGGCCGCAATGGTGCGCAGGAAACAGAGCAGCCTAGCCGAGCCTGAAGCCCTGGCCTTGGTTCCGACCCCACCTCTCAGCCTGGCCGAGTGCTTGTGCCCGATTTGCCAGGAGCTGCTGCTGGTGGAGCCGGTGATGCTGCCGTGTGGACACTTGCTGTGCCAGGGCTGCTTCCAGCAGATGGTGGAAATCAGCAACCCTGAATTGCCCGCTCTGTCGCCGCCTGTCCAATTGGGCGTGGGCACAGGCCCGAGCCGGCAGCCTGGTCAACACAGGGCTGCGGTCGAACTTTTGGATGGTTGCAGAGTCCCTCAGAACTAGGTAACAAGAAAAGAACACACACACATTCCTCACCTACAACAATCAATAATTAATTTAGATTACCCATTTACAATTATCAAAGAAATCGCAAATGAACTGGACTGGAACAAAACCACTTGGGTACATTTTGTGTTTTATTTTAAAGTTTCTGTGTTTTAGATTCATTTTCAATTACATCAAATAAAGGTTGAACAAACCACGTGTAAGAGCATAAGCACAACTAGTATTTTATTGAAAATGAAGAACACTGGTTGCCCCCATGTTATCAATGGAAAAAAACAAATTTACACGTGCCCGCCATTTTTAAGGATCACAACTATACTAATAAAGGAAATGATTAAATAAGCCACTAATGAGGTTTTTAAATCAACAATCAATCTGTATTAGTTTATGTTTGAACAAAATAGCAACCCATGATTTTTAGACCAAATCTCTTGATTTTTAACAATTTGGCCGGAATTTTGCCTACCTGGATGGGTCTGGTGCAGGCAGTGTCCGTGGCGGGTCGCGACCCCGCTGCTGGCTCCATCCCGCTGTTGAAAATGAACTTACCTTAATGGGGCCTATTAAGCCCACCCAGCGCGTTACTCAGCCCAATTAGATGGAGCAGGTCTGGTGACATCATTCATGACGCATTTTCAGCCGGGATCTTTAAAGGGACCAAGGCCACATTAGATTTGAAGTTTAATCTAACATAGCGCTGTCAGTGCACTACACCATATGCTTATGGAGGGAGTCAGAGCACGCAGGGAGGTCCTCTTCCCTTCCAACAGGCGGAAGGGACCGCCCCAGGAGACCAAGACAGCCTGGTTACAGATCGCAGAGGAGGTCACAAGCAGATCAGGAGGGCTTGGGTGCAGTGTCTCAAACGTTTCAATGATCTCATTAGATCATGAAACGTTAGTACAAAGCCACACTCAACTGTATCCTGCTGTGCCTCTTATCACATCCGCATCACTCTGCCTTCCCTACCCTACTCCTGCACATCCTTACACCAACATACCTTGCACCTCTACCCATCCCTCTCTATCTACATTATCACATCCCCATCTCACTAGCCACCCCTCACACTCACCCTCATCCTAGTGCAATCATACCAAGTAACAATACACAAGGATAGCCACTTGGGTGTTTTATCCAATGTTAATGGCAAGATTCCGTTCATGTATTGTCAACCATTAAAATCTTTATTTTCACCACTTTGCCATCTTGGACTCATTTGTGTGCACCTTTGGAAGTGGTTTAGTGAGTTGCAGTGAATGGTGAGACATAACAGTACCCCCCACAATGGTGATGAGTGTGAAAGGAATGGCTTGAGCATTGTAGGGATGCTTTATGGTGTTGGTGTGGGGTGGTGCCAACCTGGCGCATCATGTGGCAGCCAGGGTGTACAGTGTCAAGTGAAGTAAATCTGGCCATGGTGATGCCATTGCTGGCCTCCCGGGCAGCAATATGGTCGGGTGCCCTCTGTCCTGTGCAGCATCAGTTGATTGCGGAGAAGGTTGGTGCTGCTGGTGTGCCTGGTGCTGCTGGGGTTGGGGCTCATCGTGGTCCAATTCTGGGGACCAAGGTGAGACAGTATAAACGGCACCCATGTTGATGGAATAGATGGTAGGTGAAGTACAGATGACAGAAGCATTCTGTCAATGGTGAGAGAGTTCTTCCAATGAGGCGACACTGGATGGAGACTTTGCTGGAAAGACTCGCAGCCTGCAGAATCTGTGCTGGAAATGGACTGAGCAACAGCTTCTGCCTGAGGAAAGTGATCATGTCAGGTGGGAGCTTTTACTGTACATTTGATGCTGTCAAGTAATCAGCTGGAGCAATGGCCACAGAACTCCTGCCTCAGGTTGACAGAATGCGTGAATCCCGTGGCCACGCAGGGAAATTGAAAAAGTAAGTGAAAAAAGGCTCTTAAGTGCCGGTAAACCACCTGATAAATATTTCAATTGGGTTGCCCGCCGCTGCCGGTTGGGTCGGCTCCGCGATGACAGACGCGCCTGGGGGGGGGGAAGGGCGTGTGGTGGCGGGATGACAGCGGGTTCCCAACCCACTGTCGAAAAATAACAACTTTTTCACCCGACCCGCCACCGATCGCGCCCACTACCATCCTGGAAAATTCCAGCCTTTGTCTGTCGATTTATGAGACAGTGGAAGTTGGCATTACTGACACACGAGCAACAGACTTCCAGGTAAGTACTGGAGGCCAAAACCATGGAAACAGTCAAGAAACACCCCTGAATGCTAAAAGATGGGATATTGGGAGCTCTCTGGATAGGTGAATTAAGATAGGATGAATGTCCTTCCTCATCCGGAGTCATCTCTTGCCGCCGCCACGCCTTGAATTACCTGAGTTAGGCTCAGCTCTCGCGCTACTGTGACGGGCGGTCGTTCTGAGCGCTGATTGGCCGGGTCGCTGAGCCCAGCGGGCACATGATGATTGCAAGATGGCGGCGGTCTCGTAACGGGCTGAGCGCGAGTGTGTAGTGTATGTGAGTGAGACAGAGAGAGAAAAGAAGCGAGCGGGGCCGCCAACGTGCAGACAATCTATTGAGTTACTTTACTCTGCCTTTTGATTTAAGCTCGCATAGGGTGATCTGATGGCCGGTGAGAGTTGACCTCTGACGTCCTCTTGAGTTGCAGATCTGTAGCTGGATGGCCCGCCCTGGTTCAGCCCAGTCTAGGGTGACAGTAAAGAGCTGCCGGCGAAGGAGGCGATTTCTGTTTTGGACAAAACTTTCACTTAAATCGGGGAGCTCCGTAGGACACACTGCAGAATTTTAATGTATTTTGGTAATTGATTTTTTAAAAACGAATAATGAAATGAATGATTTAAATGGGGTCGAAACTGAGGTTAAAGGCTACCTTTCTAGTTATGTTTATAGCCATTGAAGTAAGGGTAGTTCAAGATTTTTTTCCATTTGACAAAATTGGCCATTTTCAATGGTAAAAGTATTGCAGCACTAGTTTTAATATTTTTAAAATATTTTCATAGCTATGTAAGTTTAGATTTTTTAAAAAAAGAAATAAAATATATTTGCGAAGAATGTTGCTGTAGAGGGCTCAGAAATGGAGGGGATCAAAATGTGAGTTTAGTATGAACCAGCAAATGCATAATTTACGTGGCTTTAGTTTAAAAGCTTCTTCACAATCTACTCCAATTCGTGAAAACGGAGTCCATATCTACACAAGACTTAAACTTGAACAAAAGGAATCACTATTAAGTCTGTTAAAATCTTAGTGCTTATGTTTTGGAATAATTTTGCTTTTGGCAAAGAATGTTTCTATGTATTATGATTTTTTAATAGTCTCAGCAAAATTACATGGTTTTTATTTTAAAAAAATATTTAAGATGTCAGCCGTGCATCAGTGGTACCACTCTTGCCTCAAAGTCAGGAGAATGTGGGTTCAAGCACCACTTCAGAGACTTGAGCACATCATATAAGCTGACACATCAGTGCTGAACTATCAGTTGCCATCTTTCGGATGAGCCGAGAGGATAAGCCCAGGCCCTGAACTAGAACATTTCATTCACTATGCTTCCAATTTTCACCCTTCCCTCACCTTCACATGGTCCATCTCCGACTCTTCCCTTCCCTTCCTCGACTTCTCCGTCTCCATCTCTGGGGATAGGTTATTGACTAACATTCACTACAAGCCCACTGACTCCCACAGCTACCTCGACTACACTTCCTCCCACCCCGCCTCCTGTAAGGACTCTCTTCCATTCTCCCAGTTTCTCCGTCTCCGCCGCATCTGCTCTGACGATGCCACCTTCCATACCAGTGCTTCCGACATGTCTTCCTTTTTCCTCAACCGAGGATTCCCCTCTACTGTGGTTGACACGGCCCTCGACCGTGTCCGTTCTATCTCCCGCACTTCTGCCCTCACCCCTGCCCCTCCCTCCGGAACCACGATAGAGTTCCCCTTGTCCTCACCTTTCACCCCACCAGCCTCCACATTCAACGGATCATCCTCCGCCACCTCCAGCGTGATCGCACCACCAAACGCATCTTCCCCTCACCGCCCCTTTCGGCATTCCGCAGGGACCGCTCCCTCCACGACACCCTAGTCCACTCCTCTACCACCCCAGCACCCCTTCCCCTTCGCCCGGCACCTTCCCGTGCAAGCACAGGAGATGCAACACATGCCCTTATACCTCCCCTCTTCCCACTGTCCAGGGCCCCAAACACCCCTTCCAGGTGAAACAGCGATTTACTTGTACGTCTTGCAATTTAGTATACTGTATTCGCTGCTCACGATGTGGTCTCCTCTACATTGGGGAGACCAAACGCAGATTGGGTGACCGCTTTGCGGAACACCTCCGTTCCGTCTGTAAGGGGGACCCCGAGCTCCCGGTGGCCTGTCACTTTAATTCTCCGCTCCACTCCCACTCTGACCTCACCGTCCTCGGCCTATTACACTGTTCCACGGAAGCGCAGCGTAAGCTTGAGGAACAGCACCTCATCTTTCGTTTAGGCACCCTACAGCCTTCGGGACTCAACATCGAGTTCAACAATTTTAGATCATAACCTCGGCCCCTATCACATTTATATTTTATTTTTTCATCCGCCCTTTTGTTTGGCCCCCCCCTTTTTTTCCTCCCAGAAGCTGGCAGCTGTCCTTCATTCTGCCAGTGCATTTCACACTTCATTTAGCCTCAACCTGTCACATCAACACTTCCTCTTGTCTTGATATCTCTCAATGTCTCTTAATCTCTCCTTTTGTTCTTTCATCCCCTCCCCCTTTCCCCAGCTTTATACTTGCTTTAAATCTATTTCATTTCCTGCTTTTTTCCAGTTCTGACGAAAGGTCTTCGACCTGAAACGTTGACCTGAAATGTTAACTCTGTTTCTATCTCCACGGATGCTGCCTGGCCTGCTGAGTTTTCCCAGCGTTTTCTGTTATTTCGGATTTCCAGCATCCGCAGTATTTTGCTATCGTAAGCCCAGGCCCTGTCTGTCCTCTCGTATGAATTCAAAAGATCCCATGACACTTTTCAAAGAAGAGCAGGGGAGTTCTCCTGAAGTCCTGGCCAATATTTATCGGTCAGCCAACATCACTAAAACAGATTGTCTGGTCATTTATTGCATTGCTGTTTGTGGGATCTTGCTGTGTACAATTGGCTGCCATGTTTCCCTTCATTACAACAGTAACTACACTTTACAACCAACAAAGTTCTTTTTTTTTAAAAGTGATTTGGAACGTCCTGTGGTTATGAGGTGCTATGTAAATACAAGTTTGTTTTTTCTTATGGTAGGAAGAATTAGATACAATACAAACTAAATGGTACAAATTTAAAGGGGGGGGGGGTGCAAGACAGAGACCTGGGTATGTTTGTGCACAAATCTTTGCAGGTGGCAGGACAGGTTAATAAAGCATATGGGATCCTGGGCTTTATAAATAGGGGGATAGAGTACAAAAGCCAGAAAGTTATGCTAAACCTATATAAAATACTAGTTGGGCCCCAGCTGGAGTACTGTGTCCAATTCTGGGCACCACACTGTAGAAAGAACATGAGGGCTTTGGAGAAGGTCCAGGGATGAGGGATTACAGGTACATAGGTAAAAATGAGAAGTCGCACAACACCAGGTTATAGTCCAACAGATTTATTTAAAATTATAAGCTTTCGGAGCTGTTGCCCCTTCGTCAGGTAGAGTTACAATCTTTACCTGACAAAGGGGCAACAGCTCCGAAAGCCTGTAATTTTAAATAAATCTGTTGGACTATAACCTGGTGTTGTGCGACTTCTCATTTTTGTCCACCCCAGTCCAACACCGGCATCTCCGCATCAGTACATAGGTAGACTTGAGAAGCTGGGCTTGATCTCTTTAGAGCAGAGAAGGCTAAGGGGATATTGGATAAAGGTGTTTAAAATCATGAAGGGTTTAGATAGAGTAAATAAAGAGAAACTGTTTCCAATGGCTGAAGTGTGATAACCAGAGGGCACAGATTTAAGGTGATTGGCAAAAGAACCAGAGGCAACATGAGGAAAAACTTTTTTATACAATGAATTGTTAGGATTTCAAATGCACTGTCTGATAGGGTGGTGGATACAGATTCAACAGTAGCCTTCAAAAGGGAATTGGAAAAATACTTGAAGGAGAAAATATTGCAGGGATATGGGAATAAAGCAGGGGAGTGGGACTAACTGGATTGCTCTTCGAAAGAGCCGGCGTAGACGCGATAGGCCAAATGGCGGCCTCCTGTGCTTACTATTCTATGATTCTATATATGTAATTTTAATTCAAACTAGTCAGTTTTTTGGACCTTTTCAGAAGTGAAGCCTCTTCTACCTTAGAACACTTCTAATGCTATGGAATTTTTTTTGCTACATATTATTGTTTGACAACTATTTCCATTTCTACAGCATCCTCACTTATAGATTGAGTGGCTTACAGTGGAGGATAGAGATTGATACCAAGTGGGGAGGTAATGGAGGAATAGAAAGGTTGAATGAAATTAATTATTGAATAGAAAAGATTTATGGAGGCTATAAAAAGCAGTGGGTTGTAGGGTGGAGATGTTCGGGGAGAGATTCCAGAGGGCAGGGACTGAGTGGCTGTGGATGAGGAAGCAGCAAGCAACAAATAAGTTGGTAAAACAAAATACTGCAGATGCTGGAAATCTGAAACAAAAACAGAAAATTGCTGGAAACACGTAGCAAGCCAGGTAGTCTATGGAAAAAAATAAGTTAACACTTCAGATATACAACCCATCGTCAGAACTTGACTTTTTTCCTTTACCACATGTGGCCTTACCTGCTGAGTGTTTCTGCCACTTTTCTGTTTTGGGACTAAACTGGTGTCTGAGGGAGCTTATGGGGACATAGAGCTGGAGATTATATAAATAGCGTCAGATTATGAAGATGCTTGAAGGGGAGGCCGAGGATCTTGAAGTCAGTTTGCTGGGGGCGGAAGCGAGGATTGACGTGCGTGCTGGATTTTGTACAGGTGTCTGTGTTGAAATTCATTTGCAACCCATTCTGCAAGTTTATTAATGTCGTCTTGTAATGTGTTGCAGTCCTCCTCACTGTTGACTTCCCCCACCCCCCAAATTGTGTTTTTGATTCCAAAGTCTAAATTGTTAATATAAATTGTGAACAACAGTGGTCCCAGTACTAATCCTTGTTGGACCCCACTTTCCACCTTCTGCCGCTCTGAATAGCTACCCTTTACCCCATCTCTCTGCTTTCTGTCTTGAAGCCAGCTAGCTATCCATTCTACTACTTGTCCCCTGACTCTGCATGATCTGACCATATAAATTAGTCTAATATGTGGCACCTTATCGACGGCCTTTTTGAAATCTAGATAAATTACATCTACTGCATTACCCTTGTCTACTCATTACCTCGTCAAAGAATTCAGTGAGGTTGGTCAAGCAAGACTTTCCTTTTGAAATCCATACTGACTATTCATTATTATTATTTTTGGTTTCTGGATGTTTTTCTATTTTCTCTTTTAGTAGGGATTCCATTATTTTTCCTACCACCGATGTTAAAATGACTGGTCTCTATCTCCCTTTTGTAAATATAGGTATAACGTTAGCTATCCACCAGTCCTCTAGCACTACACTTTTTTCTAACAAATTATTAAGTATGTGTAATAGTGCCTCTGGTATCTCTTCTCTAGATTCTTTTAAAATGCATGAATGCAATCCTTCTGGACCAGGGATTTTATCCTCTGAGTTTAGTTAGTTTATTTAATATTTCTCCTTTTTATTTTAAATGCGGTTATAGCATCTCTAATCTCATCTTCCGATGTCATGTCCACCTGAGCTGACTCACTGGTAAATATTGAAACAAAGTAATTATTTAATATTTCTACCATTTCGCTATTGCTGCCTGTGACTTTAGTGGCCCCATTTCTTTCCCGACTTTCTCGTGATGTATCTAGTAAA
This sequence comes from Squalus acanthias, assembly GCA_030390025.1. NCBI lineage: Eukaryota > Metazoa > Chordata > Chondrichthyes > Squaliformes > Squalidae > Squalus > Squalus acanthias. The sequence goes on from CM059426.1 coordinate 183,087,457, forward strand.
CCAAATATAGTAGCAAAAATATCTCAAGACTTGCTTCAGTTGAGCTAGTAGACTTTGTGAGAGGTTAGCAACGTAAAGTTATTGCCAAGATCCTTGTTTCCGATCAAATTTTACTGAAAATTTTAATGCTAGAGACACAACTTTTCTTTATTCCAAGTAGGAACAGTTGGATTATGCCTATTACTGTAAATCTGCTATTGGTCTTTGTTACTGTTTTCTTGTCCATTAACAAATTTGCTTGTAGTTTATACCCTAAACCATAACCTGCTGGAGTGTTTATTTTACTGCTTTCTGCAGTCAAGGATATCGTATGTGAGCATGTGATGTCTCTAGTAAGCCAAATATAGTAATGGTTTCTGTTTAACCTCTGGATTTGTTACAATTACCCAGATACTGGCATCTAAAGGAACACTGCAGTTTAGGGAACAAGTGCTTGCTTATAAGTGGTCTTTGGTGCTGAGCACAAGGAAAGTATCTTGAGGTAAAGATCCAAAAACTCAGCAGTGTTGGGATCACTGGAAAAGTGTAGAAATAGAACCGGGTGTCATCAAACATAATCTGAACTTGTGTTTCTGAATGATGTCGCCAGATAAGCAAATGGAATGGACAAAGGATGGAACCCCAAAGGCATACTAAGGTGGTGGTGGTAGGAATTTCAAACTCATTATCTGAAGCCTTACTTACAACTGGCTTTTAAAATATTTGTAAATGACGTTAGTTGTACTGGTTCATTTTAGGTGAAATGTCAAGAGTAGAGGTAAGTTAGTAAAAGGAAGGGAAATTAAATAAATAATTGAATAGAAAACCACTTGCATCCACTTTACCATCTCAATTCCATGGAACAGTAAATGTATTTGACACGTTTTTTCCATAGTATATGATGCTTAATAGATTTAAGTGTCATCATTGCTCAGTTGGCAACTTTCTTGGATTCACGCTCCACTACTCTTAGCACTTGAGCAAGTAATCTACTCTTGATACTCCTGTACTGAAGGAATGCTGTATTTTCTGAGTGCTGTCTTTCGGATGTGATGCTAAAGCGAGGCCCGGTCTGCTGCTTCAAGTAAGTAAAAGAGTCTATGGTATTCTTTGAAGAAGCAGAGGGAATTCTTTGGTACTTTTGTCACCATTCCTCCTTCATTCAATACCACCAAAAAGAGATTAACTGATCAGATGTCTCATTTGTTGAAGACATTTGTCGTGTTCCATTTGCCACAGCAGCTGAGATTAAATAATTCATCATAGACTGGAAATTGAAACTCAAACCTTTTGGTGTGTTTCGCTTAATGACTAGATATGGGAGGAGACCAGTATAATTAATTGTTCTTTTCTTAAAAGACAGTTTATTTGCAGCAGCATTACTGTAGACAAACACTCAGCGGTGGCGGGGGGGAATATCTTCCTGTAACTTGCCTGTCTCCCACTCTCTCAATTCTTTCTATCTCCTTCTCTGTTTGTCTTTCACTCTTTCTGTCTCTCTCTTTGGCAGTCTTTATCACACTTTTGTTCTTGTCTCTGTATCTGGTTTGTTGCTCACTCTTTGTCTTTCGCAGACCTTGGACATCTGGAAATGGACAGAGATGAGCTACAGATAACTGCTTTTAAATATATGCTTATAAATAAAATTCTCCCACCATTGTCATGAACTGTTCTATAGTTGTAGAACATACCGCTTATACCCCTGTAGGTTTTGTTCCAGGTGGCTGGTGGTGATGTCTCTTTTTTCCCCTGCTTGCTCATTTCATTGTGAACAACTTTTGCCAATAAAATCTCGCATGTTGCATTATTCACAAAAGTCAGCAGCCCGATGCAATGAAATCTCTCTACGAGATCAAAAATGTTTTTAGTTCTGCATTTTTACTGATCCCAATAAATTTAGATATTAAAGTATTTCCAATCAATTAGTGACTTTTACCTGAAAATTGACATTTCCAACTTGAGATGTAGTTCTTTGTGCCTTAGTGTTTGTAATATAAAATCATTTCAAACTTCATAAGTACAATTATGTGATATATATGCAGAGCTCCCTTGGCATTGCTCAGTGAGTTGGAGAATATGCTGTTTTATAACAGTAGTTAGCAACATAGTGTGATGTTTAGTGTGAATTTTTTAACATTTTATTTCACTGCCTAATTTCCACCCAGAATATTAACATTTTTCGACCTGCATTTCTTCCATTCAAAAATCCCTGAAAAATATGAAAGAATCCTGTAAGTAAACGCTAGCAAAGATGTGTAGATGTAACCTGTACTGAAGGATAGGGTGCAAATTTAGTTTAAATTTCCCATTAAGTAGTTAAGTACTGGGTGCAGCTAGATTCTGGATCCTTCAATTTGTGCTGAGCAGTTCTGTATGCTTCCAGAGCACCACAAAATACAGACAGTGACATTAGTTTCTTGAGATTTAATTATATCTACAATGCAATTCTAATCTGTTCACTTTATCAGTGATGATGTAGTAAAGGTGCAGTGTTGATGAGCTGAAATAACAACAGAAAACGCTGGAAAAACTCAGCAGGCCAGGCAGCATCCGTGGAGCGAGAAACAGAGTTAACGTTTCAGGTCGAAGACCTTTCGTCAGACGTTCTGACGAAAGGTCTTCGACCTGAAACGTTAACTCTGTTTCTCTCTCCACGGATGCTGCCTGGCCTGCTGAGTTTTTCCAGCGTTTTCTGTTATTTTGGATTTCCAGCATCTGCAGTATTTTGCTATCATATTGATAAGCTGCATGGAAGTGGTAAATAAAGAAATTACACTTACATGGTACCTTTCATGGCCTTAATATGTCCAAAAGTGTTTCACGGCCAATTAATTTCTTTTGAAATGTAGTAATTGTTATGTAGGCACACAGCAAAATCCCATGAATAGCAAGTTGGATGAATGCGTAGTCAGTCTTTCTGGTGGTGGTAGTTGGAAGAAGGGTGTTGGTTGAAGAAGGGATGTTGACCAGGATACTAGAAGAACTCTCCAGTCTTCAAATAGTGCCATAAGATCTTTTACATCCAACTGAGCAGGCAGTTGGATGCTTTGATTTAAAGTCTTATCAGGATGACACCTCCCTCAGCACTGCACTGAAATGTCAACCTAGGTTATGTGCTTTGGTCCTGGAGTGGGGCTTCAACCCACAACCTTCTGACTGATGACAATGTTACCAAGATGTAGATTTGTGTTTGGGATTTCCCCAGGTGGTGCATTTCTGATTCTTGTGCTCTGAAGCGCGACATTGAGCAGCGTGAAAACGCTTTCCCAAAGGTTGAGAAAATCTAAAGCAAATTGCCCTATGCAATTCTTGTGCAACTTGAAGCAGATGGGTCAACATTCATATTAGCAGAGACATTGGAAATTAATGTTCTGGAGGAAGGAAAGAAAACCACGTCGAAACTAAATCATTTTTTCCCTTTGAATAAAAGTGCAGCTGTGCATTTATCACAATTATTGTTGCATATTAAATTTTTTAACAGTTGTGCTCTGTGAAAAATAGACTTGCATTTATATAGTGCCTTTCATGACCTCAGGATGTCCCAAATCGCTTCACAGCTAATTAAGTACTTTTGAAGTGTAGTCACTGTTGTAATGTAGGAAATGTTCTAGCCAATTTGTGCACAGCAGGCTCCCACAAACAGCAATGACCACATAATCATTTTTTTTTTTAGTGATGCTGGTTGAGGGATAAATATTGGCCAGGACATTGAGGAGAACCCCCCCCCCCCCCCCCCCACCCTGCTCTTCGAAATAGTGCCATGGGATCTTTTACGCCCACCTGAGGGCAGATGGGGCCTCAGTTTAACATGTCATCCGAAAGACGGCACCTACGACAGTGCAGCTCTCCCTCAGTACTGCACTGGAGTGTCCGCCTAGATTATCAAGTCTCTGTAGTGGGGCTTGAACCCACAAACTTCTGATTCAAAGGTGAGAGTGCTACCACTGAGCCACAGTTGTGGTCAATGAAGGACAAAACTTTTAGTTTCTCTCTTTTCTCCTCTCCACTGAATACTGTTATAGTAAGCTGCTGTCTGTCGACTCGACTCAATCCCAATTGGAACTTTCGAGGGACAGGCAGTCCTTGGACTTGAAACTGAGAAGCCAGTAACAGTTTTTAATTATATGCTAAGTCATTAGAAATAAAACAGTGCAGTTTGGGCTTTGTAGTACCTAGTCATAACAGTAAGTATTTAATGGTATGTAAAAGGGTTAGAATCTACGCTGGGCTCCTGTGTGTTTGACAAACTGCATTTAAATTTTAGAAGAGCTTCTTTACAAAATTTACATTTCCACTTTTTCTTGCTGAAGCTGCAGTTATAAATTGCAACTGATCACAAATTTGGTAGGCATGATGCAGGGTTTACCACCCCATGCAACATGACATTGCAATTGAAAGGCAGCAAATAATTTACACTCTGATAACTTGCTGAATGAGGGACTTAATAGGTGGTTTCAGGAAGTGTCTTTGGGTGGTTTTCCTTCTTCTGGAAGTGCTCTGGACTCTGTTGTATAGCTCCCTATGGCAGAGTTGAAATTAGAAATCATGGCACCGTGTCACTTGCAAAATGTTTTGGTGCTGCACTGTACTGCATTGCTACTCAATTTTTATTATTAACCATTTTTTGTGAGACTTAAATTGTGTAAGGTTTGTAAAATGGAACATAGTTTTAGGACCGATGAAATGGGTAATTTCCTTTGAAATGGAATGAGATTCAGGCAATTAAAATTTTAAAGAAAGAAAGTGATCTGAAAAATATATATATAATGGTTACAATAGAATCATTATGACTGCACATTTCACATGAATTCTTTAGGCAGTGTAATCAGATGGTAATTCTAAATGAGTCTAGCTAAACAGAACGAGAGTTAGTCTCTTGGTGGAAGGGAGGAGGTCTTCCAAGTGCAGCCCTTTTGTGTTCCTCTTTCCATACACTGGGAAAACTAGAACTCCGTATATACAAACTGTCTTCAGAAGCCTTTAGCTCCAGACTTGATTGGCCCACAACGCAGTGTCTCGTGCTAGATCCAACATTTCAAAATAATATTGGGATTTTTTGTGTTCTAGTGATTAAAATACATAACTATTATAGCTACAAGTGACAGGTAAATCCTCTAAACACAAGGGTTACCAGAATGGGCAAAATTAAACATCAGAGATGCTTAAATATGATCTGGATAAACCAGCTTTAAAGCTTTACCACAATGTGCATATGAGGGGTCGACAACATGGTTTGAAACATTTTAAAAAGCAATTTTTTTTGTATGAGATGGGTAAAGAAAAGCAAAATATTTTTGTCACTGATCTTTTTTTCAAACCCAATGAGCTATGCACTACACTTTAAGTAGGATTGATTTAAGCTTCAGGGCTTTGGGGGATGATTTTAAAGATTTGAATATTGTAGTTATTAGCAAGTCATATAGCATTGCTTATGGACTAAAAAAAACTAATCATCTATATTTTACTTTTGCAGTCACAGTTTTCTCATTCTCTAAGTCTGTTCCCTTTTGTGTTTCTTTTAATGATGTGCTCAATAGCTAATCTTAACTTCTTTCAGACAGGAAGATGAGGGGGAACCCAGTGTGTGTTGAGCAGCTGCCAGAGATGTGGTGCAACTTGGGTGGTTGAGAGAGGAAGCGGGACTGGAACAGGGCTGCAGCCGGGTGTGAGGAAGAAAAGGGGTTGGGATTGGAATTTGGTGGGGACCTGGTGGAGGGGGGCATGTTCCGGGAAGACGTGGGGGGAGGGCTGGACCTCAGTAATGATGGTATCTAGTTGCACTGGGGTCTGGGAATAGTCGATGGGATTGTGGTGTGGGGTGCTTGGGCTAGGTTGAGGGAGCATGCGGGCTGGCTGGAAAGTACTTTGGGCAAATTTTGCAGATAGCTGGAAAAGCACTCCAAATGAGTGGGAGACTTTTGCAGTGCAATTGGGCTCACTTTAATCCCATAGTGATTTGTACCAGTCCCAAGTCCTTGCTCATGCTACTTTTTCCTTCAACTGTATTGATTATGTGGCTGTATAATTACTGAAGAATGTTTTGAATGGGGGGGAAAAATGGCCAAATGTTCAGTTGCTGATCGGGTTTGGTAAGAATGTAGTGGGACAGGGAGCTCCAGACAACAACAATTTGCATTTGTATAGAGCCTTTAATGTAGTAAATTGTCTCTAGGTGCTTCACAGGTGTGTTATCAAATAGAATTTGACACGAGCCACATGAGATATTAGGACAGATGATCAAAAGCTTAGTCAAAGAGGTAGGTTTTAAGGAGTGTCTTAAAGGAGGAGAGAGAGGTGGAGAGGTTTAGGGAGGGAATACCAGAGCTTGGGACCTAGGTAGCTGAAAGCACAGCCACTGTGGTGCAATTAAAATCAGGGATGTGCAAGAAGCCAGAATTGGAGGAGCAGAGATCTGAGTGTTGTAGGGTTGGAGGAGGTTACAGAAATGGGAGGGGCGAGGCCATGGAGCGATTTGAAAACAAGGCTGAGAATTTTAAAATTGAGGCGTTGCTGGATCGGGATCAAATATAGGTGAGCGAGCACAGGAGTGATGGGTGAACAGGACTTGGAGTGAGTTAGGATACGGTCAGCAGAGCTTTGGATCAACTCAAATTTATGTAGAGTGGAAGATGGGAGGCTGGCCAGTAGAGCACTGGAATAATCAGGTCTAGAGGTAATAAAGACATGGATGACACCTAAACCTGGGTCTGTAAACTGCAATAAAAACCAAACCAATGTACTGTTCTCAGAGGGTGTAAATAATTGAATCTCTCTGGAATAAAAAATAAATATCTTTTTAATAAGCATAGGTTGCATAAGCAATCAACCTCTTGTGTATATATTTTTCCTGTCAAAAAACACCTCAAAGTTTATGCTTTATGTTTTTTGTTTTTTTAATTTTAAATAAACAATTTATTTTACCCTCTCTTTTCTGTATTTGTCAGCAATTTTCCATTGGTACATCAATGTGGAAGTGGGCCCGGGTTTACAAACACCAAGTCCTGGTTTGCTCTATAAATGCTGTCAATCACCAGACATATGCGCAGATGCAAAAGCAAAATACTACGGATGCTGGAAGTCTAATAAAAACAGAAAATGCTGGAAATACTCAGCAGGTCAGGCAGCATCTGTGGAGAGAGAAGCGAGTTAATGTTTCAGGTCGATAACCTTTTGTCAGAACTGGAAAATGTTAGAGTTGTAATAGGTTTTACGCAAGTACAGAGGCAGGGAAAGAGGGGGGGTGGAAAGAACAAAAGGGAAGGCGTGGAAAGCAGGAGCGATTAAATGACAAAAGGGTTGATGGTGCAAGGCAAAAGGAGATGGTAATAGGACAAGTAAAGAAACAAAAGATGGATGTAGAGGAGGTGTAAATGGGAATAGCAGAATCATTACTAACAGCTGCTGTCTGGAAAAATGGGGGCAAAGGTTATGATCTGGAATTGTTGAACTTGATGTTGAGTCCGGAAGGCTGTAAAGTGCCTAATAGATGAGGTGATGTTCCTCGAGCTTACGTTGAGCTTCATTGGAATAGTGTTAGGAGGCCGAGATCAAAGTAGGAGTGGGGCGGAGAATTAAAATGACAGATGACCGGAAGCATGGGGCTGCACTTGCGGACTGAATGGAGGTGTTCTGCTTTTTGGGTGGGGTGGTCGGTCAGCCAGCCAGCAAGGGAGGAGATTGCTGGTGTTCAAATGTTGCTTCAGCGGGTGGGAGGGTGTGCCAGTGATGACTTTCTAATTAGCAGAGGGGGTGTGGTTAGTTGTTGTGGTTTTCCCCTTTCATGGGGTGTATAAAGGATGGAAAAATGTAACTGGAATATGGGGCAAGAGCTGTTGTAAATGTTTTTGATACTCCCAAATGTATAAGTTGTAAGGGCTTGCAATGGAAAGGGTGCTGGTAGTTGGGTTATGGTTGTGATGGTGGTTGAAGAGTTGCATTTGTTGAAAGCCAAAATAGTAACAAATGAAGCATTACCACTTTTCTACAAATTACCTTTGTATATGAAAATTTCTACACACAATTGGTAAAACTAGACTTTACAATAGGTTGCCCCAATTCCAAATTAAGAGACAAGGCAGAAAAAAATGGCCGTGTAACTGGGTCGTGTCTGATTTGACTTTTTTCCACGGTAAACTTATTTTTTAGATTAGCTAGGTGCATGCCCATGGCGTTGACCAGATCAGTACTTGACAATATAAGAACCTTGTTTTAAACTGTTAGTGATTTTTGGCATTTTCATCATTGGAAATAAATTTATAGCTGCGCTCTGTGATGGTATATTGCATGCTTTTATTGGAGTACCATATATGAAAGGAAAATCATTTCCTTTTCTGATTGTACTTGGTACTTCATAAGAGTTTTTATGTTGGATAGGGAAGAATTTAGTGTTGAGACTAAATGTTCACCTGGAAAGAAAAAAGATGCAATTTGTTTGTCTTTAATAGGTTGAGTTTAAACATCTTAAATGTTTGAAAAGATACTTAGGCAGTATCTTTCTCATCCTATTCATTTGTATGGCTTGCCAAAATGGAACATATGTTTGTAAAACATAGTCTGTCTTCCCCTTTTGTTTATGTTTGAGTTTTTTTTTTACCAATTACACTGGCATTCCTGTATTTACCTATTCTACACTTTCAAGTTGCTATGATTTATTTTGTATTTAACTCTGGGATTCTGATGGTAATTTATGACAATGTCATAGTGACACAGCAGCTACTTAACCAATTGCAGCCTTTAATGTACCAGAGATTTAATGTGATGTAATGTTATGAATTGTGATTGTTTAGTCACAACAATGGTGGTACTGCATTGCTAACATGCCTGTTGAATTTAATTAAAAGTGGAAACAAATGAAAACTTTGTAGCTAGTTCACTGGTGAGGACACATTTTGAGAGACTAGAGAAGCTGGGATTGTTCTCCTTGGGGCAGAGAGGTTAAGGGGACTTTTAATAAAGGTGTTCAAAATTATGAAGGGTTTTGATAGTGTGTAATGTATGACGGAGTTAGCATGCAGGTACAGCAAGCAGTTAGGAAAGCAAATGATATGTTAGCCTTTATTGCAAGGTGATTGGAGTATAAGCGTAAAGAAGACTTGCTGCAATTATATAAGGCTTTGGTGAGGCCACACCTGGTGTACTCTGTACAGTTTTGGTCTCTTACCTAAAGGATATACTTGCCTTGGAGGCGGTGCAACAAAGGATCACTAGATTGATTGCTGGGATGAGAGGGGTAGTCCTGTGAGGCGAGATTGAGTAGAATGGGCCTATATTCTCTGGAGTTTAGAAGTATGAGAGGTGGTTTCATTGAAACGTATAATATTCTTAGAAGGCTTGACCGCGTAGATGCTGAGAGGCTGTTTTCCCCCTAACTGGAGAGTCTAGAACTAGGGGTTATAGTCTCAGAATAAGCAGCTGGCCATTTAGGACTGAAATGAGAAAGTTCTTCACTCAAAGGGTTGTGAATCTTTGAAATTCTCTACCCCAGAGTACTGTGGATGCTCAGTTGTGAGTATATTCAAGACTGAGTAATAGATTTTTGGATACTAAGGGATTCAAGGGATGTGGGGATAGGGTGGGAATGCGGAGTTGAGGTCGAAGATCAGCCATGATCTTATTGAATGGCGGAGCAGGCGCGAGGGCCCATATGGCCTACTCCTATTTCTTATGTTCTGAACTGTTTCCACTGGCAGAAGAGTCGGTAACCAGAGGACACAGATTTAAGGTGATTGGCAAAAGAACCAGAGGCGAGATGAGAATTTTTTTACACAGCGAGTTATGATCTGGAATGCACTGCCTGAAAGGGTAGTGGAAGCAGATTCAGTAGTAACTTTCAAAAGAAAATTGGATGTATGCTTAAAAAGAAAAATTTGGAGGGCAGTGTGGAAAGAGCTGGGTAACGGGACTAATTCGATAGCTCTTTCAAAGAGCCGGCACAGGCATGATGGCCTGAATGGCTTATTTCTGTGCTGTAAGATTCTAATAAAGGGATAAATGTAGACTGAGGTAATCAGATTCTCCATGGGGTATGATGCTTATTGTGATTTTGGGGAAGTATTGAGGGATGCTAGCTAAGGTTGAGATACTAGGATTTCTACATTTTTTTTTTCAGGAATTAGAATATTTATACACAGTTTTAATGAGTGTTAAGTAAGTGTGGTAGTCTATTATAGGATGCATGCAACTTGTAAAGTGCTAGCGATTTCAGCTTGACCACTGTACATGGTCTGTGGAAGAACTATATTTAACATAACATAAGAAATCGGAGCAGGAGTAGGCCATTCGGCCCTTTGAGCCTGCTCTGCCATTCAATAAGATCATGGCTGATCATCTACCTCAACTCCACTTTCCCGCCATATCCCTTGATTCCCTTAGTATTCATAAATCTATTGATCAATCTTGAATATATTCAATGACTGAGCATCCACAACCCTCTGCTCCTCATCTCAGTCCTAAATGGCCAACCCCTTATTCTGAGACTGTGGCCCCTAGTTCTAGACTCCCCAGCCAGGGGAAACAGTCTCCCAGCAACTACCCTGTCAAGCCCCTGAAGAATTTTACATGTTTCAACAAGATCACCTCTCAATCTTCTAAACTCTAGGAAATATTGCTTTAGTCTACTAAATCTCTCCTCCTAGGACAATCCCCTCATCCCAGGAATCAGTCTAGTGAACCTTGGTTGCACTCCCTCTAAGGCAAGTATATCCTTGGGTACGACGACACTCTGTCCCCTCATCTAAGTCATTGACATAGATTGTAAGTAGCTGAGGCACAAGCACTGATCCTTGCAGTACCCCACTAGTTACAGCCTGCCAACCTGAAAATGACCCTTTTATTCCAACTGTTTTCTGTCTGTTAATCAATCCTCAATCCATGCTAATATATTACCCCCAATCCCATGAGCCCTAATTTTGTGTAATAACCTCTAGTGTGGCACCTTATCGAATGGTTTCTGAAAATCCAAATATACTACATCTGCTGGTTTCCCCCTTATCTACCCTGCTAATTACAACCTCAAAAACTTCATCAAACATGATTTCCCTTATGATTTTTTTAAGTGCCCTGTTACCATGTCTTTAATAATGGATTATAGCATTTCCCTACTACTAATGTCAGGCTAACTGGCCGATAGTTTCCTGTTTTCTTTCTCCCTCCTATCTTGAATAGCGGGGTTACAATTGCTACCTTCCAGTCAGCGGCGACCATTCTAACAGCTAGGGAATTCTGGAAGATTAGAACCAATGCATCCACTATCTCTAGCCACCTTTTTTAAAACCCTAGGATGTAGGCCATCAGGTCCAGGGGATTTGTCGGCTTTTAGTCCCATTAATTTCTCCAGTACTATTTTTTTACTAATAATTTCTTTAAGTTCCTCATTCTCACAGACCCTTGGTTCACCACTATTTCCAGAATTTTTTGTCATTACCATGAAGACAGATACAAAGTTTTTGTTTAATGTGTCTGCCGTTACCTATTTCCCCTGTCTCCCTGGACCCATGTTTACTTTTGCTGATCTCTTCCTTTTTACATACCAATAGACACTTTTACAATCTGTTTTTATGTCTCTTGCTAGTTTACTCTCATTTCTATTTTCTCTCTCTATCAATTTCTTGGCCCTCCTTTGTTGAATTCTAAAATCCTACCAATCCTCAGGGTTACTATTTTTGGCAAAATTATAAGCCTCTTCCTTTAATCTAATACTATCTTTAACTTCTCTTGTTAGCCACAATTGGACCACTTTTCCCGTGGGTTTTTAATTCCATAAGGGAATGTATATTCGTTGCGAATTATACATTATTTCCTTAAATGTTTGCCATTGCATATCTACCGTCATATATCATTTAATCTACCTTGGCCAACTTGCCCCTCAGACCTACGTAATTTGCTTTGTTCTGATTTAAGACCCTAATTTCGGACTTGACTAAATCACTTTCAAATTCTATCATTATGATCACTCTTCCATTTATTACAAGGTTATTAATTAACCCTGTCTCATTGCACAGTACTAGATCTAAAATAGCCTGTTCCCTAAAATAAAAGCAGAAAATGCTGGAAATACTCAGCAGGTCAGGCAGCATCTGCAAAGAAAGAAACTGAGTTAACGTTTCAGGTCAATGACCTTTCGTCAACGACCTGAAACATTAACTCTGTTTGTCTCTCCACAGATGCTGCCTGACCTGCTCAGTATTTCCAGCATTTTCTGCTTTTATTTCAGATTTCCAGCATCCGCATTATTTTGCTTTTGTAGCCTGTTTCCTAGTTGGTTCCTCGACATACTGATCTAGAAAACTATCTTGAATGCATTTTATGAACTTGTCCTCCACACTATTACTGCAAATTTGGTTTATATGGAAATTCAAGTCCCCCATGATTACTGTATTACCCTTGTTACATGCACCTCTAATTTCCTGATTTATACTCTGCACAACACTACAACTACTGTTGGGGGGGCCGATAAACTACTCCTACCAGTGTTTTCTGCCCCTTGTTGTTTCTTAGCTCCACCCAAACTGATTCTACATCTTGATTTTCTGAGCTAAGATCCTTTCTCTCTACTGTCATTATATCATCATTATCAGGGCTACACCACCTTTTCCATTTTGCCTATCTCTTCTGAAAGTCAAGTATCCTGGAATATTTAGTTCCCAACCTTGGTCTCTTTGCAACTATGTCTCCGTAATGGCTATTAGATCAAACCCTTTAGCGTCAACTTTAAAAAAAAATTTCCCTGATGTCACCGTAGTCACGAATACGCTATTACCTTTGTTAAGCTCACTGTCCCTTCCTGACCCACTCTTGCTTATTTTTTCCCAAGTCGCTACTCAGCTCTACAGCTGTGACTTTTCTCTTACTGCTTTTGAATTTACCCTTTCCTGAATCCTCCCACCCCACATTCATTAGTTTAAAGCCCTATCTACTGCCCTAGTTCACCAGGACACTGGTTCCAGCCCAGTTTAAGTGTAGCCCGTCCCAACGGAACAGCTCCCTCTTTCCCCCGAACTAGTGCCAGTGCCCATGAATCAAGACCCCTGCTTCCACACCACTGTTTCAGCTACTCATTTGATCAATTAAGTTTTCTCATTTCATTTTTCTTAATCATTTTGGCTACAGTAACCATTTTATATAATATCCTTAATGTAGATACTTATTTGATATATTTTAAAAATGTAATGCCTCTTTCTTTAATTAGATGCGGTATTAGAATAATTGCTCCTTCGGATGGGTGTCAGTAAGTTGGACGTTCTCTATAGGCGGTTCCTTCTTACAAAACTTTTCATTCAAGGATGGGGAAAGCCAGATGATCTCAGAAGGTACTGTATAAAGATACTGTTTGTCATTTAATGTTTGTTAACATTATTTTAGTGTTGCACTGTCGAGGTGATCTAGTATTTCTTTCGAGGGATTGATTTTGAAGCTAGTCAGAGTTCAAATTCAATGTTTGGGTCCTTGTGATGTGGGAAAAGAAATAATTCTATCCTATTCAGCAATATTGAAGCACACTGCCTTTCAGCTGCTACAAGGCTTAATTGGTGGCTGTGGACAAATTTGCTTCTCAGACTAGCTGCTTGTCTTGACTAAAGAATAATAGAGGTGGAGATAGAACTTGGTAGGAAAAGTTTTAAACTGCACTGTGTACATACACCTGTAGCATGTTGGTGCATGCATAGCTTTCACTTTTTCCCCCCCATACTTTCCATCTCCATTCAGGTTTGAATAGTTCTGCAGCAGTCCTTCGTATTAGCAGTAAAACTGCTATAGTACTTGTAGAAAGAGGAGATATAGGGCTTCGTACACTGGGGCCATGGACTTGGTTGTTTACTTTGCTTCCTCTGCCTACAAGGCCTCCAAGTACAGTTCCAAACCAGCCACGTGCATGTGTGAGTGAGCAGTCAAGGAAGGAGACCCCTGGATGGAAAATGTCTCCTCTACACGCCGTGCCTCTCTATAGTGAAGTAGCTGAGATTAGGAATTCAGTAGAATGTAGTTTAAGAACATGAGAAATAGGAGCAGGAATAGGCCATTTGGCCCTTCGAGCCTGCTCTGCCATTCAATAAGATCATGGCTGATCTTCTATCTCATCTCCACTTTCCTGCACTATCCCCATATCCCTTGATTCCCTTAATATTCAAAAATCTATCGATCTCTATTTTGAATATACTCAACGACCGAGCCGCCACAGCCCTCTGGGGTAGAGAATTCCAAAGATTCACCACCCTCAGTGAAGGAATTTCTCCTCATCTCAGTCCTAAATGGCCGACCCTTTATTCTGAGACTGTGACCCCTGGTTCTAGACTCCCCAGCCAGGGGAAACATCCTCCCTGCATCTACCCTGTCAAGCCCTGTAAGAATTTTGTATGTTTCAATGAGATCACCTCTCATTCTTCTAAACTCTAGAGAATATAGGCCTAGTCTACTCAATCTCTCCTCATAGGACAATCCCCCCATCCCAGGAACCAGCCTGGTGAACCTTCGTTGTACTCCCTCTATGGTAAGTATATCCTTCCTTAGGTAAGGAGACCAAAACTGTACACAATACTCCAGGTGTGGTCTCATCAGGGCCCTATATAATTGCAGTAAGACGTCTTTACTCTTATACTCAAATCTCTTGTAATAAAGGCCAACATACCATTTGCTTTCCTAATTGCTTGCTGTACCTGCATGTTAACTTTCAGTGATTCGTGTACAAGGACACCCAGGTTGAACACCAACATTTCCCAATCTCTCAACAATTTAAAAAATACTCTGCTTTTCTATTTTTCCTACCAAAGTGGATAACTTCACATTTCTCCACATTATATTCCATTTGCCATGTTTTTATCCACTCACTTCGCCTGTCTATATCCCCATGAAGCCTTCTTGCATCCTCCTTACATTCCCACCCAGCTTTGTATCATCAGCAAACTTGGATATATTACATTTGGTCCCCTCATCAAAATCATTGATATAGACTGTAAATAGCTGAGGCCCAAGCACTGATCCTTGCAAAAAACTAGTTACAGCCTGCCAACCTGAAAATGACCTGTTTATTCCTACTCTGTTTTCTGTCCGTTAACCAATCCTCAATCCATGCTAGTATATTACCCCCAATCCCATGAGCCCTAATTTTGTTTAATAACCTCTTGTGTGGCACCTTATCGAATGCCTTCTGAAAATCCAAATACACCACATCCACTGGTTCCCCCTTATCTATTCTGCTAGTTACAACCTCAAAAAGTTCTAAGATTTGTCAAACATGATTTCCCTTTCATAAATCTGTGTTGACTCTGCCGAATCCTATTATTATTTTCTAAGTGCCCTGTTACCACGTCCTTAATAATAGATTCTAGCATTTTCCCTACTACTGATGTCCGGCTAACTGGTCTGTAGTTCCCCGTTTTCTCTCTCCTCTCCTTTCTTAAATAGTGGGGTTACATTTGCTACCTTCCAATCTTTCGGAACCGTTCCAGAATCTATGGAATTTTGGAAAATGACAACCAGTGCATCCACTATCTCTATAGCCACCTCTTTCAAAACCCTAGGATGTAGGCCATCAGGTCCAGGGGATTTATCAGCTTTCAGTCCCATTAATTTTTCCAGTATTTTTTTACTAATACTAATTTCTTTCAGTTCCTCATTCTCGCTGGAGCCTTGGTACTCCACTATTTCTGGGAAGTTTTTTGCGTCATCTTCCGTGAAGACAGACAGAAAGTATTTGTTTAATTTCTCTGCCATTTCCTTATTCCCCATTCTAACTTCTCCTTTCTCAGCCTGTAAGGTACCCACATTTACTTTCGCTAATCTTTTCCTTTTTACATGCCTATAGAAGCTTTTACAGTCTGCTTTTATGTCTCTTGCTAGTTTACTCTCATTCTGTTTTCCCTTGATCAATTTCTTGGTCCTCCTTTGCTGAATTCTAAAATCTTCCCAATTCTCAGGCTTACTATTTTTGGCAACATTATAAGCCTCTTTCTTTGATCTAATACTATCTTTAACTTCTCTTGTTAGCCACGGTTGAACCACTTTTCCTGTGGGGTTTTTGTGCCTTGAAGGAATGTATATTTGCTGTAAATTATGTATTAATTCTTTAAATGCTATGCCATTGCTTGTCTACCGTCATACCTTTTAATGTAGTTTATCTAATCTACCTTGGCCAACTTGCCCCTCATACCTACGTAGTTTGCTTTGTTTAGATTTAAGACCCAGTTTTGGATTTAACTAAATCACTTTCAAACTGAATATAAAATTCTGACATATTATGGTCACTCTTCCCTAAAGGCCCCTTTACTACAAGGTTATTAATTAACCCTTTCTCATTGCACAATATTAGATCTAAAATAGCCTGTTCTCCAATTGGTTCCTCAACATACTGATCTAGAAAACTATCTTGCATACATTCCATGAATTCGTCCTCCACACTATTACTGCAAATTTGGTTTGCCCAGTCTATATGTAGCTTAAAGTCCCCCATGATCACTGTATTACCCTTGTTACATGTGCCTCTAATTTCTTGATTTATACTCTGCCCTAAATTACAACTACTGTTTGGGGGCCTATAAACAACTCCCACCAATGTTTTCTGCCCCTTGCTGTTTCTTAGCTCCACCCAAACTGATTCTACTTCTTGATTTTCATAGCTAAGATCCTTTCTCTCTACTGTCTTTATCCTATCCTTTATTATCAGGGCTACCCCTCCTCCTTTTCCATTTTGCCTATCTCTTCTAAAAGTTAAGTACCCTGGAATATTTAGTTCCCAACCTTGGCCACTTTGCAACTACATCTCGTTATGGCTATTAGATCAAACCTGTTAATTTCTATCCGCGCTATTAATTCATCTATTTTGTCGCGAATGCTTCGCGCATTCAGAGATAGTGCCTTTAGCTTTGACTTATTTCTATTTTTCCCTGATGTCACCTTAGTCACTGATGCCTTATTACCTTTGTTACTCTCTCTCTCCCTTCCTGACCCACTCTGCTTATTTTTACCTAAAACTCCATTCTGCTCTAGAGCCTTGACATTTCTCTCACTGCTTTTAAATTAGTACAGCTGGCTGCACTGTATTGCGTATTCCAATGTCGTGGCTTCATGTGCTTATTTAAACTGTTCTAAAGATCTGAATTAAATTAATTTTAAACTTATAGGATATATTCTTATTTGTATGCCGTAGAAAAATTATAAAGCCTAAAATTGTATTGTTTAGCTGCTGTTAGTAGTTGATATAGATCAATGATCAAATTTCTAAAATTGCAGCTGTAAATAAGCAACAATGTGGCTTTGTGTATTCCCTTGTAATTTAGATTATGTATACCCTTGGTGACTAGTTAGAACTCTGGCTATTACGGTGCTCACATATAATTGGAGGTTGTGTGTAAGATTGCAGATGTAAAAGTTTTGAAAATACTGTAATTGTTTTTCTTTTAAAATTGCAGGTTGTTTGAATTTAGAAAAACAATAGGAAACAGAGAAAAATGTCAACAGTTGGTTCCAAAAGACTACCCTATATTTATTGACAAGGTAATCATTTAGTGGCAAAATGGCCTTTTGTAATTTTTTATTTTTGTTAGATTATGCTGTGGGACAAGATAAAACATCATTCTAATCTTCTTTGCCTAATTTAACTTGTATATCCCTGTAAATCAGATTTTTGGCTCAGTTGTGAAAGCAAGCAAGCACTGACTCTGGTCTCCAACTCCTGCAAAATTTCTCGTGGATAGTCAAGTACATGAAAAATAAGAGCGCAGATAACCATTGTAGGTTTGCTTGGCTATTTTCTCTACTAAGTTCAACCATCAGTTGAGTGCAGCTTCATTTGCCTCTGGGTGAGTTCAATTGAGCCTGATGCATTTTTCACCAATAACTAGCACTTATATTGAGCCTTTAACACAGGAATCCACTTGACAAACGAGGCAGATCAGACATAGTAGGAATTGGGCGAGGTTAGCGGAGATAACTGAAAGCATTGTCAATGAGGTTAGTTTTGAGAGTGATTTTGAAGGTAGGGAGGGGTTTAGGAAAGGAATTCAATTCAGTATGACCGTAATGCTGCTAGTGGTAGGATAAAGGGAGGGGATCTGAATAGTGGCCCAGACTTGAGGGCAGAAAATATGAGCTGGGATGTAGACATCGAGGAGGATGGAGAGGTAAGGTGGAGTGAGCCCATGAAATGATTTGTAAATTAAATCAATTTGCTGTGGGGACAAAGAGCCCATGGAGGTTAGTGAAAATTGCAGTGCTAAGTGAGCGTGACTTGGTACGAGTGGGATGTGGTGCTACAGTTGTGGATGAATTGGAGTGTTTGTGGGAGGAGTTTGGGAGGCTGACTAAGAGGATGTTGGAAAAGTCAGGCCTAGTGGTGTAAAGGGGTATGGTTGAGGGTTTTAGTAGCAGTGGGATGAAGTAGGTGGAAATAAGCGATCTTGATGATGGGCTAATTGTCGAGTGTGAAGCCCAGCTTGGGGTCAAACAGGACATCGAGGTTGCATGATGTTGGATTCAGTCTCGGTGAGCAGCCAAGGAGGGGGGTAGAATTAAGACGTTTCTGGCAGAAACAGTGTGGCTTCACTCTTGCCATTGTTTAGCTGGGGGAAGTTCTGGCTCAATCATGACTTCATGTCAGACAACACAGCTGCAGTCAGAGTGATTGACCACTCAATAATCCCATCCCTATGGAACAGTATCTAGCCTCTACTGGGCACCTCCCATAAATTTAGGGTAGTGGAGAGATAAAGCTGGTTGTCAGTTTACATGTGCTTACATTCACAGTTGTATGCAAAGATCATTGAGGTGGCACTGGCTGTTCATAGGATCATCTTGGGGTAGCAAAACTAAAAGTGTTGAGAAATTTAGATGGGGAGATTAAAGATTGAATTCCATTGATTTGATATAAAGATACCTAAAATAGGAACAAAAACTGGTTTCAGCTGCAGTTGCTGTTTGTTAATCATGTTGTTTCCCTTCACCATGCATCTTGCCTACTCCCTGCATAGCTAGGAGATGCACAAAAACGATCAGAATGTTTGGCTGCGCAATATTTCTATTGTATGGGTCAGCATTTATTCATCACTGGGCAAATCCATGTGATACCTTGGCCCTGAATTTGCGGTCGGAGGCATTTCCCTGTGCCTACCTGGGGCCTCAGGATCTACGGCGACTCGCACTCCTGGGCCCCTCCAGGTAGAGGCCCACGTATCCCGGGGCGCATGCGGTTCGCAAGCTCCCCTGGGATCACGTGGGCTGGCCCAACGAATGAAAGAAGGGGATCCCCGTTCATGTTTATGGGGATTCCATATGTACGGAATCCCCATAAGCATGAATGGGAATACCCCAAAAAATACATGTACACATCAAATAATTTTTTAAAATTCATTAATTAACTGGCATTTTAATTAATTTTAAATAAATATTTAAAACAAATTTTTTTTTTTTATAAGTTAAATGTTTTAAAGGGGCTAAAAATAACTACCTTAATTTACAGGTGTTTTAATGTTTAAATGATAGAGAAAAAATTATTTTTATGTTAATTTAAACTCTTACGCTGGTAAAAGCAGGCCTTATGCCTGCTTTTACCAGGCGGAAGAATTTCGTGGGCAGAAGTTGGGCAAATAGCACAACTGTCTGCCCGCGGATGCCCTTTGCCCGGGGATGCGTTGGATCTGTCAAGAAGATTCCTGACATCACAAGTTCCGGGTTTTCTTGCATGCACTTCACGTGCAAAAACCGGGAACTTGCGCGGCCCTTACGGGTGCGTATGCACTTTTATGGGCCATTATTTGAGATTAGGAACTTGCTATGTAGGAAATCATAAGTGAGGAATGTCATCTTGGGAATTTGCAGCCTACGTGATACATCTCTTCTGAGAGACCATGTGTCAAGGTAGCTTCTTTGCTTACATTGTTACCATATAAATACAATACAATGTTACTGGGGTCACAAGGAATATGATATACAAACTAAAACAAACTGTACAGTCTCCTTTTAATTGAAATTCCTCACATATGAGGACTGGATGATTGCCAATGTTCAAAAAGGGAGAAATCGAGTAACTAGATCAGTCAGTCTAACATTATAAGTGAAGCTTCTACAGGCCATAATACAGGATAAAGTTAACACTTGCCTTGAAACACATGGGTTAATTAAGACAACTAGCATGGATTTGTAAAAGGCAAGTTGTGTCTGACATTTAATGGCGTTCTTGACTATACAATGGAGTGTATTGATAAAGGAAATGTCATGGATGTTGTGGATAAGCATTTTCAAAATGAATTAATAAGGTGCTGCCTAAGGAGGCTTGATAAAATAAAGGCACACTGTATTAACGGGAGTGTGGTAGCATAGTTGGGGAATTGGTTAAGGGGTAGAAAACAGAAGCAGTAATGGATGTTTTTCAGCTTGGAGGGATGAAAACAGTTGTGTCCCCGCATGGTTAATTGAAGGTGACCGTAAGGAACGTGGGCAGTTAGATGTCAGATGAAATTTAATGTACAGAAATATGAATTTATCTTTTGAGAAAACTTTGAGGAGCGAAAGAGCATGGATACTTGGGGTTTAGATACACAAATTTTCAGAAGTGGGAGGACAAGTTGATAAAGCTGTTTATATATTTTTTTAAAAGCAAATGCGATCTTCAGTTTTATAAATAGAGGTAGAAAGTAGAAAAGCAAAGAGGTAATGCTGAATATATGTAAATCATTGATTGGGCTGCAGTTGGAATATTGTCTGGTTTTGGGTGCCTTACTTGAGGATAGATGTTAAGGCCATGGAGAGGTTGCAAAGCAACTGATGGAGGTGCTCAGAATTGAGGGGTTTTGACCAAGTCAATTGGGGGGAAAAGCTATTTCCATTGGTCAGTGAGTTGGTAACTAGAGCGCATAAATTTAAAATCATGGAAAGAAAACAAAGGGAGAGGTCAGGAGAATTGTTTTTATGAAGAGGGTTGTTGGATATGGAATGGAATAGCCTCTACCCATCCTGTAAAATTCTATACAAGAAAACATTAATAAACTGTCAGAATGGGTGTGTAATTAACTACGTTGTAGCGCTCAGTGCATTGCATTGCATCACTCTATTTGTGATATTTTACTATGTTCTCACAGTTAATACTTGATATCAGAAAATACTATAGTCGGCAGCCATGGTCTTTTCAAAATATGGAAGTTAACATTATTGATATCATCTTTATATAGCAGTGCTGCATGATAAGCACGTGAGGAACGGGCTCCCCCAATAGCTGTGACTTTTACCAGTGAGTGTCTATGCAGTACAAACCAGTAAAGGCAATCCTGTTTGCTGATTTCTGGCAGGGCAGCAGTAGGTGTGTGACAATTAGCTTAGAATACCTGGGCTAGGGAAAGGAAAATAAATCAGCCAGAAGTCCTGCTCTTGATAACCGCTGGAAAGTACACGTGTGTTGATGTGCATTAGGGCAACATTGGGCTTGATTGATTTATTTTACTGTTGTAGCTTGCTGCCTCTCATTGTCCAGGTTCTCATGAGGATGGGCCATGTGGTTGAGGTACCTGAGTGGCTGGCACCAATAGAACTGTAGTGGATGAGGCAGCTTTGGAGATGAGGAGAAAATGGAGAAAGTTCCTCCAACTAACTCCATAGTATTAATTTATATATACCATAAAACACTGTCTTTTTCTACTTTCTAATTGGGTATTTTCTGCTTTGGTTACATCACCAATTACATTCAGCCGTCATGGTAGTTCCTACCCAGGTTTAGATTCTGACGTTAGCTATTGATAATTGAGTGAGTTTTATTACACTATAATTATGAATTTGGAGATGAGTGCATTGTTATGGGCTCTTCAGATGGTTGAGAAATATAGGCCTAGAGACTAAGTATCAAGCTTGTGGAAGCTCAAGACACTCTACATAAGCCTCTTGATAAATATCCATGAGCAGGGCGATATAGAGAAGACTTAGATTTAATTTATAAGCAGTCCAACGTAGCAAGGTGTAACTGGGATGGATCGGGACCCAGATTTATTTAAGTACTTGAGTTTTTGAATAAAAAATCTCCATGAGCAACACCACAGGACTTAAAAACATCAATAACAACACCAACTGCCCAGACATTCCCTGAAATCCTAGAAAGCTCATTAACATAGATCCACCCCATTCAAAACATCTCCAGGATTGATTCCTTGATTTACACTAGTTTTTTTGTGGTATGCAGTTACATTGAAAATTCTAGACACAGGTCATCTGCTAGCAGAGTAAATTGTGACTCAGATGAATCTCCGCCTGGGAGGACTATTCAAGCATTGCAACTTCATCTCTGTAGATTTAAATTAATTTTTTGGGGAGTTTTGATATGCTCATCTCTTACTAATATCTTCAGTTTCCCTTACCAGAGTCCTGTAAGTGTCTAAAGAATTTATTTTTAGGACCTCCACCCACCCGCGCGCCCCCCCACCAACCCTATTCAGAAGGACAAATTAGTTGCAATGGCTGTTCCACTGGGCATTCCCCTATTCACTATTATCATTGTGGAAGAAAAGCAGAGGCTGGAGGCACGGCGCATGAGGCATCGTGGCAATAGATGCATGTTCTGAGTGTTTTTGTAGTGCTTCCACCCAAGGTGCCTGGGACCTGGCATTGGCCACGGCGCTTCTGTAGTCTATGGAATGCCACTATGTTTGCTGCGGTGTATGCAAAGTAGTTTCCCAGGAAATCATGGCACAAGTTTGCATCAGGAAGATTGGTGCACGAACCAACGTACCTTATGGCAAAATTTGCTGATTATGCCGTTCTAGGAAATTCCTGACTTTTTTTGGCTTGAACAATTCAAACCAGCAAGATCCTTGGCCAGCGCTAACTAATCAATACTCCAATAGAATAGCAATGGAAGCATGCAATTGGTCTCATTGTCCCAAGAATAAATTGTCCAGCATTCTTGCTAGTGACTGCTACCCATCAACCTCATAGATAAGGACTGGGTAGGTTGCAGCAGCCATAACCTTATTGCTTGCTGACACTTGTCCTCATTCATGTAGAATTATGCAAATAAGGATTTAAAAAAGGATGCAAACTTTGGGGGAGAAAAACCTTGATAAATGTTTTGTAGAAGGGAGAATGGTGGGAAGGGAGGAGGTAAAAGGGCAAGTGTTGCATCTCCTGCACTTGCACAGAAAGGTGCTGTGGGAAGGGGAGGGAATATTGGGGGTGATTTGAGGAGTGGACCAGGGTTTCGTGGAGGGGATGGTCCCTTTGGAATGCTGGGAAGGGAGGTGAAGATGTGTTTGGAGGTGGCAGAAATGGCGGAGGATTATCCGTTGAATGTGGAGGCTGGTGGGGTGGAACATGAGGACAAGGGGGAACCCTGTCGTGGTTCTGGGAGGGAGGGGAAGGGGTGAGAGCAGAAGTGTGGCAAATGGGAGGGGCATGGTCGAGGGCTCTATCAACCACGGTGGAGGGGAATCCTCGGTTGAGGAAAAAGGAAGACACAAAGGAACCACTGGTATGGCAGGTGGCATCTTCAGAACAGATGAGGCGGAGAAACTGGGAGAATGGAATAGCTTTACAGGAAGCGGGGTGGGAGAAAGTGTAATCAAGGTAGCTGTGGGAGTCAGTGGGTTTGTAGTGAATATTGGTCGACAGCCAATACCCAGAAATGGAGATAGGGAAGTTGAGGAAGGAAAGGAAGAGTCGGAAATTGACCATGTGAAGGCGAAATTGGATTCAAAGTTGATGAAATTTTCCAGTTTGGGGCGAGAGCAGGAAATAGCACCGATACAGTCATCAGTACTAGAAAAAGAGGTGAGGGAGGGGACCAGAGTAGGACTGGACCAAATCATGGTCGACATATCCCACAAAAAGGCAGGCATAGCTAGGACCCATACGTGTTCCCATAGCAACATCTTTTATTTGGAGGAAGTGAATAGAGTCAAAGGAGAAGTTCAGCTAGGCAGAGGAAGGTGGTGGTGGATGGTGACTGGTTGGGCCTACGTTAAAGGAAGAAGCGGAGGGCACTCGGGCGTTCCTGGTGGGGGTTATAGGTGTGTAGATGACTGGATATCCATGGTGAAATGGAGACGGTTAGGGCAGGGGCTCTGTCTGCTTTCTTGGTTCAGAAATTGTGTGTCTCTCTCTCTCTCTTTCACTGGATCAGATGTCCAAATAGAGTAAGTCTATGCTCAAAAGCCCGAGAAAACTCTGGGCAGCTGTCCGTGAGGTGAATTGCGAACGCCGTTCCTTTGCTGCTGAGAGCAAAATCCAGGCCTATATGTTTTGGGAAAACTTGAGAAGTGAGATAATAACCATTATAATTCAAAAAATAAATTGTTTCTTTGTGTTCACAAAGGAATAAAATAGTAACTGAAAGTTGTTTGTTACAGATGGAAGAACAGGCTGATTGTCAGATCATGGATGGACACTTCGTGTCTCCACTGGATCATTATCTACCAGGGATTATGCCAGCTGAATCTGTCAAAGCTAGGTAAGGAAATAAAGGCATACTA
Organism: Squalus acanthias; assembly: GCA_030390025.1. Classification (NCBI taxonomy): domain Eukaryota; kingdom Metazoa; phylum Chordata; class Chondrichthyes; order Squaliformes; family Squalidae; genus Squalus; species Squalus acanthias. Next base: position 183,111,873 of record CM059426.1, read on the forward strand.
ATGAATCCTCAATGTTTTTGCATTTTTTTCTGAGCTGTGTGAAATTTCTCCTTATTTAACAAGGTAAAAATAATTGTTGGATCCTTCTGTCTGGGATGTACAGGTACACTCTGAATGTTCCAAGTGTTTTCCAATGACATTCTGAATAGTCATTTATGTAACCGAGTTTCTATTAATTTGCATTATTAGTATGATATAAATGCAAACGTGAGCTGCTTGTCCCTATGCCAATTTGCACGTGTCTCTGGTAACAATCCAGTGGTTATTACCTGTGAGGTTCTGCATTTTAATTTCGACATTAGCTCCTCGAATTCTGAGTGGAACCTCATTCCTAGTTCTACCTATGTCGTTGGTTCCTACGTAGACCACGACAACTGGATCCTCCCCCTCCCACTCCCAAGTTCTGCCGTGAGGAGATATCCTTAACCCTGGCAGGCAACACAGCCTTCGGAACTCCCGATCACTACTGCAGAGAACATTATCTAACCTTGAGTGTACTGTCCCCTACCACTACAACATTCCTTTTCACTCCCCCCCCCACTTGTATGGCCTCCTGTACCACAGTGCCGTGGTCAGTTTGCTCATCCACTCTGCAGACTTTGCCCTCATCCACACAGGCATCAAGAACCTCGTACCTGTTGGATAAGGTCAAAGGCCGAGGCTCCTCCAGCGCTGCACCTGGGGTCCTCTTACCTGTCTGACTCGCAGTCACACCCTCCTGTCCCTGACCACTAACCAGACCTGTACCACTACCTACCTTAAGAGGTGTGACTGCCTCCTGGTTCAAAGTGTCCAGGTAACTCTTCCCCCTCCCTGATGCCCTGCAGTGTCTGCACCTTGGACTCCAGCTCAACAACCCTGAGCTGAAGTTCCTTGAGATGCAAACACTTACTGTGGAAGTGGTCGTCCGGGTCGCGATGCTCTCCACAAACTCCTACATGCTGTAGTTGCAGCACACCACCTGCACTGCCATCCCTATATAACCTTGTTTTATTTGTTTAATTAAAGTTTATGCATTTAATCAACTTAGCTTATAGGTTTTTTTAAAGAAAATTACTTGATCTAATTTAAGTTATAGCACCTCCTTCTCCATCTATACTGAATTCCCACTCTCCAAATTTGCAACCTAAACACTATTTATGATGCACTCCGTTTAAGACCACTCTGTGCAGACCACTCTTATCACAATTAACTACCTATCACAATTCTTCATCGTGACATTTTTTAGGTAGCTTCTAATTACGCCATTTAACACTGTTAAAGGGGAAGGGTATTCTATGGGTAAGTATTTACGAAGCAAAATGTTTCCCTAATCAAACTATTCAGATGCAATGGTCCTACAGCAGGTTGTTGTGACCTGATACTTTGAATTAGGTGGAGGCTGTTAGGCATTTACTCCTTTCAGTGGGATCACATCTTTTGTTTCTGGATTCTTAGCAAGGTGGCTAGCCTTTAATATAGAAGTGTAGAGCAATACTTAGCCAACACTAAGTTATTAAGGTTGATTGCTTTTGATCAACATCCAGAAACAATAAGGATGCTAATCCTGCTGGAAGGTTGCAGGAGTTAAACTGAAGCCCAACAAGAGAGGACTCACTGCTGCATTTAGTAATGGGAAATGAGCCAGAGCAGATAAGAGAAATAAGCAAAGGAGAGCATCTAGGCAATAGTGATCACAACACAATAAGGTTTAAGATCATGATTGAGAGAGACATGAGTAAGACAAAGGTTGGAAAAAGCTAATTGAGGGGGATGAGGAAGGTAAACTGGATAAAATATTGAGATAGAACAGAAGTGGGAAATATTTAAAAAGGTGATCAATAGAGTTCAGGAGAAGTAAATTTCGCTTAAAAAAAAAAAAATTAAAAAATGGGCAAACTAGCCAATAACACGACATGATGGATGGATAAAGAGATAAGGATAACATTAAATTTTTTTTAAAGGTGTACACTTAAGTACATTGACAATAAAGGAAAGGATGACAAAAGGGAATACAAATAGGTTAGGAAAGAAGTCAAGAAAACTATTGGGAAAGCAAAGAGGAATTACGAATAAAGAAAGAAATCATAAAGTATTCTACAGATACATAAATAACAAAAGTAAAATTAAGATAAGGATAGGACCACTAAGGGATGCAAAAGATAAACTCACAGGTAATGACTGTGAAATGCCAGGAATATTGAATGGTTACTTTGCGTCAGTTTTTACCAGGGAAACTAACAAGGTGGACATGACATACGAAGAGATCAAAACGATATCAAGACATTTAAGATAGAAAGGAGGGAGATAATAAACTAATTAAACTTAGAATCATATAGCACAGAAGGAGGCCAATCGGCCCATCATGCCTGTGCTGGTTCTCTGAAAGAGGTACCTATTAGTCCTATTCCCCTGCTCTTTCCCCATAGCCCTGAATTGTTTTCCTTTTTAAGTATATCCAATTCCCTCTTGAAAGTTACTATTCAATCTGTTTCCACCGCCTGTTCAGGCAGTGCATTCCAGATCATAACTCCGAGTTTAAAAAAAAAAAATTCTCCATCTCCCCTCTGGCTTTTTTGCCAATTATCTTAAATCTATGTCCTCTGGTTGTCGGCCCTCCTGCCAGTGGAAACAGTTTCTCCCTATCTAATCTATCAAAACCCCTCATAATTTTGAACACCTCTATTGAATCTCATCTTGACCTTCCTTGTTCTAAGGAGAACAATCCCAGCTTCTCTAGACTCTTCACCACAGAATTCCCTCATCCCTGGTACTATTTGTTTAAATTTTCTCTGCGTCTTGACATCTGCTTCACTGTCATTTAAGGAATGAAATCTCTCGCCCTTACCCAGTCTGGCCGATATGTGACTCCAGACCCACAGCAATGTGGTTGACTCTTAACTGCCCTATGAAATGGCCTAGCAAGCCATTTAGTTGTATCAGACCAGGCATGCCTAAAAATGAGCTGCCAACCTGGTGAAGCTACAACACAGGACTACATACATGCTAAACAGCATGCTATAGACAGAGCAGCGATCCCACAACCAATGGATCAGATCAAAGCTCTGCAGTCCTGCTGCATCCAGTCGTGAATGGGGCTGGACAATTAACGGGAGGAGGAGGCTCCATGAACATCCCCATCCTCAATGATGGCGGAACCCAGTGCCAGTGCAAAAGACAAGGCAGAAGCATTTGCAACTATCTTCAGCCAGAAGGGCCGAGTGGGTGATCCATCTTTGCCTCCTCCTGACGTCCCCACCATTACAGAAGCCAGCTCCAACAACACTCAAGAAGCTCGACGCCATCCAAGACAAAGCAGCCTGCTTGATTGGCACCCCATCCACCACCTTAAACATTCGCTCCCTCCATTACCGGTGCCCCATGGCTGCAGTGTGCACCATCTACAAGATGCACTGCAGCAACTCTTCAAGGCTTCTTTGACAGCACCTCCCAAAGCCGTGACCTCTGCCATCTGGAAAGACAAGCAAGGGCACCAGTTGCATGGGAACACCACCACCTGCAAGTTCCCCTCCAAGTCACATCACACACCATCCTGTCTTGGAAATATATCGCCGTTCCTTCATCGTCGCTGGGTCAAAATACTGGAACTCCGTCCAAAACAGCAGTGTTGGAGTACCTTCACCTCACGGACTGCAGCGGTTCAAGAAGGCGGCTCACCACCAGCTTCTCGAGGGCAATTAGGGATGGGCAATAAATGCTGGCCACATCACATGAATGAATAAATAAGAACATCCTTTCTAAAGTGTGGTTCCCAGATTTGGACACACTACTCTCGGTGGGGTCTAACAAGTGATTTATAAAGATTTACCATAACCCCTGGTCCGGATGGGTTACATCTGCACATAATCAAAGAAGCTAAGGAAGAGATAGCAGAGGCACTAGTACTAAATAGAAAAGGGAATAGGGCCAGTGGACTGGCGCACAGCTGATATTCCTATATTCAGAAAGGGAAATGGAACTATAGACCCGTTAGCTTGATGCTGGTGGTAGGAAAGATATTGGAATCTTTACTCAAAGATGTGATAGAAAAAATTTAGAAACCAAATATATGACTAAGGTCAAAGCATGTGGAGTCGGGGGATAAGTAGCAGAATGGATAGCAAACTGGCTGCAAAACAGAAGAGAGTGTAGGGGTTAAAGGTAGTTACTCAGACTGGCGGAAGTTGGTAAGTGGTGTTCCACAGGGATTGGCGCTGGAACCACTCTTTACCATTTACATAAATGATTTGGACTCTGAAGTACAATATCAATTTGCAGATGACACTAAATTAGCGGGTATAGTTAATACTGAGGAAGGTGTTAACAAACTTGCAGAATGGGTGTGTAAATGAATTTCAATACAAGTGTGAGGTCATGCATTTTGGTAGGAGGAATAAGGACCACCTACGCCTTTGAAAATAAGAGTCTAAATGGGATGGAGACGCAAAGGGATCTAGAGGTACAGATTCACAAATAATTAAAAGTGGCAACACAGGTTAACAAAGCTATAAAAAGTGCAAACAAAGCACTGGGGTTCATTTCTAGTGTTATATAATTGAAAAGAAGACAAGTTATGTTAAGCTTATATAGAACCTTGGTTAGACCACACTTCGAGTACTGTGCACAGTTCTGGTTTCCATATTACTAAAAGGATATAGAAGCACGAGAGAAAATGCAAAATAAAAGATTACAAGGATGATACCAGAGCTAAGAGGGTACAACTATCAGGAAAGATTGAATAGGCTGGGTTTTTGTTTCTCCAGAAATAGGAAGACTGAGGTGTGACCTGGTAGAGGTCTTCAAAATTATTAAGTTGTGAAATTGTGAAGCGCCTTAAAGGGGTTAAAGGCGCTATATAAATACAAGTTGTTGTTATGAAGGGGTTTGATGGGGTAGACATAGTGAATGTTTCCACTTGTGGGGATTCCAAAACTAGGGGCTACAAATACAAGATAGTCACCTATAAATCAAATAAGGAATTCAAGAAACTTCTTTACCTAGAGTGGTGAGAATGTTGAACTCGCTACCTCATGGAGTGGTTGAGGCATTCAAGGGGGGAAGCTAGATAAGTACATGTAGGAAAAAGGAATAGAAGGATATGTTTGGCTCAGATGAAGTAAGGTGGGAGGAGGCTCGTTTTGAGAATTTGAATCTGACACCAAATATGATTGCAACTTAAACCTTTTATTGTGTGCGTGGCCAAGTCTTGACATACTCAATGTCTCTAAGCAGTAGTCATACAGAGAAATAAACGCATATACCCCGTTTTTCCTATGGGTAGAGATGTAATCATCATCAAACCTTTCGTTCTTGTCTCTCAAAATTGTGAAGGAAAACTTGATCTTTATAGGCTTTTAGTCATACATACTGTCCTGGATGATTCATTATAATATGACAGTAGTTATTGTGAACAAGACCCCCAGAAATGAGGTGGTTCCTACAAAACACTGGGTGCTAACCTGTTTACCATCTTGGGCTCATTGTCTGGCTTCCTATCGCTATCCTGGCTATCTCGCTTCACACTGTATTGACAAATTGATGGATCTGTGGCTAATCGTCTCTGGCCATGTTTAAGGGCTTTCACCCAACAGTTTCTGTAACAGTGTGATGAAGATTTCAGTATGCCAATGCATTTTTAGAGGCCAAGAATAATTTCTAGCCTCAAAGATTAATGATGACTAGTTCAAATTCACATAAGCAAATACAAATCTTCAGCCTGTGCTTTGTCAAGATCATTCACAAGATCACATAAATTTCCAGCCCCTGCCATGTTAAAGATTTGAAGACCTACTGTTCAATATAATACTGTCAAGTTCTGTGTTTATTTTAGTTATGCATTATATCGCAATACATTGTAGTCTTGGTTATGCCAAATGTAGCACTGAAAATATTTTTGGATAGTTACAAAATTTGAACAGTACATTTGTTTATAGATGGATTACTGAGATAATTAACAATAATTATTGCATCACTAAAGACCAACTAACAGCCAATAAAAAATAATAATTTCAACATATTACTGTGAAAATAATTTGTGGTACTGCACATCAATAATTAAAATTAAGTAACTACCTGATAGCCCACTGGATAAATGCACTAAATAGTGTAGTACTGAACAATACAGAACAGAAGGGTCCCAGGTTTCTGTGATCTCAGTTGGGCTGATATCATTTGGGGTGGTGTGTTAGAAATGGCCTCAATTTCTTTGGGCTTGGGATGGGGAAAAAATGGCGAGTATCCTATATCTGGTCACTTTATAGTAATTCCTGTTTGTTAAGGTCAGGATTGGGCTGAATTTGATGTTGCTGTGGATTAATCAGGGGTAAGGAGGGGAAAACTATGCCAACAGAATTCAAGATTTAGCATAATCTATTCTCAGAATTCTAAAGATTGTTTTTATCAAGTCCTTACTATATCTGGAGAAAAGGCCAAAATATGGTGCTGATTTAATAATAAATTGAAATATATTAAGCATATTTAAAATCCTGTGTTTCTTCACACTGAACAGACAATACAGTTTGCATGTTAGCTTTCTAAGATATTAAGTATATATCAGATGCTTTTTTCAGTCTAGGTTCTGTGTGTTTAGGATTTATGATTATCACATCAATGTACAACTAGCCACGTGAAGTTACTCACACTGCCATTGCTGCAGGTTTCAGTTTATAGTTCCGAAAGAATGGAAGAGTAAATACCGACCTGTATGCGTTCATCTGGCTGGCACTGGAGACCATGTAAGTGGAGAGAGTAACAATAATTGTTTTAAGTTTTTCTGAAGTAATTAACGTAAAGTAGCCTGATGTATGATTTCTTAAATACATGACAAATAGTATTGCACCTTTAAAACAAATTTAAAATTGTGATGGGGTTATTTCTGTATTCGCAGCTTTATTTATTTCTTTGTTTGCTGCAAATATTTGCGCTCTTTAAAATACATTGACCTTTTGCTAGAATGTGATTCCACGAATGCTGGTCACACAAGTGATCATTATTCATGTAGAAGTCTTGACAAAGTACCAGTGGGTTACTTGATTGTGAGGGGACATTATAGTTGACCCAGGTTCTGCCCTTGCTTTTTTAAAAAGTTTCTCTCTCCTTCATCTCTCTTGCTCCCCCTGCACCATGCCAAACTCCTCGAGTATAATACCAACTATTCTGGATGTCTGATGATAGGATTGGACTCAGTTGTGTTACCCCCCATGGTTGAATAGCCTGCTAGCATTCTGCAGCTCATTAATGCCCACTTGAGCGAGGTGCTGGAGAATGACTAATGCCTGTGGAACCGTACCCCAGCAACAAGTCCGCACCTTCAGAAAAATTGGTTTGAATGTTTCATAAAGAAAAGGAACTGTTCTCATTTCTCTGCCCTCTCTTCCTCCACCCCCCCCCCCCCAAAACAAATTGGTGAATGTACTACTTGGTATGGTACTAAGGAGCACAAGCTATGAAGGCCTACATTTTACCCCTAGTCTGTGCTGAGTTAACTGATTGCCACCTGAGCTGTGATTGAGATCCTACATTGCTGTAAGCATACCTGGGCTAGTGAAGGGAAAAGTCATACAGCGTTCCAGCTCCAGATTGTTGGCTTGTGACCCCTTCCTAGAAAGTACATGTATGCGGACAGGGTAAAACATGGTGATGGCGACTCTGTGGTGGATTTGCCTGCCGACACCCATTATTCTGGCTCTCTCTCAGAATGGCTGCTTATGCAGGGTGTAGGTGGTCTGCCAGTATCCTTGGGAACTATACCTCAATTTGGGCTGTTGCTACCAAATACTAAGTTTTGTTGGTGACTGAGCTTGTAAAACTAACAAAGTAGCAATTTGAACTGAGTTGCATCCTTTGTAGTACAGGAGAATCTGCTTGTCTTGATCACGTGGATATAAGTTTCAAATCCCTTTTGCCAAAATCTTATGCACAGTTTTTCCTTTGTGCTGGACTCCTGTAATATGCCCTGCAGGGCTGCTGAGTAAACCAACAGTTTGAGTGAATTTCTTATTAAACTCTGTTTATCTTAAAATGTTGAGATGAACACACAACTTTCACATGTCACAACTAAGTCCCAGTACATAGAGAATTAGCTACAATGATCAGTCAGTTATAGTGATGATTTGGGCTCCTGGCCATATTGATGACTCTACCTGGATTCTACTGTATAATCAGGACTGAAAGTTCTAACATTGCTTTGAGTGTCGGTATTTACACCATTTTCATTTCACTCCCGAAAAGTGAAACTCCTGCATATTTACTACTTACTTGCAGTAACTGTGTATGTGTACACACAAACTCCAGGAGTGTGTTTTTCATGGAGGGGAAGAAAGCTCGGGGTTGGTTACAAAATAAGAAAATATAAATCTAGATGTTATAAATTGTGTTACTTGTAGTAATCACATAAGTGCATATTGACTTGAAAGGTGACATGACATGACTGGGTTTAAAAGTGTTGTCGCCTTAAATTGTTTGTGGCTTTTAATGAAATTCTTTACACACTAAGAATTTCATTTAACATATTTCCCTTCAAACTATTCCTAGTTTTACTGGCGAAGACGCACTTTGATGGCCCGTCCAATGATAAAGGAAGCATGCATTGGATCACTTCTTCTGGAAAATCCTTACTATATCCTTTGTGAACATTCCTAAATTTTACTGTCACAGTAAATGCTGCAAAGCTACACTAAATATTTTGAGAAAGCTTAGTTGTTTGGAATTGTGATTTCAGAGGGCTGTTTCTTGACTAGTTGGTAGAGATCAGATCAATAAACTACATTTTCTAAAACAACCTTGGGAAGTAAAGCTTTTTCTTTTAAAAGAAAAATGGTAAGGCCATTTCTGGATGTGTTGTAAGTTTTTATTTGTTATGTCATGTTCATTTTTTTTAATTAAAGAATTTAACTTGATTCTTAAAAATAATTTCAAAGGTGAATGCTGTTTACTTTAATGGAGGAACCTGTCCTATTTGAAGTCCTAAGCCCTGAATAGGTGAAGACACGGACTTAACATAAAAGGGAGGTTTTTTTCCTCCAATTTTCTTCACCTCGCTCACTCATATCCTAAAGAGATTCACTCTTTGCTTGGGTAAGAATCAAAGGGCTCTGGTCACCCTTCAGTATCTCTTCCAAGTAGCCCTTCATGCATGAGCCAAGATCATGAGTGTTGGTCGGCACTACGGCTGAGCCCAATCCTGTCTACATGTGCACTTCCAGTAGGGTTCCCTGGACAGTGAATGAGTTGTTTTGCTGCCCCCTTCCCCAAAAATCTGGGACATTGAGGCCAACTGTGGTGTGCCTGCCATTACTCCAGCTGAGATACAATCACTTAGTGAAATCCATGTTATTGAACGTAGTTTGTATAGCTCAGCTACTCACTACCTTAACTAGCTGAGACTGTGGGACACAACATCTGTAGTAATTAACTATTATATCTAATGCAAATTCATCTCCTTTGGACTATTAGATTCAACTTTAAGTCAGATCCCTTTAATTATAATCAGCGCTCATTACTTGAGCAATATTCAAGAAAATAACGTGGGCAGAAGTAGTAGATATAAGTGAATGAAGTATGGATGAACCTACTTGGCCTATTCCTTCCAAAAGATTGTATGCTGTTTGTACTGCCATGGATTCGCCCTAATTTTATTTGCACTCTTTTTAAAGTTTATTACCTTCTGTTCACCTGGTTTTCTTCATGTATGACTCCTTCCCAGGCGATGCATGTGTACAGGTGTCTGCTTCCAGGCCACTGCCAATGCAGTATTTAGCCAGCTGACAGTAGGAATGCAAGAGACTTGGGTGAAGGCTTCCCTCTGCTCAGTGCTTCCCTGCACCAATGTTACTGAAATTGATACCTCCAAAGAATGAGGAATTGAATCAATTTCATGTCACGGCACTCAAGTGCACTGTCCATTGATAGTGCTGCGCTCTGAGCCAACCTGAACTCTAAACATATTTAATCTTATGAATGTGACAAATAGTGAATGAGTAAAACTCCTGAATACTAAATTTCTTTGTAACCTTGAAAACAATTGAGCAAAAACTCTAGGTTATCCAAGTAACATTCAGTTCCAGCACATTTCATTCTTTTTTTCAGAACAGAGTGGGAGCCGCAGTGCTCCATAGAGTATTTGATCATCTGTGTCTATACTTTCCAGTAACCTTCAATCTGTTTATATTGGCACAAGAATTGGGTGAAGCAGGCAGATGCAGATAATTTTTTTTATTATAAACTAGTTAATCTACATATAGTGTTAGCTGTTTTTGATGATCCAGGTAGCTACTCGTTACCAAGGGTTGGGAAGGAATAATTTTTCCACTATCTAGGATTTGAGCCTTTGCCAATTTCTTCCTTGTATCCTCTAGGTCAGATTACTTTTCAAAAGAAAAAATCCAGGTGGTCAAATGACCTATTTAATGTTGCTGCTACTTATAGCACTTAGGATATGTATAGATTTATCCTCCAGCTTTAATACTGAATATGCAGATGTATTTATTGTATTTCTTTGAATCTATGCTCCCTTTCATATCTGTTTTAAAGCACATTGTGAAATTAGCTATTTCCCTTGACAGTATTGTTACATGGCTATAGGAAACCTAAAGATCAAATGTAAGTACTTTAGTAATGCATGCTTGTGTACCCATGTATCCCCTCATGTTTAATCCATCTCTTTCTCCTCCCAAGAAATTGAATATTCTGCTTTATCTAACCATGTTCAAATTTTGTTAAATCTTATTACTAGAAATGCTGAATTGTTTGCATAATGGATGTAATTCTGAATCAGCACCTACATTCATTGGTGCCCTTGATGCTTCTGAGGAATCCCATTGGATTATATTGTCTTGATGTAGTCAGGATTGACCCCAATGTGACCCTTTGCACCTGCCTTGTATAAATTCCCAGGACCTGCAGAATAGTTAAGTTCTTGTACTGGCCCCCCCGCCCCCAACACCAATTTTGAGAAAATTCTCCAAACTCCCAGTGTCACTTTTGTTTGACGTCCAGGACCAGACCTCTAATTCTAGGAGTGAAAAGCAGCACGTATCTCTTCAAATGCTTAGTTATACTTTTATCTGTTTGTTTCTCTTCTCATTGATTCCTCTGTGCATGCTTGGAGGGGGGCAATTTCTCTGTCACTCCAGGAAACTAGTCTTACTGTGGGATATTTCAGTTTCAGGCTGTTCTCAATGCAGGCCTAGTCTGTAAAGCAATAAATACCTGAAATTCTCAGTCAATTCTTGTGGTTTTTTTTGTTCTGGATATCTCCGGATAGTAACTTCTTTCAACAACTACAACAAAAAAAAAATCATGTGGCCTGGAGCAGGGTGCTTTTTTTTCCTGAAACATAGAAACATAGAAGATAGGAGCAGGAGTAGGCCATTTGGCCCCTCGAGCCTGTTCCGCCATTTAATGCGATCATGGCTAATCATCCAAATTCAGTACCCTCTCCCTCCTTTCTCCCCATATCCCTTGATCCCTTTAGCCTTAAGAAATATATCTAACTCCTTCTTGAATATATTTAATGAATTGGCCTCAACTGCCTTCTGTGGTAGAGAATTCCGCAGGTTCATCATTCTCTGGGTGAAGAAATTCCTCCTCATCTCAGTCCTAAATGGCTGACCCCTTATCCTTAGACTGTGACCCCTGGTTCTGGACTCCCCTGCCATCGGGAACATCCTTCCTGCATCTAGTCTGTCTAGTCCTGTTAGAATTTTATAAGTTTCAATGAGATCCCCTCTCATTCTTCTAAACTCTAGCAAATATAAGCCTAATCGACCCAATCTCTCCTCATACGTCATTCCTGCCATCCCAGGTATCAGTCTGGTGAATCTTCGCTGCACTCCCTCCATGGCAAGAACATCCTTCCTCAGATAAGGCGACCAAAACTGCACACAATACTCAAGGTGTGGTCTCACCAAGGCCCTGTACAACTGCAGCAAGACATCCTTGCTCCTGTACTCGAATCCTCTCGCTATGAAGGCCAACATACCATTTGCCTTCTTAACCGCCTGCTGCACCTGCATGCTTACCTTTAGCGACTGGTGCACAAGGACACCCAGGTCTCGTTGCACTTCCCCTTCTCCCAATCTATTGCCGTTCAGATAATCTGTCTTCCTGTTTTTGCCACCGAAGTGGATAACCTCGCATTTATCCACATTATACTGCATTTGCCATGCATCTGCCCAATCACCCAACCTGTCCAAATCATACTGGAGTTTCTCTGCATCCTCCTCACAGCACACACGCCCACCCAGCTTTGTGTCGTCTGCAAACTTGGAGATATTACATCTAGTTCCCTCGTCTAGAGATAGATAGATATATATATATATAAATAAAAATCTGGGGTCCTAGCACCGATACCCCACTAGTCACTGCCTGCCACTCGGAAAAAGACCCGTTTATTCCAACTCTTTGCTTCCTGTCTGCCAACCAGTTCTCTATCCAAGACAGTACCTTACCCCCAATCCCGTGTGCTTTAACTTTGCACGCTAATCTCTTATGCGGGACCTTATCGAAAGCCTTCTGAAAGTCCAAATACACCACATCCACTGGTTCTCCCTTATCTATTCTACCAGTTACATCCTCAAAAAATTCCAGTAGATTAGTCAAGCATGATTTACCTTTTGTAAATCCATGTTGACTTTGTCCGATCCTGTCACTGTTTTCCAAGTGCTCTGCTATTACATCTTTTATAATGGACTCTAGCATTTTCCCCACTATCGATGTCAGGCTTACCGGTCTATAATTCCCCGTTTTCTCTCTCCCACCTTTTTTAAATAGTGGGGTTACATTAGCTACCCTCCAATCCATGGGAACTGTTCCAGAGTCTATAGAATTTTGAAAGATGACCAGCAATGCATCTACTATTTCTAGGGCCACTTCCTTAAGTACCCTAGGATGTAGATTATCAGGCCCTGGTGATTTATGGGCCTTCAATCCCGTCAATTTCCCTAACACCATTTCCCTACAAATACTGATTTCATTCAATTCCTCCCTCTCATTAGACCTTATGTTCCCCGACATCTCTGGGAACAGAGGTTATTTGTGTCCTCCTTTGTGAAGACAGAACCAAAGTATGTATTTAATTGGTCTGCCATTTCTTTGTTCCTCATTATAAATTCCCCTGATTCTGACTGCAAGGGACCTACGCTTGACTTCACCAATCTTTTTCTCTTCACATATCTATAGAAGCTTTTACAGTCAGTTTTTATGTTCCCTGTAAGCTTACTCTAAATCTATTTTCCCCCTCTTAATTAATCCCTTTGTCCTCCTTTGCTGAATCCTAAACTGCTCCCAATCCTCGGTTTGCTGCTTTTTCTGGCCAAATTATATGTCCTCTCCTTGGATCTTATGCTATCCCTAATTTCCCTTGTTAGCCACGGTTGTTTTATTTTTATGCTGGGAGCTTGATACCTCAAGTTTTGTCCCTTGGACTTGGCCTCCTGGCCATGTATAAAACAGAACTCGATACCCTGGCTTTGAGCAGGGTCCAAACTTTAGCATAAGGTCACCATGTAATTAGAGCAGGGGACCTCCGATGCACTTAAGTTTTATTTGTACCAAAGAAATTTGGGGTGGAAAGAAATAGCATTGCTTGGGTGAGATCTTTGTTTTATTGCCCAGACTTGGTACTCAGTGCAGATCCAAGACTTTGAGATAGGAATTCATGGCTGGCCCATTGATTCTAAGGCTGTAAAACAGTGTCAGAAGTGTGATGGTCCACTTTCTGATGCAGTTGGTCATGAGAATTGCTTAAATTGTTTCTTCACAACTCATGATCCATACACTTGCTAAATTTGTATCTGCTACCCTAGTAAGACTCCTTAGCTTTGAATGATGGAAATGGCAGGCGTAAACTGAGGTAAAAGCTATTTCTTAAAAAGAAAATATATATTTTCTAGGACAACGTTCAGTCTATTTGATCTAGATTATTCAGGCCACAACCAGTCTACCCTTCCCTGTGGGGAGTAAGCTGTCATCTGTCAATCTAGAGCATAGAGACGAATGGATTGCTCCCATTTGAATTATTTTAGGAAGGGGGCAGAACTCCCAGCTCATGGCCTGTTGTATACTAGTACTCCTGATAAATCAACCTCCAGGTTGCCTTTGGTCTTATTGGCTTTCTCTGACTGGTTCAGCTAAATATGTAGATCAATTTACAGCATCAGGGTCTTAAAAGCACATGTCAATTTTTGCAGCAGCCTCCATAATTATTTCTAGCCCAGTTGTTGAAGGGCTTTTTCTGTTACTGGGAAGAGAGCACCTAAACAAAAACATTCTCTAAATAAGCATGGGTCACTTGGAGGCTCCAAACAAGTTTACTGAACTTCAAACTTGTCCAATCTGTTTAGATAGGGCCCTCGTCTTCAGCTAGGACAAGCTGGGCAATATCCGCACAGTGGTCTCCATCTGCTTTCTTCTCCCTGAGGATGTCCAAATTGGAAGATATTGTTGACTCCTTCCTAGGGGAGACCGTTATGATCCAGCTTTGGCACCTTTGACGTCACGTTATCCTTGATCCATCCTCTCTGGGCTCCACGTCTTTACTCCGCACAGGTATAGAGTGCCACCCAACTGTAGGTGATTTCATTTCCCTGGGGACGTCCATTACATAATGATAGGGCAGTGATTAGCAGAACACTTACCAACAAACAAATTCTCTCCATTAGTCATTGGCTTCTTTGATTCTGTTGCATTCATTTTTCCCAATTCTGAAATGCAAACAGGCCTTGTATAGAGGGAGGGAGTCTCTGCATTTTTTTCATTGGACAATTTCCCCCTCCGCTATAAACTTCATGTTTCACAGAGAGAGACCAACACTCGGGGGCCATATTTTTGGCAGCTTTGTTCTGGCAGCAGGGTTTGTATGTCCCAGCTATGGCTTCCATCCTCCTAAATGTATACTACTGTGTGTAAGGAATACCTGAATGACCAAAATAAGATTACCTACCTTGTAAGGTCTTTGTCATTCTTCAAATGATAGCATCCCTCATAACCATCCCCTTGGGCTCTGTTGGAATTGTTATTGGTGTTTTAAGGTTAGGAATTTTTAAGGATGTTGTTTTAGGATAGTGTGGGTTAAAGCGATTTGAGTTGTCATGCAGGCTTTAGGCCTTCATACAGTCAGAAGCAGCAGTTCACATGGGGTAGTTTACAGCAGCTAGTCAAAATACCTCTGATTCCCAGAACAAATCAAGATTGGATAGATCTTGCATTGTGTAAGGCATGCCATCGATCAAAAGAATGAGGACTCTACAAGGTAGACAATCTTGCTTTCAAACAAATCCACACTTTAAAGGCTCTATGTGCGAAGGCATAGCTCACTTTAGCAAACCAAATTCAGCTAAGGAATTGAATACGACCCTTTTTTTTTTCTTGAGTGTCCTTTTAAATTAGACTAAATAAGTCCTCAAATACGTATTTTAAAATGCTACAATCTCTTGAAACGTTCTCTGCAAATTTGTAAAACACTTTAGTTTGTAAATTGCAAAGCAGTTTTTATTCCCCAAAAATAGAATGTGGCTGATTTTCACATTGTAGTCTGTGGTTAATGTGTTATGGTGCATTGGCTGTTGCAGTAAGGTTGAAGAAAGAAAAAGCAACAGTAAATAGGTTTGTCTTTAGATAATTTTCAAGGGAAGCCTGCAGGTGGTTTTAAAGGAGTTTGAAACTGAACTCTGCAATAACTTGTAATCAGGTTGTCCTGTAGGACTACTGGCTCTGATGGACTTGGTGAAAGAAACTTAAAAGTAATCAACAACAACTTGCATTTATATAGCACCTTTAACATTTTAAAATGTCCCAAGGAGCTTCATACGAGTGTAATCAGACAAAAAATGACACCGAGCCAAAGAAGGAGACATTAGGACAGGTGACCAAAAGCTTGGTCAAAGAGGTAGGTTTTAAGGAGAGTCTCAAAGGAAGAGTGAGGTAGAGATGTGGAGAGGTTTAGGGAGGGAATTCTGGAGCTTAGGGCAACAGGAGTGAGGGATTTGAACACGGATGAGAATTTTAAAATTGAGGCGCTGCTGGACCGGGAGCCAACGTAGGTCAGCGAGCACAAGGGTGATGGGCGAATGGGACTTGGTGCAAGTTAGGATACAGGCAATAGTGTTTTGAATGAGCTTAAGTTTATCGGGGGAGGGGGGTGACCAGCTGAGCACTGGAATAATTGAGTCTGGTAGTAGACCAGAACTTTCAAGGTGATGGATAATTTAAGAATTAACAGTTTTTGTAACTTGTACTGAAGCCAATAGAGCAGCAGCTTGAACAGTAAGAATTATCATTTTCTTACGGATGGGGTGAACACTAGTAAAATTGAGAAGTAAAGGTGGAGCTTGAAATGAGAGATTGACATAAGACGGGTTAGTTTGGAGGTACGTAGTGAAAATAGTGGGAAGGGATCCAAAGAATGGAGGATCCTGACGGACCTGTATGATACTAAAATGTGGGGCCAAATCTTGCTGGAAAATTAACGGCGTGTTAACGACATACTCTATTATCAATGCGCAAATCAGGCAGCAGGTTCAGGGGATTAAGTGATACGGCGTGAGTTGCAAATCTCCAAAACTTGCCGAATGGCATCTCGCCCTAAGCATCCCCGTTATTTTTAAGAACTTACTGGATTTGCAAATTAAATGCCCATTAAACTCGCCACAAAGTTAGGCCTAGTAATTCAGAGTGCAAGTACCCTTTTAACAATGGCATTGCATTAACAAATATTACAATCAACCTCTCTGGCCCAGAAAGGGAACAATTTAAACTGTTGAGTCTCATTCCTGCATGTCGTAGATTCTTAGAGATTTCAATTTTTAAAAAAAATTCTTGCCCTTTGTCTCTTTTCTCGCTCATTCCAATCTTTCTTTCCCTCCCTATTTCTCTTTCTGTACCTGATTTGACTCCATTTCACCCTCCTTCTCCGTCGTTCCTCTGTTTATTTCTCAATACTTTAATCTCATTTGTTAAGGAGATAGACTGTTGGTCCCACTGTTCACATAGGTCCCAGATGCCCCAGTTGCCCTTGCCAAACTGTTATCCGCTCGCATTTCCAATAAGTTACGGTGCAACATTTTTTGAGCTGATGGGTGCAGGCTGCAAGATTTGGCCCAATGTGTTAGTCATAATAGTAGAGTAGAATGGAGCAGTGAAAGAAGGTTCTTGTTAAGATCTTCAAGATTAGAGTTGGAAGAGAAAGATGAGCCAAAAATATTTTATTTCTCTTGGGAGAGCTGGTATGCCATCAGAATAGAAGATTTGTGGAAAAGATGTTGGAGACAATTTTGGTAAAGGATCAGAAGTAGTAGTTGCTAGAGAGCAGGAAAATAGTAATTGATGCTTTTTCAAGTTGTATTTAGCAGCTCTTATAGTAGGTTTACAGAAGTTGCTAACTGATGAAGTTGGCTGGGAGTGCTTCAGACAGATCAAGATGCTAGGTGTCATTAGGATTTTTTTAAACTATGAACAGCAACATGGCAGGCATGATTAGACTAAGGTGTAACATCAGATCTGATGGAGGGGGGAAAAGATAAAATATCAATTACATCACTGGCATAAAAGGATAAAAAGAGTGGAAAGCAATAGTAGGATCAAGGGAAAGCCGCAGAGAATTCTTGAAGATCTGGCATACTTAGAGCTAGATAAGACGGAAATGAAACGGCCCTCATCAAAGTCACAAATGACATCCTATGTAACTGTGACCATGGTAGACTATCCTTCAGCAGCTTCTCGACCTGTCTGCAGCCTTTGATACGGTTAACCACACTATCCTCCTCCAATGTCTCTCCTCTGTCGTCCAACTGGGTGGGACTGCACTCGCCTGGTTCCATTCTTATTTATCCAGTCGTAGCCAGAGAATCACCTGCAAATAGCTTCTCTTTCCACTCTCGCACCATTACCTCTGGAGTCCCCCAAGGATCTATCCTTGGCCCCTCCTATTTCTCATCTAAATGCTGCCCCTTGGTCAAGAAGGTAAGAGCCCATGGGATCCAGGGCAATTTGGCACATTGGATCCAAAATTGGCTTAGTGGCAGGAGGCAGAGGGTGATGGTCGAAGGTTGTTTTTGTGACTGGAAGGCTGTGTCCAGTGGTGTACCGCAGGGATCGGTGCTGGGTCCTTTGCTGTTTGTAGTGTACATTAATGATTTAGATATGAATGTAGGAGGTATGATCAGTAAGTTCGCAGATGACACAAAAATTGGTGGAGTGGTAAATAGCGAGGAGGGAAGCCTCAGGCTACAGGACGATATAGACGGGTTGGGCAGAACAGTGGCAAATGGAATTCAACCCTGAACAGTGTGAGGTGATGCATTTTGGGAGGACTAACAAGGCAAGGGAATACACAATGAATGGTAGGACCCTAGGAAGGACAGAGGATCAGAGGGACCTTGGTGTGCATGTACATAGATCCCTGAAGGCAGCAGGACAGGTAGATAAGGTGGTTAAAAAGGCATATGGGATACTTGCCTTCATTAGCCGAGGCATAGAATATAAGAGCAGGGAGGTTATGATGGAGCTGTACAAAACGCTAGTTAGGCCACAGCTGAAATACTGTGTGCAGTTCTGGTCGCCACACTATAGGAAGGATGTGATTGCATCGGAGAGGGTGCAGAGGAGATTCACCAGGATGTTACTTGGGCTGGAGCGCTTCAGCTATGAAGAGAAACTGGACAGGCTGGGGTTGTTTTCCTTAGAGCAGAGAAGGCTGAGGGGGGACCTGATTGAGGTGTACAAAATTATGAGGGGCATAGATAGGGTAGATAGAAAGGAACTTTTCCCCTTAGTAGAGGGGTCAATAACCAGGGGGCATAGTTTCAAGGTAAGGGGCAGGAGGTTTAGAGGGGATTTGAGGAAAAACTTTTTCACCCAAAGGGTGGTTGGAATCTGGCACTCACTGCCTGAAAGGGTGGTAGAGGCAGGAACCCTCAACATTCAAGAAGCATTTAGATGAGCACTTGAAACGCCATAGCTGACAAGGCTACGGACCAAGTGCTGGAAAATGGGATTAGAATAGATAGGGCTTGATGGCCGGCGCGGACACAATGGGCCGAAGGGCCCCTTTCTGTGCTGTATGACTCTGACATCATTTAAGGTGATTGGCAGAAGAACCAAAAGCGACATGAGGGAAAAACTTTTTTACGCAGCGAGTGGTTAGGATCTGGAATTCACTGCCTGAAAGGGTGGTGGAGGCAGATTCAATTGTGGCTTTCAAAAGGGAATTGGATAAGGACCGGAAGGAAAAAAATTTGCAGGGCTATGAGGAAAGGGCGGGAGAGTGGGACTAGCTGAAGTGCTCTTGCAGAGAGCCGGCACAAGCTCGACGGGCCAAATGGCGGCCTCCTGTGCTGTAACCATTCTATGATTCATCTATAAACAACGTCGGGGTTCCACATGTATGCTGATGACACTCAGCTCTACCTCATCATCACCTCTCGCGACTCCTCCATTGTATCTAAATTGTCAGACATCCGGTACTGGATGAGCAGAAATTTCCTCCAATGAAATATTGGGAAGACTGAAGCCATTGTCTTCGGTCCCCGCCACAAACTCCGCTCCCTAGCCACCGACTCCCTCCCTCTCCCGAGCCACTGGCTGAGGCTGAACCAGACCGTTCACAACCTTGGTGTTGTATTTGACCCAGAGATGAGCTTCCGACCATATATCCGCGCTGTCACCAAGACCGCCTGCTTCCATGTCCGTAACATCACCCGACTCCGCTCAGCTCATTGGCTGCTGAAACCCTGATCCATGCCTTTGTTACCTCTAGACTTGACTATTCCAACGCACTTCCGGCTGGCCTCCCATCTTTCACCCTCCATAAAATTGAGCTCATCCAAAACTCTGCTGTCGGTATCCTTAATCGCACCAAATCCTGTTCACCCATCACCCCTGTGCCCGCTGACCTATCTTGGCTCCCGGTCTGGCAACTCCTCAATTTTAAAAATCTGATCCATGCTTTCAAATTCCTCCATGGCCTCGCCCCTCCCTCTCAGTAACCTCCTCCTGCCCTACAACCCTCCAAGATCGCTGCACTCCTCCAATTCTGCCCTCTTGCGTATCCCCTATTTTAATTGCTCCACCCTCGGCGGCCGTGCTTTCAGCTGCCTAGGCCCTAAGCTCTGGAATTCACTCCCTAAACCTCTCCGCCTCTCTACCACTCTCTCATCCTTTAAGACACTCCATAAAGCCTACCTCTGATCTGTCCTAATATTTCCTTATATGGCTCGGTGTCAAATTTTGTTTGATAACGCACTGTCCAATTTCTATACTTTGTCTAATCTCCCAGTATACAGTTGAATTCAGAAAATTGCATCCTAGGTCACTATTTGAATCAAGATTTCTGTGTACTACCCAAATATTTAGACCGTCAACTCCAAATATCTATAATATATTTAAGAAAAATCTTCTGTTTGCATGTATTTGCTGTCTGCCCTTGACTTCCCGTTGTTACGTTTTTGTATCAACTTTTTCCATCTCCACATTTAAACTGGTCATGCTGATTGTGCAATTGAATAGCTGTGGATGAAATTTCTGACCAATCAGTTCAGACACCACCTGAATTCCAGAGGTGAGAGTGACTACCCTTGACATCAAGGCTGCCCTTGACATCAAGGCAGCATTTGACCAAGTGTGGCACCAAGGAGCCCTAGTAAAATTGAAGTCCATGGTGATCACAGGGAAAACTCTCCACTGGCTGGATTCATACCTAGCATAAAGGAAGATGGTTGTGGTTGTTGGAGGGCAATCATTCAGTGCCAAGACATCGCTGCAGGAGTTCCTCAGGGCGGTGTCCTAGGTCCAACCAGTTTCAACTGCTTCATCAATGACCTCTCCATCATAAGATCAGACGTGGGGATGTTCGCTGATGGTTGCAATGTTCAGTTCTATTTGCAATTCCTTGAATAATGAAGCAGTCCGTGCCCACATCTGGACAACATCCAGGTTTGGGCTGATAAGTGGCAAGTAACATTCGTGCCACACAAGTGCCAGGCAATGACCATCTCCAACAAGAGAGAGTCTAACCACCTCCCCATGACATTCAATGGCAGTACCATTGTCGAATCCCCCACCATCAAATCCTGGGTGTCACCATTGACCAGAAACTTAATTGGACCAGCCACAAATACTGTGGCTACAAGAGCAGGTCAGGGGATGGGTATTCTGTGGCGAGTGACTCACCTGACTCCCCAAAGCCTTTCTACCACCTACAAGGCACAAGTCAGGAGTGTGATGGAATACTCCCCACTTGCCTGGATGGGTGCAGCTCCAACACCACTCAAGAAGCTCGACATCATCCAGGACAAAGCAGCCCGCTTGATCGGCACCCCATCCACCATCTTAAACATTCACTCACTCCATTACCAGAGCAACATGGCTGCAGTGTTTACCATCTACAAAATGCATTGCAGCAACTCACCGAGGCTTCTTCGACAGCACTTCCCAAACCTGCAACTTCTACCACTTGGAAGGACAAAGGCACCAGGCGCATGGGAACAGCACCACATGCAAGTTCCCCTCCAAGTCACACATCATCCTGACTTGGAAATATATCGCCATTCCTTCATCGTTGCTGCGTCGAAATCCTGGAACTCCTTCCCTAACAGCACTGTGGGAGTACCTTCACCACACGGACTGCAGCGGTTCAAGAAGACAGTACACCACCACCTTCTCGAGGGACATTACGGATGGGCAATAAATGCTGGCCTTGCTGCGATTGGTCCATTTGCCTGAAGTGATGTCCATTGTAGAAGTCAAAGATATTTAAAATCAAACGCCATTCACCTAAATTAGAAAGTCTTGAAAGTAAGAAGGTGTTTGGAAGAGAGTTGTGGGACATCAGAAGGTGGGTTTGGGAAGATTTTAAAGTAAAGATTTCAATAATAAGGCAATGAGAATTTTTGGTAAGCAGGAAAATGATCAAAGGCAATTTGATGAAACCCAAATCAACTAAAATGTTTTATACTCCAGTTAATCTTCTACATAAAACCCCTTTCTATCTCTGGTAATTAAAATTCAGAGACTTAACCTGAAAGTATACTCGTCCTACTTTGCACTTTGAATTCTTCCAATAGCTGCTGCAACTTTGAAAACTTAATTTTAATATTACAATTGGGTTAAATGCAGCTAATACTGTGATATTGTATATTTCAGATTCCCTGTGAAATATATTAAGTATCAGTAACTTTTACTGTGACCCTTGATACTGAACCTTACAATGATAATAAATATAGTTAAACAAACATCAGTATGTTGAAGTTTGTCATGTCTTTGGGGGCTTCCCAAGGGTTGATTGGAAATCTTTCCAGTATTGCATTATATTCACACTAACCACTAGTTGTGATAGTTTATTTAAGTGAGCTGGTTGTTTTACATAGACTTCCAAGCTAAATGGCATCACATATAAAACCTTCGATATAAATGATGAATCCTGAAACATTTCTTTCCATTCTCCATTATATTGGGAACAAAAGTGAATTGATGTTATAAGAGTTGAGTATGTATGCATTCTCCATAATGTCCTTTTGAGTTCAGAATTAAAAAAATAAATGTAAAAAGCACAACAGTTGCCCTACTTGATGTTTGCTGAAAGCAATAGCACATTTTTTAGATTGCTGGTTTACCGTGTTTTAAATTCAAATAATGTGTCATAGGTTATTAATTGCTTGAAAGTATAATGTGTCAATGATTTACATGTGAACTTGTGTCCATTTAAATGTGGTCAAGGCTGCCTGGAATTTTTATTCAGATGTAATAATTTGTTTTAGCAATTTTTTAAGTTAAGTAATCTATTTTTAACTATATTGTAGATAGCATAGTTTCCAATTGTGATCTCTACATAACATTAGAAATTGTATAGCCGTGTCTTATGACCAGGTAAATTGTATTGCCTGTTTACCTCTGGGGGAAGGATCACTGTTGAGGTAAATCAACTGAGCAGATCAACAAAACAAACGGAGCTAATTCTTTGTGGAATCTAAAGAATGAGAGAGAAAGAAATCGAGACTTTAATGTATTTTTTCGGGTGACGTAGCAATTATGCTACATTTTAATTAGGGTAGTAGTGAGTAATCGAAATCTTATGCTGAAATAAGGGACAAAAAGCTGAACGACAAAGTGAGTTAAACTTAATTCTGTGGTTTGTTCAATGCCATTATTAAATGGTTTAGAATGAGGCATTTCATTTTTTGAAAGGCAAAAACACTTTTCCTCTTGTCTGTTCAATTGCAAGTTGCTTTTGGAATAGAATTTTGTTTACTTCTGTTTTAAAGAATTTATACTTTCTGTTGCACTGTCTTAATTAGCTGGTTAGCCAGTCTTGATTTCAACCAACCATGTACTAATCACTATTTATGTTCACATTTTGATTCAGTAGGAGCTGCTTAGTGTGATCGCCTCAGGCTATTTTTTGCTTTTTAAAAAAGACTATTTAGAAAAACATCTATACATTAAAGGAGAAGGGAGGTTTAGGAGGGAGTACTTTTTGCTTAAAGTGCTCCCATTTCCTAAATAAAAGTAATACGCTCATAGAATAAAACAACACAGAAGGAGGCCATTTGGCCCATTGTGTCTGTGCCAGCTCTGAAAGAGCTATCCAATTAGTCACACTCCCCTGCTCTTTCCCCATAGCCCTGTAAAATGGTCCCCATCAAGTATTTATCCAATTACCTTTTGAAAGTTTTTCTTGAATCTGCTTCCACCACCCTTTTAGGCTGTGCATTCCAGATCCATAGAATTTCCTCATGTTGCCAATTACTTTAAATCTATGTCCTCTGGTTACTGATCCTCCTGCCACTGGAAACCGTCTGTCCTTATTTACTTTATCAAAACCCTTCATGATTTTGAACACCTCGATCAAATCTCCCCTTAACCTTCTCTACTCTAAGGAGAACAACCCCAGTTTCTCTAGTCTCCATGTAACTGAAGTCTTTCATCCCTGGTACCATTCTAGAATATCTCCTCTGCATCCAATCTAAGGCCTTGACAATCTTCCTAAAGTATGGTGCCCAGAATTGGCCACAATACTGCAGCTGGGGCCTAACCAGTGTTTTACAAAGGTTTAGGATAGTCTAAGCCAAGGATCTCGTATGCCTTTAAACAGCCTGCTCGACTTGTCCTCCCACCTTCAAAGACTTGTGCACGTACTCCCCGAGGTCTCATTGTTCCTGCATCCCCTTTAAAATTATACCATTTAATTTATATTGCCTCTTGGCCCTGGCTCGGTTGGTAGCACTTGCGCCTCTGAGTCAGAAGGTTGTGGGTTCAAGTCCCACTCCAGAGACTTGAGCACAAAAATCTAGGCTGACACTCCAGTGCTGCACTGTTGGAGGTGCCATCTTTCGGATGAGACGTTAAACCGAGGCCCCATCTGCTCTCGGGTGGATGACACTGTTTTGAAGAAGAGCAGGAGATTTATCCCTGGTATCCAGACCAATATTTATCCCTCAATCAACATCACTAAAACAGATTATCTGGTCATTATCCCATTGCTGTTTGTGGGAGCTTGCTGTGCGCAGATTGGCTGCCGCATTTTCTACATTACAATGGTGACTACACTTTAAAAGTACTTCATTGGCTGTAAAGCGCTTTGGATCACTTCACATTTTTCTGCGTTAAATTTCATCTGCCATGTGTCTGCCCATTTCACCCGTCTGTCTATGTCTTCCTGAAGTCTGTTACTATCCTCCTCACTGCTTACTACATTTGAGTTTCTTGTCATCTGCAAACTTTGAAATTATGCCCTGCATACCCAAGTCCACGTCATTAATATATATCAAAAAATGCAGTGGTCCCAACCGACCCCTGGGGGACACCACTGCACATCTCCCTCCAATCTATGAAACAACCGCTCACCACGACTGTCTTTTCTGTCCCTTAGCCAATTTCGTATCCATGCAGCCACTGCCCCTTTAATCCCATGGGGTTCAATTTTGCTAACAAGTCTATTATGTGGTACTTTATCAAATGCCTTTTGAAAGCCCATATACACATCAGTCGCACTACCCTCATCAACCCTCTCCGTTACTTCATCAAAGAACTCAAATCAAGTTGGCCAAACGTGATTTGCCTTTAACAAATCGTGCTGACTTTAACCCATATTTTTCCGAATGCCAATTAATTTTGGCCTGGATTATTGTCTCAAAGTTTCCCCACCACTGACGTTGGGCTGACTGGCCTGTAGGTGCCAGGTTTCTTCCTCTCCCCTTTTCTGAGCAGAGTTGCAACATTTGCAGTCCTCTGGCACCACTTCCACATCTAAGGAGGATTGGAAGATTGTGGCCAGAGCCTCTACAATTTCCACCCTTGCTTCCCTCAGCAACCTAGGATACATCCCATCCGGACCTGGTGACTTTTCTACTTTCAGCACTGCCAACCTTTTAAGTACCTCCTCTTTATCTATTTTAACCCTATCCAATTTCTCTACAACCTCCTCCTTTACTGTGACAGTGGCAGCATTTTCTTTAGTGAAGACAGATGCAGTGTACTCATTTAGTGCCACTGCCTCCACAATTTTAGTCCCTAATCGGCCCCATGCTTCCTTTGGCAACCTTTTTGCTATTTATAGCTATATCATTTTTATCATTGTTTTATTTGGAGTTATCATAGAAACATTATTGCCACCATGGAAATCATCAAGTCGGATCTCTCTTCTTGCTAGGATGCTTTGGTGATGTCACTGATGGGGAGCATCCTGCAACAGTTCAATAGAAAACATAAAGGGGTGCAACGTCAGACTGAAAAATCTGTATCTTCAGCCAGGAACATGATTTCTCATGATTCTGGGACGTTGACACTGTTTTCCAGTCAGTCTCTGGTTGTAGTCCATGTTATTTCCTATGAATCTGCTCCAGGAAGCATGAGGGTTTTTCCCCATCAGCAACATTGCCAGAGTCAACTAGCAGTGGGGAAGATCTAAATCCAGAATCTCCATGCTGGCAGTAAAATTATAGTTTCCATGAAAGCAAAGCTGGTATGATAGCAGAGGTGCTACAGTTACCTCTGCACATCTGATCTTAGGAAGGGAAGGTGAGCTGGGCCACCCACTCCTGTTCACTATCCTGTGGTCCATGATGTTGGGTCGGGAGAAGATTTGACTCCTCAATATTGGCCTCCTTATGGTCAGTTAGCCTGGAGCTCATCGTCTCTGCTCATGCATGAAGAATGGTCACTTGTGCAAGGAAACATCCTTGAACCATGCACCAGCATGTGTTGGCACCTTCAGGGAAACAGAAACTTGCCTAAAAATAAAGGATTGTAGTAACTTATGATTGTAAGAAAGAATTTCTATTGTACTTTATAGTGATAATGACATATACATTTAAAAGGATGGTTTGAAGGGGAAAATGTCAAAGCTGCTGTTAAATAGTCCATGGTTTTCACTTGTTCCATCTTGTTTTCTCTGGACAGGAGGTCAAGTTTAAGGAATGTCTCTGATCTCTTTGTGATGGGAGGAGCTCTTGTCCTGGAGTCTGCAGCTCTTCTTCATTGGCTGGAGAGAGGGGGTTATGGACCTCTAGGAATGACTGGGATATCAATGGGAGGTCATGTAAGTTTCAACATTTTATAAAGTTGCTGAACTGCTTGAAAGGTGGGCAAATATAACTGAAGAAATTAAAGGTTGAAAATGCCGCAAATCCACTGTGCTAAGTGATTTTCAATTTTAGTTTGTTTACTGAAATTGAGGGTAGGTGAATTGTTAATCAATTATTGGTCATATAGTTACTAGGGACCAATCCCTCCACTCCATCTACAAATGTGTGTCTTCCCCTCTGGTACCCAGCCTCTCCACTCTTGACTTAATCCTCAGCCGCAGGCCTTAGAGCTTCTGTTTTGATGACTCCAGGCCCCTTCTGTCGATTTTGCCACTTCCTCATGTCTCCATTTTCCTTCAGGTTACTTGCTCCTGGGCTTTAGCTCTGGGCTCTCTGCTCTTGGTTTGGCCTCAGTCTGTCTCCTGGCTTTATCCTCAGGCCAAAGTACCCCACTTCTTTCCTGAGTATTGAAAAGACCGATTTAATATTGATTTATCATCACTGCCAGGTAATCGGGTCCTTTTAAAAATAATTGAATTAACAGAATTTTGTAAAACTATGAAATGTAACATTTTAACATGCTATAAAAATAAACCTGGACATTTAGTTGCATGGTGCAGAACTTTTTGTATTTTTAAATGGCAGATGTGAAGGATTTAGGCTTTTTAACTGAAAGTTTCATCTGACTGAAAGAGGAGATTGAGGACTTGCAGAATGGAGACAGTGATGGGGATTGCAGGACAAATGGTGAGGAGAGAATGGGACAAAGGCAGAAGAGGATGGGATGGGTGGATGAGGACTAGTAAGAAGTGGGCAGAAATGGATAGATTGGGATGGGCATGGAGGGGGTGGAGCAGACTGCGATAGACAAGGGAGGGGCTGATTGTTGTATCAGATGGGAGCAGATCAAATGTGAACAGGGCAAAGATGGGAAGAATGAGATGGAGACAGGAGGGTCAGTTAGTATTATGTAAAATATATGGCTAATTTTCGTGCATTAGTCAGAGTTGAAGAATATACATTTAAATATTAATTGTTATAATAGAATTTTAAAACCATTACCTTTGAATAAAGAAAAGTAAGTTTGAGTTTTATCTTACAAAAAATTTGACCTGTGGTCACTTCACCTTACCTAGAATGAATTGGGGGGAGAATTCATGTGCCGTTTCCACATTGCCTTTTGAAACGAGCAGGTTTAATGGGCAGAATGGCCTTGGTCCATTGTTGCATTTTTTGTACCGATTTGAGGGAGCTACTACATAAAATGGCTTCCAAAGAAGCTTGCTTTACATTAATTGCAGTGACACACTAAATATTTTCTTTGCAGATGGCATCATTAGCTGCAACTAACTGGCCCAAACCCATACCGCTAGTACCCTGTCTGTCCTGGTCTACAGCCTCGGGAGTTTTTACGACGGTGAGTAATCACTCTGGGTTTCAGTTCTATGATTCGCTAGTTTATTTCATCTGAAGAAATATTTAAACATTGTGTGGAGAGACTGAGTGGAAGGCTTTCTAAACTTTCAAAAAGATCCTGTCAGGTTTGTGTGTTTGTATTAAACTTTTTGTTTTGTTACACTTGCACTATGGATACTGTATGAAGTCCTTTTTGAAAATGGAATTGAAATCTTTGATTACAGTAACAGTGACTTTTGGTCTCTGGTTTCCAGTTCAAATTAGAAATATTAAACCTTGAGCTAAGTAACTCGTTTTTGCATACATCAAACACATTTTAAAAGAACGTGTAACAGTTCATACGCAACTTTGTATGCAGCACAAAATAAATTTCACATTAAATACTCACTATTCTGTTTCTTCCACCTCCCCACCCCAATACTATGGGGAGGACAGCTAGGTAACAATTTGTTTTGCTACTGCCATTCATAACTCCTAAATGCTGTATACCTTCATTTGAAAGTGGTTTATCCCTCTGGGATAAGCCCACAGCTTCCCGCTGTGCCTCTCGGCATTCTCCGAAAGACTCATTGAGACACTTGTCGCTGCCTCCTTACAAACAGCAACCCTAACTGCCCCAATCTACTCTTTCGCCTACCTTCCCACCCTGCTAGTGGCTAATTTTGCCAATCTCACCTTGGTCTATCCCCTACTCCTCCAGCGGCACGTCCTCCTTTTGAGCACCTCGCTTTGTTCCATCCCGCTCACCTCGCCTTTACAATCCTCGTTCTCTACCGCCCACCCACGCTCCATGGCAAGTTTCTCACTGAGGTATCCCCACTGCTGTCCTCCGTCAGCCTCTACCGAGTGACTTCTGCTCGGTAATTTCAACCTTCATCTTGACTCACTTTGGGGCCCCCCCCCACTTCCTCTGAGTTCATTGCCTTCCTATCCTCCCTTAACCTCTCCCACCACATAAACTCTCCTACCCATATTCACGGCCATCCCCTTGACCTTGCCATCTCACGTGATCTCTCTCTCCACATTATCTCAATTGCAGATTTGGCCATCTCTCATCCCTTCCTGTATTCCTCATCACTCAACATCCCCGTTCTCCCTTCCAACCCAACTTCCTCTGCGTTTACCCCTGGAAAAGCGCTCTCCCAAGTCACTTATAACGTCACTTTCAAACTCCCAACTGTCTAGCCTTTAATCCTCCAATACATCTGCAGCTATCAATCTGTTCAATAACACCCTTACACGCCTTTGATTCCCTTGTCCCCAGTAAAACCCTTGCTTTCTCCCACCCTGATCATTCCCCCTGGTACGGCCCTATCTTTGCAGACTTGGAACATAAATGCGCACAACTAGTTTAACAATTCATCGCCAGATCGGCAGGACAACCCCTTGTCCACCAAGCCAAACTAACCCCAAGGTTTCCCCCTCTGACCTAACCCAGAACTTACATGTTTCTCTTCAATCTCCACATATGTCCTCCCCCAGCTCATCTTGTCCATGAGACCCACCTCCTGCTCTCCCAATCCTCTTCCCACTAAATTGCTGACCACCCAACTTTCCTTCCTGGCCCCCATGCTAGCTGATAATGTAAACAGTTCCCTCCCCTGGGGTACTATCCCTCTTTCAACCCCCCTCCTATATTTAAAAAAAACACCCTTGACCGCTCTATCCTTGCAAGCTACCGCCCCATCTCTAACCTCCCAAGTCCTTGAATGTGTTCTCACCTTCCAAATCTGTACCCATCTTCCCGCAATACATGTTTGAACCTCTCCGGTTTCCGCCCATTTCTCAGCACTGAAACAGCCCTAATTTAAAGTCACAAATGATATCCTCTATGACTGTAACCACGGTGCACTGTCACTTCTCATGCTGCTTGACCTGTCTGCAGTCTTTGACACAGTTGACTACACCATCCACCTCCAACACCTCTCCTTGGTTATCCAGCTGAGTGGGACTGCCCTTGCCTAGTTCCACTCTTACCAATCCAGGCTTAGATAGAGAATCTCCTGCAATGGCTTCTATTCCTGCCCCCACACCGTTATCTCTGGAGACCTCCAAAGATCTATTCTTGGCCCGCTCCTATTTCTCATCAACATGCTGCCCCTTGGCAACATCTTCCGAAGATATGACGTTCGGTTCCACATGTATGCTGAGGATACTCAGCACTACCTCACCACCTCTTTTCTCAATCCCTCCGCTGCTTATGTGTTGTCAGACTGCTTGTCCGACATCCAGCTGCAATTTCCTTGCATTAAACATTGGGAAAATCAAAGCCATATTCTTCGGCCCCCACCACAAACTTCGTTCCCTCGCCACCGATTCCATTCCACTATCTCGGGTTGAACCAGACTGTTTTCAACTTTGCAGTCCTCTTCCCACCCTGAGCTGAGCTTCCGACCCCATATCCTCTCCATCACAAAGACCTCCTACTTGCTTGCCTGTCGCCGCCCTGCCTCTGCTGACCTGCTGCTGAAACCCTCGTGTGCTTTTGTTGCCTCCAGAATCAACTATTCCAATGTTCTCCTGGCCACCCTCCCATCTTCCACCCTCCATAAACTTGAGCTCATCCAAACCTCTGCTGCCCATAACCTAAACCGCACCAAGTCCCGTTCACCCATCATCCCTGTGCTGATCTACATTGGTACCCGGTCTAACAATGCCTCGATTTAAAAACATTCATCCTCCTGTTCAAATCACTCCATGGCCCTGCCCCCCCCCCTTTGCTATCTCTGTATATCCTTTACCAAATTGAGAGGTCGCACAACACCAGGTTATAGTCCAACAGTTTTATTTGAAATCACAAGCTTTCGGAGCTATCGATTTGCTCCTTCCTCACCTGAGGAAGGAGCAAATCGATAGCTCCGAAAGCTTGTGATTTCAAATAAAACTGTTGGACTATAACCTGGTGTTGTGCGACCTCTCAGTTTTGTCCACCCCATTCCAACACCGGCATCTCCGCATCATATCCTTTACCAGCCATACAACCCACCAAGAACAGTGTGTTCCTCCAATTCTGGCCCCTTGTGCCTTCCCCACTCCCTTCGCCCCACTGTTGGCGGCCATGTCTTGAGCTGACTAGTTCCCAAGCTCTAATTCCCTCTCTAAATCTCTCTACCTCTTCACCTCTCTCTCGTCGCCTTTAAGACGCTCCTTAAAACCCACCACTTTGGCCAAGCTTTTAGTCACCTATTTTAAAATAATTTTCTTTGGCTCGTTGTAAATTTTTATCTCGTTAGGCACCTGTGAAGTAGACACTTCATTTTGTTAAAGGCGCTAAATAAATGCAAGTTGTTTAGTATTTAAACCCCATCAGACTTGAATAAATTCCTATAATTTATCTCTAAGTTCTTTTCAAACTTAGACAATCTTGTTACTGTTCAATTTTGAGTCGATTAGTGTGTTAGATTTGAAAGCAACTCTGGAATTTGGTTTCAAATCCAGTCAGACTGATGGGGTAAAGGTCTGTGGTTGTCAATGTCCTTTGTGAAATGAGTTTGGTCAGTCTCAACTCTTTGGTGTGGAAGATATCTCACTGATGCAGTAGGAGGTGTGCTTTGCATTTGTGGTTGTGATTGCTGAATCAATAGGAGTGCTGCTACTGGGTGTTTGAATTTGTAAGGTATTTAATTTCCCAGCATTACAGAATCACAGAATCCCCACAGTGCAGATAGAGGCCATTTCGGCCCATCGAGCCTGCACGACACACATCCCACCCTATCCCCGTAACCCCACGTATTTAATCCCCCTAACACGAAGGGTCAATTTATCATAGCCAAATCAACCTAACCCACACATCTTTGGACTGTGGGAGGAAACCGGAGCACCCGGAGGAAACCCACGCAGACACGGGGAGAATGTGCAAACTCCACACAGACAGTCACCCGAGGCCGGATTCGAACCCGGGTCCCTGGCGCTGTGAGGCAACAGTGTGAACCACTATGCCACCGTGTTGCCCTATGCCACCGTGTTGCCCAATAATAACCACATTGAGCATAGAAATTAAATCAAAACATTTTATTTAAAAAAAACACATTTGTAGCCCATGACTGTTAGAAACTGCAGATAGATTGGAATTGAGAAATGTTTCTTCCTTCATGCAATAGAAATTATAGTCCACATTTACCCATTGAACATTTGATTTAGATCATTACTTGAAAAACACAATATTGTTTCAATTTGATGGAGCATGTGAGTTGGCCACCATAGCTTTACAGATATGTCCGAGTGGCATTGGAGAACAATGGGAATAGGTTGGCTCTGTCCGTTCAGCTTCAGTTGGTGCATAGCCCAGGTTTACTCAGATTTATGTATTCTGTGATATTTTGGCCTCGTATCCCAAATTATTTTGAGGTGGAAGTTAGAGTTGTTTTGTAGTGGGGTTGCTGAAAGTTAACTGCACCTTTTGTTAAATAACTTTTGATTTATGCCAGATACAGTAATACATAAAGGTACATTTGGTGTAGCTTGCAATCCATGAACAAAAGATTTTCCATGTGTCTTTGCATACTTCAATTTTCAATATATTATACAATACTCATTGTGAGGTCTGTAAGCATTCCTTCACCTGTTCTACTTAAATTGATTGATAAAAGAATTATAAAACAAGTGGTACCAGACATCTTTTAATGCGCTTAAACATAACAGAGTAATAGTATGCCACAGTTGTATCCTCCTTGAATATGGCTCCAGAGTAAGATCCACTTTTCCAATGCAAATGACCAGTGTTTAACCCACTGATAATTGAAGAACTTCATTTACAACAACACCGTACACATATATTCACTTAAAATTTTGGAGCATTTTATGAGGGAAAAAAGTTGTCATCTAGCAGGAAAAGGAGGAATTTGGAGCGTGAATGAAAGGAAAGCGAAGGAAATACAAATAATTCTTAAGAGGTTCTCAAAGGCAAGGAGGGAGATAGCAAGGCACAGTGGTTTCAGGAGAAAATTCTAGAGGGCAGAGGTTTAGTGACTGAAAAATCAATCTCTTATGGTTGAGTGGATGGGGTGGGGAGCAAAAGGCACTTGCACGTGGTATCACCGAGGGATAGCAGGTAATGGATGACTCGGAGGAGACCAAGGATGCAGCCTGTAGAGGTGACTATAACTACAGAGAAAAAAAAACATTTCAGGGGATCTGACTTTTAAGACAAATAGGGGTGGAACAGCAAGAGAACAGTTCTGCAGGATTTGACCTTGGAGAAGTGGTATAGAAGAATGGAATTTACAATCTGTAATCTTGATCACAGTAAAGCCTAAATAATGCATCTCTAATGGGTGATATTTCACCTACATTGTGTGAAATTTGATTAAATGTAGAAGGCTGAAAAATTAAATCTGTACAATTAAGACTTAAGCTGGGAAAATTAAAGTAAATTCTTACTGAAATACTGTTACTGAAATTCAGCTGATGGCTGAGTTGCTAAATTCAGTATGTAATTGAATTGCATAGACATGAATGTCTCCGATTTGATGTGCTGATTTGGCTGATCTTGGGTGCAGTATGGGCACTATAATTGCTTCAGTACCCTTGGGCTAGGGAGAGAAAAACTAGCCAAAGTTCTTGCTCCTCCTGCCAGTTTTAGAGTTTTTTTTTGAAGTGATCAATTGGATAGATAAAGTGAATGCAGTAGATATAAACGGATTTTCAGAAAGCATTTGATAAGGTGGCTTGTTATAAAAATTCAGGCATATGATACGAGGAAATATAGCAGCATTGATCAAAAGTTGGTTAGAGTAAGTAGTAGTGTTTGGGTTAATAGATGGCCAGACTGGAGATAGGTTGGAAGTGGTGTGTTCCAGGGGTCACTATTGAATCCACTTCAGTTTTCAGTATATAAAGCTGATTTAGATTTGAGCTCCGGGAGCACAATATTGAAATTTGCTGACAACACAGAAGTAGGAGGCTTGGCAAACATAAAATAGGACTGTGAAAGACTTCATGAGGACTTGACATATTAGTGGAATAGGCAAACCTGTGTCAGATGCAGTTTAATGTGGAGCAGTGTGCAGTACTGCATTTTGGGAGGAAAAACAAGTCATGGAATCTACATTCAAAAGATGCTGAAGGGTGTGGATGAACAGATGTCTGAGTTCAAATAATTTCCTGAAAATGCAAGTGCAGATAGATGATAAAAGGCCTACAGAATTTGAAGTCATAGTGTACAAGCTAATAGTTAAGCCACAGTTAAAGTACTGTATGCAGCTTAGGGTGCCTAAAGTCAAATAATTTGAAGGCAAATTATTGACCTGGTTAGGAAATTGGCTGAGCAACAGGAGACAGAGTAGGGATAATGGGTAGGTACTCTAATCAGCAGGATCTGATAAGTGTTGTCCCGCAAGGATCTGTGTTGGGGCCTCAACTATTCACCGTATTTATTAACGACTTAGATGATGGGATAGAGAGCCACATATCGAAGTTTGCCAATGACTCAAAGATAGGTAGCATTGTAAGTAGTGTAGATGGAAGCATAAAATTACAAAGAGGTATTAATAGGTTAAACAAATGGGCAAAACTGTGGTAAATGGATTTCAATGTAAGCAAATGTGAGATCATCCACTTTGGACCTAAAAAAGATAGAACAAAGTACTTTCTAAGTGGTGAAAAGCTAGAAGCAGTGGTGGTCCAAAGAGACTTCCATGTACATAGATCATTAAAATGTCATGGACAGGTACAGAAAATAATCAAAAAGGCTAATGGAATGCTGGCCTTTGTATCTAGAGGACTAGAATATAAGGAGTTAGATGTCATGCTGCAGCTATACAAAGCCCTGGTTAGACCACACCTGGAGTTCTATGAGCAGTTCTGAGCACCACACCGTAGGATATTGGCCTTTTAGGGAGTGCAGCGTAGATTTACCAGAATGAAACCTGAACTCCAATTATGAGCAGAGATTACACAAACTAGCATTGTATTCCCTGGAATTTATAAAATTAAGGGGTGATTTGATAGAAGTTTAAGATGTTACGGGGAACTGATAGGGTAGATAGAGATAAACTATTTACGCTGGTTGGGGAGACTAGGACCAGGGAGCATAGCCTAAAGATTAGAGCCAGGCCCCTCAGGAGTGAAGTTAGGCAACACTTCTACATGCAAAGGGTGATAGAAGTTTGGAACTCTCTTCTGCAAATGGCAATTGATGCAAGGTTAATTGTTGATTTTAAATTTGAGATTGATAGATTTTTGTTAACCAAAGGTATTGTGATATGGGGCAAAGGCGGGTATATGGAGTTAGGTCGCAGATCAACCATGATCTCATTGAATGGAGGAACAGGCTCGAGGGGCTAAATGGCCTACTGTTCCTATGCCCTACTGTACGACATTAAAACTATAGGGTGTATACAACACAGACTCACTAGGATAGTGCCAGGGATGGGAAACTATAGTTATGAGGAGAGATGGGAGATATTGGAACTATTTTTACTGGAGCAAAGAAGGCTGAGAAGATTTTTGGAGCTTTTTAAAATTATGAAGGATTTTGATAGAATGAATAGGGAAGAACTATTTTCCCCAGTTGGAGAGTCAGTGATGGATCATCAATTAAAATGATAACTGTGTGACAGGAGGGGTTAGGAGAAATTTCATATGCATGACCTTTGGAGCATGGAATGCTTTGCCACGGAGTGGTTAAGGCAGACACCTTTGACTCTTTTAGGGGAAACTTGGATAAATATTTGAAGCAGAGGAAGATACAGGGCTATTGGGAGAGAGCAAGACAGTGGGATTTCTTATGGATTACTCTCACAAAGAACTGGTACAGATATGACTGGCGGAATGACCACCTCCTGTGCTGTAATTCCCTTAACCGCTCCTTTGGACAGGAAATCTACATGGAAGATAAATTGGGAATGTGCTATAACATTGCCATTTAAGTTTTTTTCCAAGACCAATGTGTGTAAGTGTAATATATTTGTTGTAAATTATCTATATTTCTCAATCCAGTAGTGAGTGACTTTTATATTTGATATAATGCTGAATATTACAAAGCATACATACAGTAAGTAGGACAAATCTCTTTCTGGTCTGAGAACAGTGGAAAATTCTGATTGGTTTGGTGATGAAATACAAAAATGTAGCTGCAGCCCTCTAAAGTGTTAAGTATATGTATACTGAAACAAAAGCAAAATACTGTGGATGCTGGAAATCTGAAATAAAAACAGAAAATGCTGGAAATACTCAGCAAGTCAGGCAGCATCTGTGGAGAGAGAAACAGAGTTAACGTTTCAGGTCAATAACCCTTCGTCAGAACTGGAAAAAGCTGGAGCTTCATCAAGAGCCATCTTTTGTTTCTTGTCCCATTACCAACTCCTTTTGCCTTGCACCATCATTCCTTTTGTCTCTTAATCTCTCCTGCCTTCCATCCTATCACAGACCTTCCCTTTTGTTCTTTCCTCCCCTCCCCCCTTTCCCTGCCCCTGCACTTGCTTAAAAACCTGTTCCATCTCCAGCTTTTTCCAGTTCTGACGAAGGGTCATCGACCTGAAACGTTAACTCTGTTTCTTTCTCCACAGATGCTGCCTGGCCTGCTGAGTATTTCCAGCATTTTCTGTTTTTATTTTATATTATATATGTACACTGAATATTATTTTATTTTAATATTCTTGCTATTCACAGGGTGTTTTAAGCAAAGCAGTGAATTGGAGAGAGCTGGAAAAGCAGTATGCTACAGAAACTGTTTATGAAGAAGAAATTATCAGACTGCTAGAGTACTGTGGAGTAAGTTTGTATTAGTTTGCAAAGTGCTACATATCGATGCACTGAATGTAATAATTGCCTTTGTACGGTAGTGTTATTCCAAATTATATAAACTGCCGTCAAAGATTTTCCATGGGAGCCATGTTAACTGAGGACTAAGATCCTAGTATAATACAGGCCCTTTGACGTCTGGGCATCTGATGTTGCATAGAAACTGGTGATCTCTAAGGTCTCTAGTAACCTGAGAACTCTATATTTCTAGCATAAAAATGTGCCTAGTTCATATAATTATTTGTTTGCTTTGTTAGCAGCATCTCTAGATATAATCAAACCAATGTAGTTAATCAGTATCACCTCAGAGGTTTAATTTAAAACTAAATGCTAAATATCAGGGCAACAATTTATTTTTTCCCTTTCCATTTTGAATTGTCACTTTAAAATCACACCACCAGTGAAACAATTTTGCTACTAAAAAGTAATTGGTAGATGAATTATTATTTGCTGACTCTCTTCTCCCCCCCCCCCCCCACCCCCAATACAACTTTTAAAAAAAGGCATGTGATATGTCGGTCAGCTGTGTAAGCATGGAGTTGGCTGCCAGCATGCACACAATACATGTCCAGACTCATTTTATATCTTTCAAAATGGATACATTTATTCAGCCATTGGAAGTAATTAGTTTATGGTGATATTCTGTGTATTTTGTGTCTTTTGCTTGTACGCTCATAGCTTTCTTTCAGATAGTTGGACACTGTTGCTACTGAAGTTGCCAACTATGGGAAGCCCTGACAGCTCCAAACTAACTGTTATCCCGTGCCTGATACTGAATAGCAACAGGTTAAAAGTTCTGCATGAGTATTCTTTCAGTGTGCTTTTGGTCAGTGTGCTGCATGTAACAGAGTGTCAGGTGGCACCTTGCTAGTGAAACAGGAGGGCCTCACGATAGTTCTGGTCGAACAAAGCCAGTGATTTTGAAAGAATGATGATACTTCTAAGAATTTATCCTTGTCCTACACTGTTCAAGCTTATAAAACCACTTGGAAGCAAAGACAAACTATCACCATTGGAGAGTTTATTTTACATATTTTCCCCATTAAATGTAATCTGTATATTTCTATACAGGTCTCCCTGGTCACATTCTATTATCCAAACAAGAGGACAAATGGCCAACTTGTTTCCAAGCCTTTGGGAAACTTTTTTTTTATAAAGAAACTTTTTTTCTTTTCTGGCTATGCAGAGACTTAATAGAAGTGTTCAAAGTCATAAAGGATTTTGATAGAGTAAATAAGAAACTGTTTCCAGTGGCAGAAGAGTTGGTAACCAGATCTCACAGATTTAAGGTGATTGGCAAAAGAACCAGAGGCAAGATGAGACATTTCTTTATGCAGCGATATTGTTATGATCGGGAATGTACTCCCTGACAGGGTGGTGGAAGCAGATTCAATAACTTTCAAAAGAGAATTGGATAAATACTTGAAAGGGATAAGTTTGCAGGGCTATGGGCAAAGGACAGGGGAATGGGGCTAATTGGATAGCTCTTTCAAAGAGCTGGCACAGCTACGATGGGCCGAATGGCCTCTTCTGTGTTGCATCATTCTATGATTCTATGAAGTGCCTAATAGTAACTGGGATAGGTTCTCTGGGGTCAATTTAATCCTACTCGCTCAGCAGAAACCTGGTGGGTGGGCAGTTAAAATCGCCCTGGCTCTTACCTGTCCGAAAGCCGCCATGATGGCAACAACTCCAATTTTAACCTGCTCTCCTGAGCAGGCAGCAAGGACATGCACCCGGAGCCAACAGGGTCTATCTTTACATATGCATGTTGTGGCCTGATGACCTCATTGAGACCGGACTAATATTAACTCTGGCCTAAGCAGGGAATCCACCTGGAGTTAAAATCGGGACCTTTGAATCTGCATTTTTGTTGCATGTTATTTTGGAGCACCAGTATAATGTGTTATCTTGCTTCAGAGTTATAACCAAATCTTAATTATGCATCTTTCACAAGTTACTAAACAAAATTTTATATTCTAATCTGACATTTGAATCAGTTGGTGAGGAAATCTTTGGGTTGGGGTCACATTTTGCAATGAGCTGCAGCCTAAAAAGATAGACCCACTCACCATCCTAACTCAACCACCAAGAAAACTCCAAAAGAATGTTGCTAATTTAAATTTTTCTTGCTAATGTAAAACCAAATTGAAGGCATTAACCCCAGCGCATAAGAAATCAATTAAGCCTGAGTTAGCTGAGTCCTACAACTCATTGAGTAAATGCACTGTGATGTGACAATGCGCTATGCAGATTGAGAGGTCTCCAATTTGATCCCTAAGCTTGGGAGCAGAGGTTCATTGGAAGAAATCATAGGAGATAAAACAACCTGACTAGCTGTGGAGTTTTAATAGAATATTTCTGAGCCTCGATGTACTTTAAAAAAAAAAGAATGAGCCAATCTCCTATGGCATTGCTCATGTCACATCACTGTTGCAAGGGCTGGCATGTGTAAGTAGGGGAGAGGTACACATCTTTCTTGAGACTTTAGAATATCCTCTCTCTTCTTCCTCATTGCTCATGCTTTCTCCTGTATGCACTCATTCCTTCTTGTGCTCGATCATTAGTTCTTATTTCTTCATACTTTCTGGAATTCTTGTGATCTTTCTTGTTCTTTGGCGGTTGTTCTTTTGTGCACTTGCTTGTTCTTTCTCTCACACCCAATGTTCTCTATCTTTTGTTCTTTCTATGCTCTCATTCTCCCTCTCTTTTGGCATTTGTTTGTTCTCGGTCTCTTTCTCTCAATATTCTTTCGTTCATATTTCGTGCTTGGTCACTCTCTTACGAGCGCCGTCTCTGCCTGTTTCTGTGCTCTCTCTCGCGCGCACCTCACGCACTCTTTGTGTCTCAATATTCTGTCGTTTGTATTCTCGTGCAATCAAGGTTGCTCTCGAGCTCTGCTTCTCTGCCAGGTGCTCAGCGTGTTTCTCAGTTGCTCTCTGTTGTGCACTCTTATCTCTCTCTGTCACATGCGCTGTCTCTCTCTGTCGCACGCTTGTGGCAGTTTGGCTATGTTCTTAGCTGTGTCTCCTCTGAGTCAAGTGAAAGTGGGTTCAAGCTCCACTCCTGTGAAGTATATGATCTAAGGCTGACATTTTAATGCAGTACTGATGGAGAGTTGAGTTGGAAGTGCCGTCCTTTGGATGAGATGTTAAACCGAGGCCCATGTACCTTGTTCCCGTGGTTTAGATGAACGTAAAAGATCCCGTGGCATTATTCAAAGCTGAGCAGGAAGTATTCCTAATGTCCTGCCCAATATTCATCCCTCTACCAACACCATCAACAAAAAATCTAAATTAATTAGTCATCCAGCACATTAGCAGAATGGATAGCAAGCTGGGCAGAATGGATTGCAAGCTGGCTACAAAACAGAAAACTGAGAGATGGGGTTATGGGCAGTTACTCAGACTGGCAAAAGGTAGGAAGTGGTGTTCCACAAGGATCGGTGCTGGGACCACTGTTGTTCATGATTTACATAAACGATTTGGTCTCTGGAATTGGAAGTACAATTTCAAAAATTGCTGATGACACGAAGTTGGGTTTATAGTTAATACGGAGGAGAACTGCGACAAAATACAAGAGACTGATAAACTTGCAGAATGGGCGTGTCATATTTGCAAATGAATTTCAATATAGATAAGTGTGAGGTGGTGCATTTTGGTAGGAAGAATAAGGAAGCCACATACTCCTTGGAAAATAAGTCTAAATGGGATAGAGACGCAAAAGGATCTAGGGGTAAAGATACACAAATCACAAAGTAGCTGCAGGTTAATAAAGCAAACAAAGCACTTGAGTTCATTTCTAGTGGGATAGAATGGAAAAGCAGAGAAGTTATGTTGCGCTTATATAGAACCTTGGTTAGATCACATTTAGAGTACTGTGCACAGTTGTGGTCTCCATATTATAAAAAGATTATAGAGGCACTGGAGAAAGTGCAAAAAAAGATTTGCAAGGATGATACCAGAACTGAGAGGTTATAACTATCAGGAATGATCTTCAAAAGAGAATTGGATACATACTTGAAGAAAAGATTGCAGGGATATGGGGAAAGAGAGGTGCAGTGGAACTAACTGGATTGCTCTTCGAAAGAGACGGTGCAGACTCGATGGGCTGAATGGCGGCCTCCTGTGCTGTACTATTCAGTGCTCTTTTCTCTAGAAAAGAGAAAGCTGAGAGGTCACCTGATAAGATTATGAAAGGGTTCGATAGGGTAGACGTAGAGGAGACTTTCCACTTGCAGGTGAGACCAGAACTAGGGACCATAAATATAAGATAGTCACTAATAAATCCAATAGGAAATTCAGGAGAAACCTCTTTACCCAGAGAGTGGTTGGAATGTGGAGCTCACTACCACAAGTAGTTGAAGCGAATAGCATAGGTGCATTTAAGGGGAAGCTGGATAAACACATGAGGAGGAAAGGAATAGAAGGTTATGCTGATGGGGTTAGATGAAGAGGGGTGGTAGGAGGCTCGTGTGAAGCATAAGCATGGACTAGTTGGGCCGAATGGCCAGTTTTTGTGCTGTAAATTCTACGTAATTTACTGTATACGAGACCATGCTGTGCACAAAATAGCTGCTGTGTGTTTACCCAAATAAGTTAATGAACTTCAAAAAGCAGTTCATAAAGCCCTTTGGGTTGTTCTGAGCTGTGATAGGATGTACCAAGCTAAATAAACTATCATGATTGAACATGAAATTCTGCCCTCCATTGTATCATAAAATTGCTCTATTTTCTATTTAGCTAGACCAATGTATTTCAAATTGAAGTCTTAAATTATCTCTCATGTCTTGGAGCCTGAGGGTAGAGCAATAAATGATAGCGAATGGAGAACAGCTTCTAACTTTGGAGAGCTGTTGAGCAGGGGTGGAGGAGGGGGATGGACGCGGCCTATAAATTAAACCTAATTCAGTCAGGTTGTCTAGC
Organism: Squalus acanthias; assembly: GCA_030390025.1. Classification (NCBI taxonomy): domain Eukaryota; kingdom Metazoa; phylum Chordata; class Chondrichthyes; order Squaliformes; family Squalidae; genus Squalus; species Squalus acanthias. The sequence goes on from CM059426.1 coordinate 183,153,451, forward strand.
AAGAATCAGCAGTCTGTGAAATGACAATGTGGGCAAGTTTACCACTGAGAAGAAATGGTGCATAATGTCTGAATTACCACAACCATTAAGGTGGTGTTACACCAGGCAAATATTCCAGAAGCCTTTTTTTCTAGTTTGATCCAGTAAACATTGTTCCAGAAAGCTGAGACTTTTATCCACAACCCCATCTACATAGGTGATGGAAATATAATTTCTGTCCTATTAAGTAATAACTGTGGATGTCCTTCAAAGAAACTGGCTTCTACTTCAAAGGTAATGAAGGGTATTTGTGCAGCAGTTGTAGGATACTTAGTTTACTAAATTTAACCACTTATCTTTCATGTTAGTGTGGTTTGAAAGAGCTCTATGGGTATAGAGACATGCCCCACAAAGAGAATTTTTGACTTACAAATTTGAACACATTATTTTGGTACTGGAAACCATTTAAAATAACAGTGAAGTATTACTGTAGGCATCAGCCTTGGCTCAGTGGAAGCACTCTCACCTTGGGTTAGAAGCTCATGGGTTCAAGCTCCATTCCAGAGACTTGAGGACATCATCTAGGCTGACACTTTAGTGCAGTGCAAAGGGAGTGAGACTTTAAACCGAGGCCTTATCTGCCCACTCAGGTGGTTGTAAAAGATCCCATAGCACTATTTGAAGAAGAGTAAGAGAGTTTGCCTGGTGTCCTGGCCAATATTTGTGCCTCAACCTACATCACTAAACAACACATTATATGTTAATTTATCTCATTGCTGTTTATGGGACCTTGCTGTATGCATATTGACTGCCACATTTCCCTCCATTACAAGTGACTATACATCAAAAAGTACTTCATTGGCTGTGAGGTATGTTGGACATCCTAAGGTCATGAAAGGCACTGTATAAATGCAAGTTTGTTCATTTTGTCTGCTGGTTTATCTTGCTTTTGTATATATTTTATTTCCTATAATAAATCTATTTTGTAGCTTTAGCCTGAGCTATTTGGTCTGACAGTGCTGTTTTCCTGGCTATCAAAGATCAGGAATGTACAATGGACAACCTGTGCGACTTAATTTGCATAACCCAGTGGTACAAGGCTATGTCGTTAACTCTGAGGCACATTATTCCTGTTCACCGCATATTTTAACTTTTAGTTTATAGGGAACTCTGATTTCCTTATGGAATATGCAGTCTGCTGTGAATATAGAAACTGCTGGAAATGGTTCTGAATCATCATCTTGGGTTTATTGTATAATTCACTCAGTGCAGTCGTGCACATAACCTAGATTCTTTTAAGCTGATGAGCAACATGCAACATAAGGTCACAGAAAACTGATAACATGCTGTGGACCCGTTTAAGAATGTTTGAGTATAACTTAGTTGTCACCGAATAAAAATTCATAAAGCATGCATTGCCTTATTACAGTTTTGATCTTTAATCTCCTGAGGTTGGAAATGCTCCATTTTGTCTTGAATTGTATGCTGATGCCCTGGTTCAAATCTGTAATTGTATCGTCCAACATAGCTGTCAAAAACAACTCAAAAAGGCTTGCCATGAGTACAGAGCACTGCTTCATACTATTTGTTATAAAGATACGTTCAGTGTATTACCGTCAGTAATTACTGTCCCCATTATGCTGCTACACGTTCCCCAATAATGCTAGTGATCTTATAGGTACAGTCAAATTTGCTCAGCAGCTTTGATTCCTTTTTTGCCAACCATATCCAGGGTCTAATCATACTAATTTTACCATTCATGTAAATAGGATTTGAAAAGTAGTCATTGTGGTTTAATTTGATTTTTGTCACCTGACTTTCATATCAAACAGTTGCCTACGCTAATGTAGTTAGTTTGGCTCCAATATAAGTTTGTCAGCTAGGATGTATTAACGTCTCAAAAACATGAAGGAATTCTGTTGTAATTACCTTGTAAATACATGTAATGACTTCCCTGTAGGAAACCAGTTTAATCAGATATGCCTAGAAATGTAGATATTTCTGGATAGTGTTCACATATTGTCTTTTTTACTTCACGAAGATGAGAAAGCTCTTGAAAGAACAACTAGCTGAAGTCTATTTAAAACTCTCACTCCTTGCTGATAGTATGTGCTGTGTTTCCCTACATTACAACAGTAACTTCACTTCAAAAGTACTTCATTGGTTGTGAAGCACTTTGGGATGTCCTGAGGTTGTAAAAGGCACTATATAACTGCTGGAGGCTCGACAAAGCTTTATTTCTGTCACAGTGACTAACTCTAGAAACATGCACTCCATTTTCCTCGATGTCTAGGTATGGAAATCCCCCATGATTAATGTTCTGGCCTTTTATGGTTCCCCTTGATGTACAATATCATTTTGTTTACCTTTTCATGAGCAGGAGTTCTATAGCATCCTTCATCTTTATCCACATTGTCCTCAAGTCTGTCAACGTGCTTCTATTACCTCTAAAAATGCACTGTGCCCTCTCGCCTATATTGTCGCTCCTCCAGCTGCTTTGTTATGTCTATCCTTTCTTCACACTGTGTATCCAGGTACAGTTTTTAATTTCCCAATTAATGTCCTGGTTTACCTAGGTCTTTATTGTAATTTTCCTTCAAAACACATTTCCAATTCTGCAAAGTTGTTTTGTATATTCCTTGCTTTAGTAGAAAACTGGCTAGTGTACCTGACCCTGCATGTTTGAAGCACAACCTATTTCCTGTCCCACTCTGGTATTACTCCCAAAGCAGCTTTAGCTATCTGCAAATCCCTTGCCTTTCAAAAGACAACATCCAGGTAGTAAAAAGCTACCTGCTAGGAAGTGAGAGAGGAGTCCAAAGTGACTTGCTATATTTATTTGTCTCTAGGGAAGTGACTGATTCCTGTTTTTAAACCATTCATCCATGTAAGACAAGAGATTTGATACATAGGAAATCATTGCCATGACTCCATGGCACAGTGTCCTGCGCCATGCTGCAAGCATTCTCCTTGTATTGAATGAGTTTTAATTTTTTGTGCTATTTAATCAAACAAGTTACTCACTTTATTTGTTCCAATTTCAGCCTTAGACATTAAAACAAACGTCATTGGTGACTTGCTGTCCTCAGGTGGGTTTCTAAATGACGTAATGTGCACCACTGGGGGGGAAAGTTGAAACCTAATGGGACTGGTCTTGTCCTGCACCATGAAATTGGATTCATGTCAACTGTAGGGAGGCTTTATAGCTCACCATGTAAATCCTCCTCCTCTCCCAAAACAGCTGTCGGAGGAAGCATGAGAGCTGGAAAGTGAAGAAGGACTTCAAGTGTGAGGAGAAAAAACTGTTGGGAACTCTAGCTGTAAAGCACTTGCATCTCATTTTGAGGGGACTAAATTTGAATCCCAATGCAAATAATTGTCTGACTTGCCTATCCCCTGCAAGTGAGCTTCACTGAAGTTTGGTTTTGTGCCTCAGTAGTTGCAGAGTGTTTCATTTTGGATGATCCTGTCTCTTGTTTTTTTTGGCTGGCAGGGTGGTGGCTATAGAAAAGATCACTTGCCAGAATTACTTGCTCTTTGCTGAAGGAGAGTGAGTGTCTTTGTAGAGAAGATGTAAAATGGTTATTCAATTTGGGGGAAGGTTATTGGGCATGATATTAAAATGAATTAAATTCCCACTTCACAATGTCTGAGAGTAGATGTTGTATGTGGTACATAAGTGAGCCATGTAGAACAGGACGTTCTCAGGCATGATCCCTGGTCTCAGCTGAGGAGTGCTATAATTGATCTCTGCATTCCTGAGCTATGGAGAAATTTGGCTTGGGATTGCCTTGTTGATTACTCCAAGATTCCTGTTCCAACTGCATATGTGCAAGAGTAAGGTGAGGTGGGTGTGGGGGTGGGGAAGAGACGAGGAGAAGCTAATCAAAAACTTAAGTGCAATGTTTGCTTTGAATATGTATCAAAATGCCTTTGAAATTGTTTATAAAGTTTAAGTATTTAATGTTTAGACAGATTCCTTTAAAATGGGCCAAGATTTTGTAAAGAACGCCCCATCCAGTTTGGACAACTTGCAACACCTTGCCACAGACATGCTAGACTTAAATGCCAAGAGAGAAGTGATGAGGACTGCGACGGTTACTCAGTTTAGTACAGACTCGGCTGCCTTTAATGCCTCGACACAAGGAATTCTTCTTCAAGGTACCTCAAAAACTGGCTGTCTGAATCACCGAATGTCGTCATCAAATACTAGCAAGTATTTAACCACTGTAAACCATGAGCTGTTAAAGAGGGAAAACAGGAAGGCCTCCCTAGAACGAGAATCAATACTCTTCATGAAAGGAGTTATGGATGAATGTACACACATGGGAAATTTCTCAGGTACTTTAAAACTTTCAATGAAATGCAAATTAGACTCCGAAATTATGTACAAAAGTGGTGTATTATACTACATAATTGAAGCTGTGTGTCTAATTTTATCACTTAGGAACCACACAGGGCTTTCCTGATAGCTCAGTGGGTAAATTCATCATGTGGTTAGCTTATCTCAGCCAGGGCAGCAGTTAGGGTTTTACGATTGGTCTCTCTATCCAGAAAGGAAGAGGAAAGATTCGCATGAAGGTTCAGTTGCTGATCGCTATCCCGTTACCCCTGCTGGAAGTGTGTTTGTACGTGGATATTGGGTCATGGTAGGATTGGCTCAGCAGTAATGGATTCTGTGGTGGAATAGCCTGCCAAAACTCAGTGTCTAAACTTGCATGTGGAGAATGGTGACTTGGCTGAGGTACTTGGAAGGCTGACAATGTGGAAATGTACCTCCGCATAAGTCACTGCTCCAAAGAGCATTGGAGAGAATTGATTAAAGAAGTTACAAATTAAACTAGTAAAGATTCAGATTAACTCTTACTTTGGGAAATGTAGTGGCTAATGCTCCAATAAACTGCTACCTATTGTTAGAACTCTGCTACAGCATGGTTCACATCTTAGTGACCAATATCAACAGTGATGTCAGGGTAATTTGCTGCTTAGAGGCAGGGGGATGTCTTCCCCTGGGAAGGTGGCAAGGAACAGCGGATGAGCTATGAAATCAGCTGGTAACTCATCCTAGCCTGTTTTTGTATATTACTTAGCAGTTCACTTGAGAATTGCATTGGCTGAGACCTGGGTGCAGGTTGTTGTATGCACTCTCTACCATGGAACTGACCTGGCAGGGAAGGACAGACAAAAACAATGAATTTAAATGGGACAAAAATTACAATTATCTATATATTCTGGCCTTGTTCAGTCTTGGTAATCAGCTGTTGATTATTACTCAATAAACATGCAATGATTGTCACAGTAGGTAGTCCTTCGCTGTCAATAATCTTGCATATCAACAGAATGCACTGATGTCCACCATAATAGATCCATCAACCAAAACAGAACTGGGTAAAATTGGTCCCTATGATCTTTGTTATACTCTGTTAAAATAACACACATTCTGTAGTAATTACAAATCTGGAGTCATATGACATGGTGCACAGGATTTCTATCATCTGAACCTGACAATGAGGTTACTTCCAGGTATCTGTTATGCTTCATATATGATGGTGATTTCTCTTTAGCAGAGTGCAGGATGGTCATTATTATTTAATCTGTTTAATCACTAGCTACAAAACTCACTTTTTATTAATGTGGATGTTTCTAGTTTCTTGAGTATCCCAGCAGGAAGCAAGTAGGCTGCTGGATGACCAAATGTGACAACATAAATGACTGTTCAGTTGTTTGCTAGCTAACAGGAAAGCATCATTTGATTTTTTTGTTTCGATAAAGTTTTAAAATTAATTGCTATTAGGAACTAGTTAATGGGCCAACATTTGTGATCGGGGGCTTCCCGTGGGCGGACGCCTCTGACCTGCAAAAAATCTACGAATGTACCTGGTGGCCGGGAGATAATGAGGCTTGCGATCCTGGGCGCCTCTGGATCTACGCGGGCAGAACCCCACGTATCCCAGGGGCGCATGCGGTTCGTAGGCGCCCCTGGGATCACGTGGGCCGGCCCAACAAATAAAAGGGAATCCCCATTCATAGTACGGAACTCTCATAAGTATGAATGGGGATCACTTAAAAAAAAAAAATACACCAACACCTGAAATACATTTTTTTAAATTACTTATTTAAAATGAATTAAAATGTCATTTAATTAAATATTTTAAACAAAAATTTAATTTTTGGAAAAAAAAATTGATTTTACGGGGCTAAAAATAAACTTACCTTATTGAAGAGTATTTTAAATTTATAAATGAGTGATAAAATGTTTTTTTATTTTTTTAAACTCTTATGCTGGTAAAAGCAGGCCTTACGCCTGCTTTTACCATATGCAAGAATTTGACAGGCGTTCAACGGGCGGAAGTTGTGCAAATAGCGCAACTCTCCACCCGCAGAGGCCTATCGCCCGAGGATGCGGAGGATCTGTCAAAAGGATGCTTGACAGATCGCAAGTGCCGGGTTTTAGCGCATGCGCTTCGCATGTCTAAACTCACCTCGTACGCACCCGTAGGGGTCGCAAAATACGGCCCATTGTAGCCAAGGTTTGGGGACGGGAAAAAATGAGTGGTAGGGTATTGGCTGTTAGTTATAGGATCATGGATATAGCACATTAAGGTGGCTCTTTGCCTATCACGACTGTGCCAGTGTTGGCTATCCAACTGGAGCGATCTACTCTAATGCAATATGCCAGCTATTTCCCTGTGCTTTTATATTTTTCAAACACTTATCCAGTTGCCTTTTAGATGAAGTTATAGTCTCTATTTCAATTGCCATTCGTGGTAAAACATCCTATACTCCATAAATTAGAAAAGTTTCTTGTAACGTTCTTTTTGTTCTTCCAATGGTAGCACTGAGTCTATAGTCCCATTAATGATTTCGGTCTTCGACTTTGACGCTCTCAAACCTTTCATAAATTTTAAATCTTTTACTACCCTCCCCCCCCCCCCACTTAATCTTCTCCGTTCCAGTGAAACGCCCCCTCAATTTTTGATCGTTTCTTTATCAAAAACTATAGCCCCTCATTCCTAGCGTAATTCTAGTGATTCACCACTGTACCCTATAATGGGATGCTACAACTGCTTACATTACTCCATCTGTGACCTAACTAATGTCTTTTACAAATTCAAATTAATTTCCTTGCTTTTGTGTTCACTGTCCCTATGTATAAAATCCAGAATCCCATTTGCTTTTAATGGTCTTTTCTACCTACATTACTCTTTGAAGATCTGTGTATCTGCACCCCTAAATCTTTGTTCCTTTGATGGTCTTACCATTAAAGGCTTCCACTTTTTTTCCCAAAATGTACGAATTCATATTTCTATGCATTGATCTGTATCTGTCACTTATCTGCACATTCTGCTAATCTGTCATCCTGCATTCATCTTTACAGCTTGCAATTCCCCCATATTGTCATCTACAAACTTCTATATCACTACTCATGTCTATATGCAAATTAAAAAAAAAAAATGGAAAACAAAAGATGTCCCAGCGCAGATTCCTGTGGCATTTCACAACCCACATTCCAATATCTGGAAAACATTAATTTACCCCTACTCTTTGCTTTCTGTCCCCTATCAATGCAACTATATTTCCTTCAATAGCAGGTACCTCAGTTTCATAACGTCTCTTCTGTGACACCTTATCAAACACCTTCTGAAAAAACTTAATTCCCTTTATCTGCACATTGTGATTTCGTCAAAAATTCAATTAGTCAAGCATGACCCACCCTTTACAAATCAATGCTGACTATCCCTAATTAGCTGATGCCTCTCTAAGTCACTAATTTCACCCCATATTATGATCTCTCGGAATTTACCCACAGCCAAGGTAAGACCAGATAACTGGCCTACAATTTTCTGGCTTATCTGTTTCTCCTTGGACATGGGGTATAACCTATCCTATTCTATAGTCCTTTGGCTCAATTCCTGTTTGCAAAGATTTTTTAAAACTTGTAATCAGACCTCTTCTATGTCTTTCCCAACTTCCTGAAGTATTGAAATGCATGCCATCTGAGCTGGTGACTTTGCTACTTTTAATTGCACAAACGTTTTAAGATAGTTTCTTTTTGATATCTATTATCTGTCATGACTCTTCCACATGCTCTTTGGGTACTCTACAGTTCCACTTTCACTTTCCTCTAAAGAAAAAATTATACGCAAATATCTCTGCCATTCTCTTACTCTCAACTACAAGATGGCTCTCTTCATCTCAAGTGGTCACATGATTTCTTTGACTATCCTTTTACCAGCACTCGTATAATAGCCCTTGTTATTTCCCTTTATGTTGAGTCTTTTTTTACTCTCTTAGCCTTCTTAATTTCTCTTTGCTTGCCTTCTATACTTTTTAAATTCTTAAGTTTTCTCCTTCTGTTATCCCTCTTTCAAATGTTTTCTTATTCATTTTTGCTGTAACCTTTCTATTTATCCATCGAACCCCTGTATTTGATCCATCCCCTTTACACCCAGTTGGCCTATGTTACTTTTACCAAATCTATCATACTTAAAATATGTCCCACTGTTGCTTGGTGTTTGATCTGCCATTTTTTTCCAACGAGTTAATCTGAAGTAGGCTTCCCATCATGCCAATGAAATCAGCTAATTTCCTGTCCAATACCTTTATCTTTGACTGTCTTTATTAGATTTTGGTCACTATTTTCATAGTGTTCTCCGAGAAGCAAATCTAATTCTGTATCCTTTCATATTGGGCTTCAGCATTAATCAATGAAACAGTCCTGGTTGCATTCTAAGAACTCCTCTCCATTTCATCACAAACTCATTTATCTCTGTCTACCTTAGGATATATAAAGTTCCCCATTATTACAACTCTGTTAATGTAAAGCTCTAAATTACAGACAAATTTCATAATTTATTTCCCACTATTAAGTTAGCTGTAATGTTTTCCTAGTATATTAACAGGTCCCTTATTTCTTAAGTCAGCCCAGACATGCTCCATCAATGAGGACTTTCTTTTGTATGGTTGTAATCATGTCCTTAATAAATACCCTCACTCCAAGCACTGGCATCTGCTGGACTATGTCATCGTCTGAGCGAGGGACCGCAAGGACATCCGCATCACCCGCGCCATGACAGGAGCTGATGACTGCTGGACAGACCACCGCCTAATCCGCTGTGTCATCTCCAACGTAGCCCCAAAACAGTGCCGGCAACAGAAGCAATGCCGCAGGAAAATCAACGCTGGAACACTCTAAGAAAGCCCTATTCAGCCTGCGCCTCACAAACAACCTGACGACTCCCAGTGATGCAGAGTCACAGAGTGCCCACAGCGCCTGGTCTGCACTCAAGGCCTCCATAATCAGCACCTGTGAAGAGACGCTCGGTCACTCGACCAGGAAACACCAAGACTGGTTCGACGAGAATGACCAGGAGATCCAGGAGCTAATAAGCCGCAAGCGCAAGGCATTCCTGATCTGGAAACAGCAACAGAACTCGAGAGCAAGAAAGTAGCTCTAGAGACGCCTGAAAGCTGAGGTCCAACAAAAAACTCGCGACCTAAAGAACAGATGGTGGGTGGAGAAAGCGCAGGAGATCCAGCAGCTAGCCGACAACCACGACGTGCGTGGATTCTTTAGCACAGTCAAGACCACCTACGGCCCAAGCACCCAAGGTCCTACCCCACTGCGGGCCAAGAACGTTGAGGTACTCATCAAGGACAAAGGGGCAGTCAGTGCCCGCTGGAAGGAGCACTTCGAAGATCTCCTTAACCGAGACTCTGTCTTTGACGCGAGTGTCCTCAGCTCCATCCCGCAGCATGCTACCCGCCACCCCACCTCAGCACAACCCCAGCCCGGCATGAGGTTGAAAAGGCCATCCGACAACTGAAGAACAACAAAGCCTCAGGAGCAGATGGAATCCCCGCCGAGGTGCTAAAACATGGCGGAGAAGCACTATTGGCGCGAATACATGAACTCATTTCTCATATTTGGAAGGAGAAGAGCATGCCAGGGGATCTGAGACGCCGTAATCGTGACCATCTTCAAGAAAGGTGACAAGTCTGATTGCGGTAATGACAGAGGAGTCTCCCTGCTGTCTGCCACAAGGAAAGTCATCGCAAGAATCCTCTTCAATCGCTTTCTCCCAGTGTCGCAATGCGGATTCCGCCCACTAAGGGACACACTGGACATGATCTTCACCGCGCGTCAACTACAAGAGAAATGCAGGGAACAGCACCAACCGCTGTACATGGTCTTCTTTGACCTCACAAAGGCCTTCGACACCGTCAACCGTGAGGGATTATGGAGTGTCCTCCTCAAATTCGGCTGCCCTCAAGTTTGTCACCATCCTCCGCCTGCTTCACGACGACATGCAAGCCGTGATCCTGACCAACGGTTCCACCACAGACCCAATTCACGTACGGACCGGGGTCAAGCAAGGCTGTGTCATCGCACCAACACTCTTCTCGATCCTCCTGGCTGCAATGCTCCATCTCACCCTCCATAAGCTCCCCGCTGGAGTGGAGCTAATCTACAGAACAAACAGGAAACTGTTCAACCTCCGTCGCCTCCAATCCAGATCCAAGGTCGTCCCATCTTCTGTCATCGAATTACAGTATGCAGACGACGCTTGCGTCTGCGCACACTCTGAAGTCGAACTCCAAACCATCGTCAACACCTTCACCGAAGCGTACGAGAGCATAGGCCTTGCACTAAACATCCGTAAGACAAAAGTCCTCTACCAACCTGCCCCTGCCACACAGTACTGCTCCCCGATTATCAAAATCCAGGACGAGGCCTTGGACAACGTGGACCACTTTCCATACCTCGGGGGCCCACTGTCAACAAGGGCAGACGTCGATGACCAAGTCCAACACCGCCTTCAGTGTGCCAGTGCAGCCTTCGGTCGTCTGAGGAAGAGAGTGTTTGAAGACCAGGACCTCAAACCCAGCACCAAGCTCATGGTCTACAGTAGTGATACCCGCCCTCCTGTATGCTACAGAGACATGGACCATGTACAGCAGGCACCTCAAAGCACTGGAGAGGTACCACCAACGCTGCCTCCGCAAGACCCTGCAAATCCATTGGCAGGATAGGCGCACCAACGTCCGTGTCCTCGCTCAGGCCAACGGCCCCAGCATCGAAGCTTTGACCACGCTCGATCAGCTCCGATGGACGGGCCACATCGTCCGCACGTCTGATACGAGACTCCCAAAACAAGCGCTCTACTCTGAGCTCCGACACGGCAAGAGAGCCCCAGGTGGGCAGAGGAAACGCTTCAAGGACCCCCTCAAAGCTTCCTTGGGGAAAAAGTGCAACATCCCCACCGACACCTGGGAATCCCTGGCCCAAGACCACACAAAGTGGAAGAGAAGCATCCGGGAAGACGCCGAACACCAAGTCTCTTCGTCGGGAGCAAGCGCAAACAGCGCAAGGAGCGCACATCAACCCAAGCACCCCACCCACCCGCCCCTTCAACCACTGTCTGCCCCACCTGTGACAGACTGTAGGTCCCGCATTGGACTCATCAGTCACCTGAGAACTCATTTTTAGTGTGGAAGGAAGCCATCCTCCGTTCCGAGGGACTGCCTGAGAAGAATAAATAGGGTCACCATCCTCTAATTTTTCCTTCTCTCGCTCGCTCCTGAAAATTTTAGAGCCAGTAATATTTTTAGTTCCTAATTTTCCCCAGCTGAACCAAAGGTTCTGTTAAGGCTACGAAATTCTGTCCTTCCATGGTAATTAGTGCTTTTAGTTCACCATATTTATTTCTGACGCTTTGCACATTGTCATATAAAACCGCAACCGTGATCTCTTCAAACTCTTCACGTTTCCCTTTTTTCTTTCCTTCATTAACCTTCTCCTATATGTCTGAAAATAATTTCTCCATTCCCTACCTCCCCTCCGCCATTGAGTTTACTAGTGGGAGTTCACAGTACAAAACTGCTCCGGCTTAACACTAAATTAGCCATCTCACTGAGAGTGCAATACAAATGATGGAAATGCCATACTGATGCAATACGGTTGCTCTTCTGAAGTTGCTAGTACTTTGTGCCAAACATAGAAAATTTCCTATGCTTTAGCACTGACACATTCATGAGCATAATAATCCTCCCCCCCCAGCCTGCCAAGAATAAAATGTGCTCTCTGTGTTAATTGCTTGGCACCTGGTGTTTTTCTTTTAAACCTGATATATTGCACCATGTTCACGGTGAAAATTATGGGTAAAATATTACCAAGGACAGCTGCTTTTTGTATTAAATTTCACTTATGTTTTCTTTTGATACAGAAATTAAATTGTGTGTTTGACTTAAGTCCACAGTATTTTTTGTGTATGCTGAATACATATTTACAAAGTGATCCCTCTTTGAAGATTTACAAAAGCCAAAATAAAGACTTCAAAGTATAATTTTGCTTATTAGATAAATGCAAAACCAAAGGTATTCATTCATACAAAGAAGTTGAACAACATTTTTAGGATATTTATAAAGTAGGCTCAAAACCCACATGGCACTAATGAATGTAAGGAATAAAACCAAAAGAAAATAAAGTTCAAGTCTTTTTCCCCAAAGTACCGTTGTTCACATAGTACCAAAATATAAATTATAAAGGAAATCCTTATACAAAAGTAGATTAGAGTATGCAGACAAGAAAAAGCCGCATTTATATAGCACCATATCACATTTTTTTCAAAGATTTTCTGAAGTGCTTCATGTGGAATGAATTACATTGTGTAGGTAACCCTTTTCTGTATGTTGTGTCCCACAAATGCTGAAGTTCCATAAACTGCAATGAGATGAATAACCAGTTAATCTATTTTTAGTGATTGAGTGAGGAAATGTCCTGGTGGCATGCACCCTAGACTGTTGAGGTAAGTCGGAGCTGAGATAGCTCTGGCCACAATTTTTCAATCCTCAAGTATGCAAATTGTTCTGTGGGACTGGAGAGTAGGCAATGTAATACTCTTATTAGAGAAGAATAAACTGGGTCATTATAGATCAATTAGTCTAATAGCAGTTGTAGGCAAACCCTTAGAATCCATAATTTGAGACAAAATAGTAAGCATTTAGAAATGGATGGGTTAATTGAGGGCAGCTAGCATGGATTTCTTACAGGCAAGTCATGTTTGACAAATCTGAGATTTTTGAAGAAATTGCTGGATAAAGGAATCCAGTTCATGTATTGTAAATTGATTTTCAGAAGCCATTCAATAAAGTGTGTCACAAAGTATGTTGCAAAAATTCAGACGTGTAAGAGGAAATGTAATAGCATGAGTAGACATTTCATTGACAGACACTAAACAAAGGGTTAGGGTTAATAGGGGTCAGTGTTGGATCCACTTTTGTTCTCCGTGTATATAGATGATTTGGATTTTGGTGTGGTGAACAAAATGTCAAAATTTGCTGATAAAACAGAAGTAGATGGTTTGGCAAACTGTGAGGAGGACTGTATTTCTAAAAAAAAAATAATAATTCAGGAGGGCATTGACAGGTTAGCAGAATGGGCAGACAGGTGGCAGATGCAATTTATATGTGGACAAGTATGAGGTAATACATTTTGAGAAAAAATTAGGTATGGGATTATACACTTAATTGAAAGACACTGAAGAGTGAACAAACAAAGACATAGGCATTCATTTACACAATTTGCTGAAAATTGGTGTACAGGTACATAAAGCTATTAAAAAAGCCAGTAGAATTTTACATTTTATAAATAGAGGCATATAGTAATGAGTAAAGAATTAATGATGTATTGATGCAAAAAATTGGTTAACCCACAAATAAGAGTAATGTGTGCAGTTTTGGGTGCCCCATTATTGAAAGGATATTAAAGCCATAGCGAGCACATCTTCAACAAGATGATAGCAAGATTGGAAAATATATTGGAGGAGAGACTTGAGGTAATGGGACTATTTCCAGTGGAGCAGACAAGGTTCAGAGGAGATTGAATAGCATTTTTTTTTAATGAAGTTATTTTTTCATGGGGTGAATAGGAAGAAACTATTTCCTTTAGTTGGGGAGTTGGTGATGAGGTCAATTAAAAATCATTACTGAGACAGGTTAGGAGAAATTTCTTTACACAGAGTGTTATTGGAGCATGAAATGATGGTGGTTGAAGCAGAGACCATTGCATCTTTTAATGGGGATAATTGGATAAATATTTGAAGTAGGAGTGGCTTATCATACCCTAAAAGGAGCAAATGTAAACTGCAACCTGTACTTCTGCCATGTAAGTTTTTTTCTCCAGTAGAGTATTTCAATGAGCACTCGTTAGTTCTAAGTAGTTAGTGAAAAATATGCTGTGTTTCTGGAAGTTCTAATTATCTCTCCTTTGATTTAAATTATAGTGCCAGTGGACCCCAGTCTGATCATAGTGGTCCAGGCAAAGGAAGATGCCTACATTCCCCGAGCTGGAGTACGGAGCCTTAATGAAATCTGGCCTGGATGTGAAATCAGATACTTGGAAGGGGGTCACATTAGTGCTTACCTCTTCAAACAAGGCCTATTCAGGTAAAAGCAGTGAAACATTGACAAAAGGCATTTTTCAGTTGCCTAAAAGGAAGAAATTGCTGAGTATATAGATCCAAACACTAGGGCTAAATTCGGTTGATTTGCGCCTTCCATTAGTGCCCTAAGAGGGCATAAATCAACTAGCGCCTGGGCATGGCGCCGCTAACGCCTCCCGCGAAATTCAGCAGGAGGTTAGCGGCGGCGCTAATCATTAGTGCCGCCGGCGATGAGATTATCGCCGTGCACAGTGCCCCGCTCGCGCCCTGGCTGTAATATTGGGTGGTGCCTCCCGACTTACCACTGGACGCTATTTCCGACGGGGTCAGGGGGGCCTACCTGCGGCCGGGGCGGCGCTAGTTAAAGGGGAGGTGGCGGGTGGCCATTTTTGTTGCTGGCCGCCTGCCAGCACCTGCCCCCGTTGCTGTCCCCGGCCCCCGTGAAGCCCCGGCCCCCCCGGCGGGGTGCCGGCTGCTCTCCGTGAGCCCGGCACTCCTCTTGAGTGCCGGGCTCGTTTGCTGGCACTCCCGATCCCTGGTGGCCCAGCTGGGCGCCGGGACGCGCTGCACCAGACCCCTCCCCTTTAAGAAGGGGAGGAAGGCCTGCAGTACCGCAGCACATAGCGCCGCAGTTTTTGGCTCGCAGCGCCCCTCCTCCCTCTCGGGGCGCTAACTGGGAAAATTGGCCGCTGGGGCGCTAACTTTTTCGGGGCGCACCACCAAATTTTTACCCCTAACTTTTTTTTGGTAGGTGGTTAGTTGTATTTTTCTTCCCACACCTCACATTGTTCCCTAGTTGAGGAGGCAGATAAGCATCCTTTCGTATCTTATTTTTGTCCCCCTTTTCTTAGCCAACTATTTGGCGATATGCAAGTGGATGAAATTGCTTGTCTTCCAATTTTTGAACTCTACCCTATAGATACGTTCATGAAAACTACTCAATGTCTTTATCTGCTGACATGGGTAAATGGGAAACCCCTTATGTTGGGGAAATTGCCAGACTAATACTGTGGTAGAACTTAATGAACTATCGGGCTTGTGCATTTTTTTTTTATTGGCTCTTCAAAAAGGTATATCCACATATATAATTTATGAAGCCATTGTATGTTTTGATTGCATAGTACATTGATGATTCCAGGCTCCTCTGCATGACTGAGGTTGCACTAGGAACGGTGGCGGTCAAGGAATTGAGGCACCTGGTTCATAGAGATCAGCTACACTTCGGGAAATTGGGGACACTCGGCATACTAGGACCATAAAAGTTTTCAGCACAGAAAGGGATCATTTGGTCCATCATATCCATAACAGCTCTTTGAGCAATACAAAACTAATCCCACTGTCCTGCTGCCTCCCCATAGCCCTATATCTTCCTCTGCTTTATCCACATTTCATTTAAAAATTGCAATGACCTCTTCCTCAACCACTCCCTATAGTAAAGTATTTCATGCTGTAAAAGCTCTCTTCATGGAGATTTCTGCTAACTCCTCTCACTCTGAGTGACTCTTAGATTGATGATCCCACATTACTGATTCCCCAATCAGAGGAAGTAACCTTTCCTTGTTAAAGAGAGAGTGTTTCACTTGTGGGGAAGAGCAAAACTAGAGGCCATCATGATTAAATAATCACCAAGAAATCAAATAGGGAATTCAGAAGAAACTTCTTTAACCAGAGAGTGGTGAGAATGTGGAACTTGCTACCACAGGGAGTGGTTGAGGTGAGTAGTATAGATGCATTTAAGGGGAGGCTAGATAAGTATATGAGGGAGAAGGGAATAGAGGGTTATACCAATAAATTTAAATGAGGAAGGCTGGGAGGAGGCTCAAGTGGAGCATAAATGCCGGCTTGGGCTGAATGGCCTGTTTCTGTGCTGTATATTCTATGTAACTCTTTGAAACACCTCAATTTTTTTTTTAAAACCTATTAAATCTCTTTTTAGCTTTCTCTGTTCTGACAGAAATAGTCCCCAGCATTTCAGATCTCACCTCATAACTATAGTTTCCCATCTCTGACATCATCCTGGTGAATCTATGCTGTATGCTTTCCATGGCTTTAATGCCCTTTATATAATGGGGCATCCAAAACTGTTAAAAGTTCTCTAACTGTGGCCTAATCATTACCATGTAAAATTTTAAGATTTCTTCAGTCTTGTATCCCTATTTATAAAACCTCAAATGCTACTGGCCTTTTAATGCTGTTAACTACCTGCACTCGCACTTAATTTGATCCCTTAGCTCACACTGGCTCATTGTTTTTCCATACCCTTCAGTATCTTTCCACTGCGTATAACTTCCGTTCCTGGTTGTTCCTCCCCAATGTATTGTCACACTTATCTACATTAAATTGCATCTGCCACCTGTCTGCCCATTCTGCTAACCTGTCGATGTACTCCTAAAGTTTTTTGCAGTCCTCCTTTCTGTTTGTCAAACCTCCTACTTGCATGTAATTTCCAAATCAATATGTGTATATATAGTGTGTGCGTGTGTATAACAAAAGTGGACCCAACACTGACCCTTACGACAGACCACGTTTAATCCATCTCCAATCTGAACAAAATTCATTAATCCTAACATTGTTACCTGTCCCTCAATAAACTTTCTACATATGCTGTTACATTTCCTATTATACTACATGCCGGAATTTTTGTAACCAGCCTTCTGTGAAACACCTATTGAACACCTGAAAATCTGTATACATCATGTCTGCTCTCTTCCCTTTATTCAATCAGTCATTTCTTCAAAATAACTCAAATTTGTCAAACACCACTTGCCTTTAACAAAAATGAGAAGTCGCACAACACCAGGTTATAGTCCAACAGATTTATTTTAAATTACAAGCTTTCGGAGCTATTGATTGCCCCTTCTTCAGGTAAAGTTACTATAGTAACTATATAGTACTATAGTAACTTTACCTGAAGAAGGGGCGATCGATAGCTCCGAAAGCTTGTAATTTTAAATAAATCTGTTGGACTATAACCTGGTGTTGTGCGACTTCTCATTTTTGTCCACCCCAGTCCAACGCCAGCATCTCCGCATCATGCCTTTAACAAACCCATGCTAGCTGCCCTTGATGCAATTAGGCTTGAAACTGAGGATGAGTTGAATATAGTAAATATTCTAAACAATTACTTCCTCCAAGTATTCATAAGGGAAGACATGGGCTTTACTGAATGTTGAGGAACCAGGTTACAATAATTTGGCTCTGAGCTGCCCAGTAGTAGTAGTGTCTGAAGTTTGGGATGCCATATCTCTCCTCTGCATTGATATTTTATATGATGCAAGATGTAACAATTTTATGATATTAAATGTGATCATTTGATACTATATTAAAAAAATCTTGTCTAGCACGTAGTTACTGTTTCTCACATTCCTTTTGTTCTGCATGGTTAACTCCTAGAAATGCTTTTAAACTGAGAATTGCTTTTTATACTGTACTTGCACTATTTACTTTGTAGGCCTCCCAATGCTAGGTGGCACTGCTGGGGCATTAAACTCTGTCTTCCCACTCCATCCACACCCAGTTATGCTGAAATTAACTTTATTTCTTTTTTTTTCTTCTTGGAGCCTTGATTTATTTTATTAATTACTACATCATGACTATTTGATCCTGCCAACTGTGCCTCTAGTAGCTTCCCCACTGAGACCTGGGCCTTTCATCCTTTTTTATCCTCACCTGCCTGGTCTGGCTCTCACTGCCACTCATCATTCCTCCCACACCTGCTTCCACTCTCGCTGAGTCATACTCCCATTTGCCCACTTTCCCGTCCTTTCACGATCTCAGGACGGTCCAAAGTACTTTACAGTTAATGAAGTGCTTTTGAAATGTAGTCACTTGTAGGAAACATGGCAGCCAATTTGCGCAGAGCAAAGTCCCACTAACAGCAATTAAATAAAAGACCAGATCATTTGTTGGTTGAGGGATAAATGTTGGCTAGAACACCAAGAAATCTCCCCTGCTCTTCAAATAGTGCCATGGGATCTTTTATGGCCCCGTGGGGGCAGACAGGATCTTGGTTTAATGTTCCATCAAAAGACGGCACTTCCAACAGTGCAAAACTCTCCCAGTACTGCGCTGAAGTGTCAGCTTAGATTATGTGCTCAAGTGCCTGGAGTGGGGCTTGAACCCATGTCCATCTGACTGAGGCATGAGTGCTACCACGGCACGGCACCTTCGGGATGCTACAAATTGCCATCACCACCACTGAGATTGCAAGGAGAGAAAAACAAATCAACCAGTGTAGTCACTCCTGATTGCTATTCAGTGACCTCTGTTTGTAAGTGTGCACATGAGGACAGGACGACTCCTTTGTTTGATAGCCTGCTGACATGTAGAATCATAGAATGATACAGCACAGAAGGAGGCCATTCGACCCACCATGCCTGTGCCAGCTCTTTGAAAGAGCTATCCAATTAGTCCCACTCCCTGCTCTTTCCCCATAACCCTGTAATTTTTTCCTTCAGCTATTTATCCAATTCCCTATTGAAAGTTACTATTGAATCTGCTTCCACCACCCTTTCAGGCAGTGCATTCCAGATCACAACTTACTGCGTTAAAAAATAAATTCCTCATGTTGCCTCTGATTCTTTTGCCAATCACCTTTAAATCTATGTCATTGGGGCAGATTTTAACTTTTGGGCAGCCGACTAGCAGAGCGTGCTAGCCGGCCATTCTGGCAGCAAAGAGGCTACCACGATTTTGAGGTCAGGGCCTCTTTTGAATTGAATTGGTGAGCTGTGTCGCCAAATGGGTGGCTTCAGGCAGCTCGCTGGTTTTGGGCTACAGGAATGTCGGCTGCTGCAATACCAGCTGCAGGTAGATCCTGGGGGGAGTAGTGAGGCCAAAGCGCGGGCAACCCCGGGCCGGCAGCGGCCCACAGTATTTTTCTGAAGCCCAGAGGAGCACTCCTGGCCCCACAATAATACACATAGATTTACCTGTGGGTTCCTCTTCAGCTGGACTGCCAGCTTATACTGGACATTGTGTGAGATGCACACTTTGTCCAGTGCTCACCTAAAATAACAAAGATTCGAGGGTTGCTCCGATCGGCCAATGGTAGGCCCAGAGGAGGTTTGCTGAGGCCACAGCGATGGCTGGAACGGATAGTAAGTCTTTCCCCACGATTTTTGGGTTGCTACCGCCCCATTTCCATTGAGCGGGAGTCCTTAAAATTCAGCCCATTGCCGTCTGGTAGCTCATTCAAGCCTAGAGGGAATCAGTACCCTTGTATATGTCCGAAGTGAGAACTAGTTCCATCTGGTTTGGGTGGGGGCAGGGGTGTGGCCGGGGGGGAGGGGGGACAAAAGTTTATACTAATTAGTATTTTGATTCAACCAGACTTCAATATCGTTTGCAGGATATTGTCTACCTGTAAACAAATTCCAATACTGAAAACTAATCGGGGCGATCATAAACCACAATATTTGCTTGGTCTCTAGATCAGATGGAAGAATACTTTAAAGGGTGAATGGAACCCTGTGTCAGTTTCGATCAAAGCCTTTCTTCACCCCCTGACCCCCAAAAACAAATAGTCTCCGATTCCAGGTTACTGCTCACTTCAGAGCCAAGACAATTGATCTATTAACGATCTTCCAGTTTAATTGTCAGTTTTCTTGAATTTAGTTCCCAATAAAACCAGCACTTAATTGTAGAGATCATGAGCAATCTGAGTTGTAAATTATAAGGTAGTTTACCATGCCAACACAATATCTTGTGTTTAGCTGTTCTGTTTCTTGAAGTGCATGCTGGATATAGGAGATTATTGTCTGATTTTTGTTATGAGGAGGGGAGGGAAGGATGCGAAAGGTACCACAGAAGGTATAGGCAAGTAATTAAGTAAAAGATGCATTAAAAATTGAAATAATTAGAAGGGAAGTCTTTCTCGTGGCTACTGTTTATGGGTACCAATGAACGGTTCTAGACAGTCAATCTTGGTCATAATATCTGGTTAGGAGCAAACCTTGGATGATTAGATGCAGAAACTTAGTCAGGAAGGAAACGTTCCCCATGAAAATGAATTGGGCCATTATAGCAAGGGTAAGCAAATTAAAAATGGAAGAAACATAAAAAATGCAATAGGGTATTTGGCTGTGCCCAAATAGGAAATGGAAAATGTAATAATTCCGCATGCATTTACAGTTGGATCAGTATTTCTAAATTTGAATAGTTTAATTTTAGTGGTGCTTGATCGTATGTGACGGCAGCACTTGTTAACCAATCCAAAATGCAAAAGGGGATAAATTCTCAATTCCTCAATGGTGAGAAAATGAAGTGTTGCAGTTTGGTTTTCTCTACTGAGAAATAGCCCTGGCTCCCAATACTGCACCATTGCTTTTTTATGTTGCTTTGACAGTGCGGTTTGAAATTTTGGCACTAAAACGGTTGGGTATGATGGGGAATGCAGGCAAATGCATGGGAGAATGGATTGCGTTAAGTGGGGGATAGCACGGATGGACACATTTTGGTTGGGTGGGAAGTGCAGTAGGTAAACTGCAGTGCTGGAAAGCATAATCACTTCAGTTTCTATTATACATAAGGAGGGTACGATGTGAAAGAGATGCTAAAGGCTTGTGTAATTTATTAGTGGTTGGGAAGTAGCTTCAGTGTGAGAATTCAGGATGGGTTTAAAGTTCTGATTAAGTGCGTCCTTTCTCTTTTTGTTGCATTTCGTTCCCTTGCTCTATCTCACTGGTTAACGGTATATAATAGGGGTAAACTGAATTTACTGTTGACTGTGCTAATTAATCACATTCTTCTCATTGCACATTTCTTCAAAATTCAACAACTTTTCTTTGTTTACAGGAAAGCCATTTATGATGCATTTGAACGCTTTCTTCAGAAGTACTCCATCTAGGATTGAGCATTGGATGTCATGCTGATTGTAGTCCTCTTGTAATGTGATTTTCGTTTACAACTGACAGCATTACGGCCGGTCCAAATTACTGCTACAAGAAAAATAATTGTGCAAGCAACTTTATACCGAAGAAGGGGAACTTAATCATCCTGTAATGGTTGGAAGTCACTTAGTATTACAGTAACAAAATATGCACTGTACATCAACCTAATACAAATTATTATTGGTCTGATATTTCAAAATTTGTTGAAACTGACTAACGCTATTACATTTTCATAAGTGGTGCAACCAAGACGCTCTTAGTAACATTAATAGTCAACTTGATTGGATAGTTTTTACATTTTCACTCGTAAGCTTTATTGGATATGTTGGAGTGTGCTTAATTTTATTTTTTGACTTCAGTATGAACTTCAGGGAAAACAGATACAAATTTCATTTTTACAAGAATACGTACAAAGTACAATAAGAAACTAAACTTGTGTACTACAAAATAAAACTGACGAACAAATGTCATGGAAATCTTCAGAATACCATATAAAAGGGGGAAATCTGGTGCTACTTTGTGCTGTAAAGTGCCTACAACTTTAGAAACCACGATTCTAATATAGCAAGGTGACATTTTTATTTAATGAAGAAAAAAATTGCAAATGCTGTATATCTGAAATAAAAACTGAAAATACCATTGACATTTTAATTCCAATTTCTTAATTCTGCTTTCCTGAATCTACACTGGAATTGAGATCACACAGTAATCTTATAATGTTGATCTAATTTTTGGATGCAGTGTGTGAAAACCATGATTTTTGGATTGAGTTTAGCACATTTTATATGGAGAATTTGTAACTGAAAATTGAGAGAGCAGCTCAATGCCATATGTGAATTTTATAATTAAATTTAAATATTTACAATTTTCATTAATAAAACTCATGAAAGATGGCCTGCTTCTTTTGTTTTGAGGTAATGAGTGAGGAATATTGTAATTTGTTGCCATACAAGTTCAAAGAGATTACAGAGTACATAGGTGGTATTCATTGAGGAAAGGTCAAAAGGGTACTTTCTGAATGCCCAGAGCAGAAAGAGATCATTGCTTCCCTTAATGTCCCCCATACGTATCTCTATCAGGGAATTCTGTCCTCACTGACCTCTCTTTTTAAGACTTTTACTTATGCACAGTGTAGCAGAAAAATCCCCCAAAATTATGGTATTAATGCTGCTAGGATTTCAGAATTAGCATTATTACTACACTAAATATGATGCATAAATAGAACTAAAAAACTTCAACTCCTGCTCTATTGGTTGTTTTACTATCCTTTTTCCCCAGAATATATATCCTGCTCATGTTCTTCAAAGCTGAATATTCAAAGCAAAAACTTGCCAAACTTGCTTCCTTCATTTCAAAGTGAAATTGTCCTACATAAGATTGAACTGTTTCTTAAAGGGGAGGTGTAATCAGAAATTGTTTTTAATCCTAAATGCCATTACGGAAATATTTGTACATTTAAAATTGCCTGTTCAAGAGCTTAACATGTTTCAGATTTTAAAAGCTGCTGGTTAGAAGCAGGCTGGGACCAGACATTCTGCATAACACTCCTGATATGAGGACATGGAGTTCTGTTGCAGTGACATGAATGGGGACTGAGTTGTGGGTAACACTGAAATGGAATTTAGAGGGCATCAATATTTCTGCAAAGTGGTTGACTGTTTCCCCCACCCCTCTCTGTTTTTAAATGATCAATGCCTAAACAGAATTTACAATGCTTCTTCCATGATAAATTTTTATATTCACACACTCTCCTCAAAATCACTGTGATTGAAATATATCAATACCTGTACAGGTGTCTTCTCTTATAACTTAGTCTTCCGAATGGGGAAAAAATCCTATGTTGCGCTTTTAATTAGTTAATTAACGGGACCCTTACTGAGACTATAATTGCCTCTGCATTTTCATTTCATAACACAGTGGAGTCTTTGATTATGAGGCTGAACCAGGAAATGTAGAACTTTGGTATACTGCTGGACCTCATGTTCTGCTCCATAGTCCATGCCTTCCGGTTTCATTTATCTAATGCTTTCCTTGTTGGTCTCCCTATCTTAACCCTCCACAATCTCCAACGCATGCAAAATACTCTTGCCATTCCCTGGCTTTTTGAACCTTCAATGGCTCCACCTGCTCCAGCACATTGATATCAACAATTTTAGTTCCTGGTTTCGTATCCCTCAGTGGGATTGTCCCACCCTATATGTGTGATCATCATCTATCTCTGCTGCTTCCCCCCCACCCTCTTTGCCCTTGCCCACCCAGATCCATCATCCCACTCCAACTCTGAAGTCGTCTCTCCCCATACCCTCTCCATGCTCTCTCTGAGCTCCTACATGACCCACCTCCTGTTCTCTCAACCCCATTCCCCCTAAACTGCTGACCATCCAACTTCTCTCCCTGGCCCCCATGCTAACTGACATTGTAAATTGTTCCCTTTCAAAACAGCCATCATCCTAAAAAAAATAATGATCAACCTCTGTCCTTTCAAACTACTGCACCATCTCCAACCGCCTTATCCTCTGAACATATCGTCTCCTTCCAGATCTGTGCCCATCTCTCTTGCAATTCCCTGTTTGAATCCATGGTCACTATCTCAGGCTAAACCAATCTGTTCACCACCTCGGTCACCTATTCGACCCTGAACTGAGCTTCTGACGTTGCATTCTGGTTCCCCGTTACCTCAAATTTAAAATTCTTGTCTTTAAATCCCTCTATGACCTCACCCCTCCCTATCTGTGTTACGTTCTCCAATGCTACAAATCACCCTGAACTCTCCATTCCTCTAATTCTTGCCTTCTGTGTATCCCCGCTGCCACCCCCAAATTTGGCCCAATATTAACGGCCATTTCTTCAGCCAGTCTAGGCTCTAGAATTCATTATCTAAACCCCTAAATCCATTCTCTTCCATTGCACTTCCTGTCCTCCCAGCCCACCACCCCAACTCGGTGTTCACTTTTTTACTTAATGTAAAATGCTTTGAGATACCTTATAACACATGAGCGGCGCTATAGCAGTGCAAGTCGTTGTTTGTATCCTTGTCTTGTGTTATATGGCCATTCTGAAAGGGAAAATCTATTTCCAGTGGTTGATAACTAGGGGATTTAAATTTAAGATCATCAAAAGAATGAAGAGAGGGGTTAGGAGAATTTTTTGCACTTGGTTATTATGGCATACAATGCCCCACCAGCAACAATGGTAGAAACCAGAATCCACAATGGCATTAAAGAAAATAGATAAATGTTTGGATGAAAGGGTATGGCCAAGGCCTGGGAATAGGCCTGTAATTTCCTCTGTGGGCGCAAGCCAGAAGTTGGACCTGAAAATGCTGATGTTATGCTCAAATTTCCTGCCAATTCCATGAAAATGTGCCCAAATGTAAAAATGGATGTAAATTAGTGAAAACAATCAGGGGGGCCTAAGGAGAGCGCTGAAGTCGCACTGTGTATTCCTTTAAGTATGAAAATTAAATGTTTCAACTCATTTAACCATCATTCTCGCACAGCATGCTTAAGAACCTGCAATTGGGGCAGCTTAATTTTTAATTTTAGTACTGGTACCATTAAAATGCATTCAAAAACAGAAAATACAATGCAATAAGGGTAATTTTAACACCTAAAAATAAATTAATATAACACCTAACTGCACCTGACAATCTGGTTGTAATTTGAAGAGAGCTGGACCAGCGCAATTGCAGGAGACTTGTGTATAACAACTTGCATATATATAGCATCTTTAACGTAGTAAACTGCCCCAAGGCACTTCACATGAGCGGAATAAGATTAAAAGTGATACGATAGCAAAATACTGCGGATGCTGGAAATCTGAAATAACAGAAAACGCTGGAAAAACTCAGCAGGCCAGGCAGCATCCGTGGAGAGAGAAAGAGAGTTAACGTTTCAGGTCGATGACCTTTCGTCAGAACTGTGAAGAGCCGGAAATCAAATAGATTTAAGGCCAGAGTAAAGCTGGGAAAAGGGGGAGGGGATAAAAGAACAAAGGGGGAGATGAAGAGACATTAAGAGATATGTAAGGCTAGAGGTGGTGTTAATGTGACAGATTAAGGCTGAAAGAAGTGTGAAATCCACTGGCAGAATGAAGGACAGCTGCCAGCTTCTAGGAGGAAAAAAAAGGTGGGGGGAGGCAAATAAAAGGGTGGAAAAAATAAAATATAAATGTGATTGGAGCTGAGGTTATGATCTAAAATTGTTGAACTCGATATTGAGTCCAGAGGGCTGTAGCGTGCCTAAACGAAAGATGAGGTGCTGTTCCTCGAGCTTACGCTGCGCTTCCGTGGAACAGTGTAATAGGCCGAGGACGGTGAGGTCAGAGTGGGAGTGAAGCGGTGAATTAAAGTGACAGGCCACCGGGAGCTCGGGGTCCCCCTTACAGATTAAAAGTGACACTGAACCAAGGAGGAGATGTTTGGACAGGTGACCAAAGGCTGGGTCAAAAAGATAGGTTTTAAAGTAAGGCTCTGTAACTTGGGGGCGGGGCCATTACTGCGGACACAGATGCATTCACAGATCGATAGGCGATTGTAAAAAATCGATGAGATTCGAGCGTATTGTACATATGCGCCTAACTCACACCCAAAATGCTGCAATCTTTTAGGCCACGCATTTGGTTTGCGCCCTGATCGCTTGTCTCTGGGTACAAATATACAGGAAATTCCAGGCCTAGGTCTGTCCTGTAGGTGGTACAGCCACAACTGACTGCAACCAATTGTGTTAGAAAATTCTATTCCATGAAAGACGATTACTGCCACATAAAATGACCTATGGTACAAGTGTTCAAATTGTTTATGAAATGAACTTTCTAGCGGAAACAAATACTTCTCCAGATTTTGGTTCCTTTGATTAATGATCCCAATTTTGCAATGAAACTTGGGAGGATGTGAACACGCCCATCGAAGTAGTGTGACGAATTGTATGAAGTCGGTTGGCAGAAAAGGAGTCGGAATTTAAAATTTACATTTTTAAAAGATGGGATTGAGCTGGGGGGGCCTTGTCAATTTGCTTTACTTAATTAAAATAAAAAATGTGGTATGTGTAAAAAGCGAAAGTGTTTTTTTCCCATGCCCGCGTGTACAATTACGCGACCTACTGAAGCGATTGCCCATGCGGCTCCACCTTACATCAATCACGCTGCAGAATGGACACGTACTTCCGGCGGCGT
Source organism: Squalus acanthias (assembly GCA_030390025.1). Lineage (NCBI taxonomy): Eukaryota > Metazoa > Chordata > Chondrichthyes > Squaliformes > Squalidae > Squalus > Squalus acanthias. Next base: position 183,179,936 of record CM059426.1, read on the forward strand.
GTTTTGAAAGGAAAGCAAGCGGTGCTCAGCCGGCCGATCGCAAAAAAAAGAACAGATACGCATGCGTTATCCCACCCCACTCCCCTCCCCCGGGGACGCGAAAGGAGGAGAAAAAAACACATGAAGCAACGAGTACGCAGGCGCAGTGCTATGATCAAGCTGTCGCTTAACATGGTGGGGAGAAAGCATGTGTCAGCTTAAGCAAATGGAAGCGGGCAGTCGGGCAGAGATCTGGCGAGTACAGTAAAGTGGAAAAGGGGGGGAGGAAAAAAAAAGCCGGAATCGGAGTGCTCCTTGGAATAAGAGTGGCTGATCCCCGGGCGGTCTCGGAGGGGAGTGGGGGGTGGGGGTGAGGCAGTGGATCAGAGCAACGAAGGCGGCGAGTGAGTGGAGGCTGGCGTGGAACCACGTTTGTTGCAGTGCGAGTGCGCTCGAGTTCGAAGGGGGAGCGACTCGTCCTTTTAGTCCACCATATTGTGCTGGTGCTGGCGCTGGCGCTGGCTCGTGTTCTCCTGGTTCCTGCTTTCAATTTGCTTGTTTGCTCCTTCTTCCCCGCGAGTTGGAATTCTCCCTGCAGGAGGGAGACGTTTGTTTTTTTTTTCCTCAAAAAAAAATTCCGGTGAGACATTTGACCTTTTTTTTTAGCGTTTGCCCTCTTGGGGGGGGGGTTAAAATCGACTTGAGGGTGTATTTTTAGGCCCTGTGAGAGAGGGTAAGGGGAGAAGGAGGAGGTCGACATTGCTCTCCGTATCGAGCGGGCTGGTGTACGGCCTTGAACTGACCCGCGCCTGCCGCGTTCCCCAACTGACCGTTATAGAATCCTCGCGTTTAATTTCCCCCCCCCTCCTCTCGCGTTTTTTTTTTAAATGGGAAAATAATATTTTTTTTCCACGGCATCCAGGGGAAAGGAAAACAAACAATAAACAACGCCTGTTTCCACAGTAACATCTGTGTCGCAACAATGGTGTGAAGCACGGTGGCGACTTGGGCCGGCGGAGCGCTCCCGGAGTGAAGCGAAGGCGAGCGGCGGCCACGTCAGTGCGAAGCGCAGCGCTGCTCGCACGTGGTGGGCCAGAGCCGGCGGTAGCGCCTTCACCGGCTGATCAAACGCTCATATTGCTATCTCCCCTTCCCCTTCCCCCCACTCCAACAACCACCCTTTCCTCCTAACGGGAGGTGAGCAACAGGACGCGTGGTCATTATAGACCGTTCGAGAAAAGGCGGATATTTATTACCTTTACAATATATATTCTGCACCCCCTCTTCGGCACATACTTGTAACAGCTGTTTGCTTTGCACAGCGGACTGTGCGTGGCTGACTTCTATTCCCTTTTTATTATTAGATGTTTCTTTCTCTTTCTCCAAACCCCTCCTCCATTTTTAAATCGCCTTAAGTTTGCCCTTGTTCGGGGTGCGGGAGGGGCACTCGCTGAATTTTGCTTACTGTCTTTTAACCCCAGTGACCGTGGGATTGGGATTTTAAAAGAGGTGAAGGAGCAGCTCCACATTACACTTTTTTTTTAATTGCCCATTTTATATTTTAATTTGACAGTAAAGCGTGAATATTTTAAAGCAAATTATTAAAGAGAGAAAAGGGGGAAGCGGTGAACCCGGCCCAGCCGTTCAGCGCACGATGGCCACCGAGGTGGAGTCTCCCATGCTCCAGTCCACGGATCACGACACGACTCTTCAGCCGTCCGGCAGCAGCAGCAGCGGCGGCAGCTCTCAGGAAGAGCCGGTGACCCGCGACCGTTCCACATCGCCGTCTGCTTCGGGAGGAGACGAGGACGCGGAGAGCGGCCTATCGGCGAGGTTAGAGCCGCAGGTCGGAGGCCGAGAGCAGTCTGAACAGCGGAGCGGCCCGCTGGAGATGGCGACCAACGCCGAGAAAGAGAATAAGGAAAACGACCAAAACCAGAGGGAGTCGCCGGAGAAATCGCAGAAAAAATTCACCGAAGCGCCTCCTCCTAAAATCAACCCATGGACCAAGAAGAAAAACACGGTCTCTGCCAACAGCGTGAATGTCAGCAGTCAGGAGACAGGTTTGTGCACCGGATCTGTACTTAAAATCTGGCTGAGGGGTTCTTTGAAGGAAAGCTGCAAGGTGACAGTCAAGTGGCGATAACCTTTAATTTTTAATTGCTTATAGTTTGCTACTTGCATGTCACGAAGTTACGATTTAGTAATAGTTTGGGGAAATCATTTTTTAAAATAAAAGTTGGCATGTCATTTTACAAATGAGCTTTGAACAGTTTCTTGATCTGACGTGCTGTTTTAAAATCGCGTGGACTGTCTACCTTTCGGTTTGGTGAAATAAATAGCTGATAATTGGATTAGTTTATAGCCCACGTGCCTCTCTAAAAGAGTGTTGTTTTTTTAATCTGTATGCAGTCCATGTTTTCATATTGTGTTGCCATATTGGTAAGTGTCATTCATCCATTTTATTTACGTAAATGGGCATCAGATTAAGCAAATCTATAAAAGGTGTAGTTTGTTTACACTAGCAGTCTGGAGTGACATCTATCCATAATGAAGTCATTTTTAAATGAAAGAACTGCTGCTCTGCTTACTGCAGCGTTGCCGAGAGTTGCTGTACAGTTGCTGGCGAGGAAGGACGTCGGTCGGGAAACTGCAAATCTATTCCTGGGGATTAAATCAAATTTATTTTTAGTTTGACAGGAGTTGTGTACATGATCATTGCCACGACTCAGTCCTGTCTTTGCTGCCGCGAATAGCTCTGTAATGATTTACACTCGAAAGTTAGCTTTTTTTAATACTGTGGCGTTATCAGCAATTTCCATGAACCGAGACAACAAAGATCAAAGCAGCTTTACCCATAATCCTATTGGAAGAAAACGTGGTGGCCTTTCTATGAACGTGTACAAGATTTAGATTTTGTAATAGAATATATGACTTGCAAAATTTTAGAAAAATGTGAATTTGAGTTGGATTTCTATTCCCTCTACCCCTTCCCAATGCCAAATATTTTAGTTTCGTAGGTAATAGCTGCAAGTGTACGAATCTGCTGATGAAAGCACATTGAGGATTACAGAGCAGTTTGGATGCTTCCCATCCCCCATTTCTGATCAAATTTCAGTCTAGCACGTGTAGTGCGACTGCAGGCAGGCAGTGTTTCATGGGAGGAAGTCGGGGTTTTGTAATAGTGAGGTGGGTGAACAGTGTTGGAATAAAATACTGAACTGACCATGCCTGATTATAGAAGCTGATGCTGCATAGTTTATTTTACATGATAGACATAGGCTTAACTTTTAAAGCCTGACTTGCATCTGTTAGTGGCAGATATCTGTCTATAGCAAATATCAGTACCTTTTTGAAGAATGTGATCATTCATATCCTTCAACACACTTTTTTACTGTTTGAATATCTTGTTTAGCAAATTCTGGTCACATTACCGAGTACGTGGTTGCAAAGTTACTGAACATGTTTACTGTCATGTAGCTGAATTGCATTTACTGTTGACATAGTTTGATTGCTGAGGAATTCTGGATTATAATTGCATCATTGTTTCCGCTTTCTTGCAATGACATACTTGCCGTGCATTACTTTATGTTGCCCTGGTGGCATTGTAAAACAAATTAGATTTGTTATTGGAGGCAGTGGTGGCCATATTTTCTGGCCAATTATTAAATATTATCCCTTTTCCCACCAATATTCTCCTTCCCTGTCCTCTCCAGAAGGCGTTAACTCTTTGCTGGCATACTATTATATGGCCCCTGACGCATTGCCCAAAGAGCTATTATTTATCTGTGAGCCTTCACAACAAGTGTTGGTAGGCTATTTGATAGTAGGAGGCATTGCAGCTAAACCCAATCCTTTTTAGTATGAAATCTTTGTTTTTCCAACCTTATATTTGGGCAAGTTTACCCTTTTATCTGTTTCCAAATGCTTGGCCTTGTGCCATTACAGCTGAGAGGGTACATGTCCTACTTCACGGTTGCAGCCAGTACACTTTGTAGCCAACCACCAGGGAGCACTAGTGGCAAGATTTTCCCTTGTGTCTATATTTTGATGTAAATCAGCCATTTCCAGTTTCAAATTAATACTTTGTTAGCTAGCATAAGTGGCCTTCCAGATTTGAAAATGGGTGCGTGCGAAAATGCTATTTTAGGATCAGTTTAATTTGAGAATTGCATTACATTTCATCTTGGGTATGAATGTATTAACAGACATGCCCAAGTAAAAGCTAATAAGGTTGCAAGTTTCTGGAAGGCAAGTGCACAAGTCTTGTAAATATTCATATTCAGTGGTCGTGTGTTATTATACTGAAGTCCAGTGGGGTGGCTTTGGTTAAAAGTTTGTTCAATCCTCCAATGGCTCAGTTGTTTAAAACATTAGGTCGAGAACCGTACAGACCAGGGAGATTCCTTATTCACTTAATTCCCAATCTGTTTGATACTAATCTCAATTTAGGCATACCTGGCTACAAGGGGAGAGTCTCACAGGTTTCTCATTGCTGATCACTAACCAGTGGCACCATTGAAGTGAATATGCAAGGAAGGGATCGGGCTTATGACTTGTGTGGTCGAGCACCCTGCCAACATCCACTGCCTTGACTGTCGCATGAAAAATGGCTGCTTGGCAAGGTACCAGACCATGTCTGGCACCTGTAGAACTGTACCCCAGAAGATAATTAATGCACTTAGAAAGAGAGGGAGAAAATTGGTGGAAAGATGGAAGGGTGGGTGGGCTTTTTTGGTGACAGTGTTCGGAATGTAACTTTAACCTTGGAGTTGAGAAAGATTCATTGGGACTTAAGAGGGTTTGGCTTGTTATGCAATGGGATGAGATTTGATTGGACTGGAGATTAAATTTCTCCTCCACCTTATTTTAAAAATTTATTTTTCTTCCCCCCCTCTTTAGGTCTCCCTGCACCACCCCCCTGCCGAGAGGGCGGGCAGGCGACCTGCTCCCAGGCCTCTGCCAAAGCTGCTCTAACCAGTTGCTAGGAGGTGTGCAAGAGCATCCCAGGGTGAGTTGCCCTCAGCTTTTATTTTTTTCCCCTCGCTGTTGGGAATTGGCTAACCTTTGCTATGCCTTCACACCCTCTTTGTTTCCACCCCCCACCCCCCATGCTCCCCTCCCAAATTTGAGATTAAGAACTCAGCCTGTGGCCAATTGGAGGCATGAACATATGGTATACCAGTTGTGCATTTGGTTCATACTTAAACATAGATGCATACAAAGTTTAAAAAAAATAGGCAGAGTTGTATTTCTGGCATCTTTTCTAGTGGGACTTGCACTACAATGTTTCATATTTGGAGCAAAAGTACTTGTGTAGGAGAAAACATACACCACTATTCCAGTGCGGTTTAACTTTGTCTTTCCAACTTTTAAAAAGGTGGGGTATGGGTCTGTGCATGCTGGCCAACCCTCTGTACCTCACCTAAGAGATTGTTCGTTTAGATTTCAGGCAGTGAATGTCAGGTGGCAATTTGACTACAGAGAGTATTAGAGCTAAGTTGGGTCCTCTTCTCACCCAACAACCACTCGTGTGCACCTTCCAGCAATCGGGAAAGGATCCCTGGGTGTGTGTTTTTTTTTTAACCCCCTCTATAGTCCATGGGCATCAAAGATAATTATGCCTCAATTGTTCTGGCTGAGGTCAGCGAAAGGAAATCAAACCTAGGACCTTTCTGGTCTGTGCGGCTTAGTACTATACTGGGTATTCCCTTTATCCGCTAGGCCAGCAGCGGAGTTGATGTAGAAGTTTAACACTTGCTGCAGATATTATTGTCAATGTTTTACTCCATGCTGACTGGATAAATCAGGAAATGTTGACTTGGCAAAAAGATAACTGCTGTTGTATCCTGGTAGGGCTTTAATGAGCTTTATTCCATGCAAGTTCATATCTGAGAAATCTTGATCTGAAGGATTGATTCTAACGCCTGTCAATCAGTGAATTGCTCTGGCATTCCAAAGTGACTCCTGTGTCCCTGCAGGGCACAGAGTTGGATTTTGAGAGTTTGATATATGTACTCCAAGCCAAAAATATTGATTTTTATTGTAGCACTAAAACCTCATGCAGAATGTTGAAGGAGTAGTATCCCTTGTTATAATTTTGGATGTTACACTCGATATTCTGCTCTGCTCTGGTTTGGTGTCCGTGTCAAAAACAACTTGCATTTATATAACTCCTTTTAATGTAGTAAAATGTCCCACGGTGCTTCACAGGAGCATTAACAAACAAATTTTGACACTAACCACTCCCTTAAGTGCCCCTGGAATGTGGAGTGTGCCTTCACCTGCGCAATATCTAGGTAAACAATAGTAAGACCCAGAGATTGAACAGAGAACTCCATACTACTGTATGCCAGCTTATTAGAGTGGCTGACATGCTGCCAGATAGGAAGATTGAATACACTCATAGACAGATTGCATATGACCAAATACACTCATAGGCAGATTGAACATAGACCAAAGCTCATGCTATAAACCACCAGGTGATTTATTTCTCACAGAGCAGGTAAATGAAAGTGGGTAGTGCAAAAGAGCATTAACATTAATTTACATATTTTGCTATCCATCATGTATTAAAACAATAAAGATGCTTCTCCTGCACACACTCTAAATCTAAACCATGAAAATGGTTGCTCACTTCTTGAGTGGTGAAATGCTGTCATGGAGTCAAACTAGCCCAGTTTCTTTGGTGACCAGAGCTGTCAATCAAAGGATGACAGCTAATCATGGACCCTACCCCTTCACGCATGTCTCCGGCATATGCTTGATTCTTTGATATGTGCCAGATGACTTGACCAGTCTGTTTCACCATTTTGAAAACCTGTCAGCAGTACATATTAACAAATTAGTGCTTAATTATGTAGATTGGCTGCCAAGTATTTTGAATACCTGTGATGGCTGGCACTATGTGACAGAACATCATCAGAGTCTGCATTCTGTCGATATTGGCATATTAAACTCCCCTTTGTCTGTCTGAAACCAGACCATAATGTATATTCGTGTACCTTGCAGAAACAACTAAGAGGCCAATATTAACCCTGTGTGCACTGTAGCCAACAATAAAGAATCAGTCGATACGGTTCATCAGTCTGATAGCTGAAATAACCATTTAACTGTAAGTACCCAATAACAAATCTTTGCCCAACAGAGACACAATGCTTTGAGGCCACCCTTTCAGATATGGCAGCTTTTGAAAGGTGTGATAGTACATGTGTACTAAATGTTAAATATTCTTTCCACCAGTGCTTTTAAATATTTAGATGCATTACTCCGTGTTATTTCTCAGTGACTGCCTCATCTGCTTCAGGTGCTGCTAAGAGCCTTGGTGCTTTTTAACCTTTAAAAGCACTTTATAAATAAATGCAAGTTGTTGCTACATTAGAGCTCTAGAAGGAATTTTGAGAATCCCTTGGGGACTTTGATCTTTTATCTTCCTCCTTTCACTCCCTCCCTCCCCCCCCCCCCCCCCCCCCCCCCCCACACACACACACACACAAATAAAATTCAGGAAGCCACTTAAAAGGTTTTTAAAAAAGGAGCTAGAACAAGTCCAGGGAAGTATAAACCAGTTAGCTTAACGTCAGTAGTGAGAAAGATAATGGCATCTTTCTAGACCAACCTTAATGAATTCTTGGAAGAAATAACAGTAGACAAGGGTAATGTAGTAGATGTAATATATTTGGATTTCATTAGTGCTGCAAGGCAGAACGTCGCACCCCATTGTATTCAGCACAGTATTTGGGTATGAGTGGGCAGCTATGTAGGTAGGCAATGAACTGGAGAAATGTCCAGTATGGTGTGTGGAATTGGATTGGGGATTAGTGAAGCCATAGAGGCAGACCAAAGTTAAGACTACGGCTACTCAATGAAAGCAGCATACTTCCAACGTGTCATTAAAATGGAACTAAGTAATACTATTAATACTTCAGATTGTAGTTAATTTGGGGGTTCTGTAAAATTGTATGTATACCATGTTGTATGCCTTTTTTAATTAGAGTTGTACTAAAATTGAAAAACTCAAATATGCACTTTATTGGAAGGGAGCCAGTTGACACATGGAAGGGCGTCCTTTCATTTAAGGTGTTAATGGAAATGAAAAGCAAGTTGCCTCTCTCTCTAGCCCTAAAGGTTTAGTGTGCAGTGGCCAAACTCAACTCTTGAGGGTCGTGGTTAGTGGACAAAACTCCTATAAGTTGGGATAGTAGCAGTCTCGTTTAGGATGGCTTGTATGGGGACATGAAAAAAATCAGTGTGTACAATGGGCTTGGGGTTCAGGCACATTGTTTGATCAACCAGGAATGGATTTTTACTCTGAATTTCACCTGTGATATTTGTGAAACGAGTGTTTATTGGCACTTGATGCCGAGAGTCTGTGTTCCATTTTTTTAAAATTCGTGGGTTGTGGGCGATGGTGGCATGGCACATTACAACAGTGACTACACGCAAAGTACTTCATTGGCTGTAAGCGCTTTGAGACGTCCAGTGGTCGTGAAAGGTGCTATATAAATGCAAGTCTTTTTCTTTTCTTTTATGGCCGCATTTATTGCCCATCCTTAGTTGTCCTGTGACTGTAGTGGTGGGCCATCCTCTTGAACTACTGCAGTCCTTGTGATTGTGTCTCTCTTCTTCTCTCCACCCCCCCACCATATTTTTTCCTTCCTTCTCCCCGGTGCGCCCACTTATTACTGGAGTGTCGGACGCAAGTTGTCCTCTGCTTGCTTTCTCCCCATTCTTCGTGCGAGTTCAGACAGCAAGTGTTGGTACGGGCTGTTCTCTTGTGGGAACGAAAGTCAAAGCCGCCATAGCTGGACCAGACTCGGTCCTTGCAGTTTCCAGTCGGGGGGGCTGGGGTCAAGGACTCTGGGTAGTGACCAGGAGAGGGAATCCTGGCTTTAAAAAAAAAAAATCTATCCCCCTCCCAAGCAGTGGTGAGCTGAATCCCCCTGTGGAGCTCCGACTGATTTCGTGGCTCAGATCGGCTAAGTCATAGAATTTACAGCACAGACACAGGCCACTTGGCCCAACTGGTCTATGTCAAGCTTTAGGTGCAGATCAGGGATAGTATCAAACACTTGAGGCCTTCCAGGCAGGTATCACTCGACTACTTGCCAAACAAACTCGTGGGGGTGGTAGGCAGCGGCTGTTGGGAGAGAAGAGAACTTCCATCCCCTCGCATTTTCCTGCAGGACTTGCTGCCTCGGGTGTTGGCCGTGGCTCAGCGTCTCCCCTCTGAGTCAGAAGGTTGTGGTTTCAAGCGCCAGTCCAGAGACTTGAGCACATAATTCTAGGCTGAAACTCCCAGTGCTGCACTGTTGGAGGTGCCGTCTTTCAAATGAGATGTTAAAGTGAAGTCCCATCTTCCCTCTCCGGTGGAATTAAAGAATCCCATGGCACTATTGGAAGAAGAGCAGGAGAGTTCTCCTGGTGTTCTGGCCAATATTTATCCCTCAACCAACATCACATTATTTAAAAATTATCTGGTCATTTCCACCTTGTAAATTGGCTGCCGCGTTTCTTACATTACAACATGGACTACACTTCAAAGGTACTTAATTAGCTGGAAAGGGCTTTGGGATGTTCTGAGGTTGTGAAAGGCACTATAAATGCAAGTACTTTTTTTGTGTTGGGCAGCAGGTAATTATTGGTGAGTGGGTATCTCTTAATGGTACCATTGGCTCCTTCCATCATTTTAATGATTGGAAGCCGCTGATGGGACAGTTAACAGCCGTATTAAATTTGTCTTGTTTCTTGATGGTAGGATTCCACCAACCATCAGTATTGAGTACAAAATACATAAATCTAAGGGAGGAAAATATTTTCTACTATTACAGAAAGTTTCCAGTTTATTTTAGCTAGAACTGATTTGAAGAAAGAAAAATCTCGCATTTATATCGTCTTTCACGTTGTCAAGTCGTCACAAAGCGCTTCTCAGAAAGAGCTTGCATTTATATCGTGTCTTTCACAACATCAGAACGTCCCCGAGCCCTTTACAGCTAATGAAGTATTTTTGAAGTGTAGTCACTGTTGTAATGCAGGAACTGCAGCAACTAATTTGCACACAACAAGGTCCCACAAATATCAGAGATCGATGAACAATTTAATCTGTTTTTGATGGTGATAAGTGCATGTTGGCAAGGACACCTGGAGTACTCCCTGCCACAACCAAATTCTAAATCTATTCAATCGAATACTGAATGCTGTTGTCCTTGGTTTGGTTGTCTCACCATTTTTTTTTTAGGTGTTTTAAGCTGTAGAGTCAAATTGTATATAAGCAAATATAGTGGTCTAAAATATTTTTAGAGCTAATTTGTTGCATGGAATAACCCCACCCCTCCCCCACTGCTGTGATTTTCAAACTTTTTTGTTCGGTGGACTCCCTGCAAATACTTACACGCTTCCAGCTCTGTCCTAACTTCAGTTAGCCAAAGGAAAAAAATATTTTACATCATCCGATAGACGATGAATTGGTTAATGTCTCATCCAAAAAACAGCACCTCTGACAGTGCAGCGCACCCCCAGAGCTTGCCTAAATTATGTGCTCAAGTCTCCGGAATGGGGCTTGAACCCACATCCTTCTGAATCAGAGATGAGTGCTACCGCTGACACCAGCGTTCCCTTTAGGCTGCACAGCGCTCTGCTAGTCCTGCGCAGCCAGTAAGCCAGCTTTTAAATAGAAAAACTGCACATGCGTGGAATTTTGACTGGCCCGCGCAGCCTGTTCAAGGGGCCGTGCAGGCCAAAACAAAATTAGAGGGAACATTAGCTGACACCTGTTATATTAAATTACAAAACTTTTTTTATTGGTATACGGCAACAGGAAGTACTTGATACTGATGTAGGAAAAGTATAGAAATCTGATGACCATATATTCTGTAGGGTCCAAGGGCTCGCTCATTTATTGTGATTGCAGAATTGTCCTTTTTTCCCAAAATTTTTTTTGCCAGCTGCGTAATGTTACTGATGTGGCTTCATCAAAAAGAATCGCAGAATAATTATGTGAATAAAAACCTGCTAAAAAGGTGTGCATCTGTAGTGATGGCTAGTTTCTTTGGATCTTTTTCCTGCTGGAAAAAAAATACAAGAATACCCAAAATTCGGCTTCAACAGTGATCTGTAGCCTTTTTAAAACAAAATTAAACCCTACAGTTACTGATGTTTTTCCACTGTATAGAAGAACTATATAATTGCCCCTATTGTATGTACAGAATAGAATTTCAGAGCTCCTGTGTTGATTTTTTGGAGTTCCTTTATGCTGTGCCTCAATTTTTAGAGCAGGAGCTTTACATATTGTCAAGTATATTGGCCTGTATTTTCCGATCGGAGGCTTCCTGCGTGCGGAGGCCTCCGATCTGGAAAAAATCTACGCCCTTACCTGGTCTCTCACTCTCTCACTCTCACTCTCACTCTCTCACTCTCTCACTCTCACTCTCTCACTCTCACTCTCTCACTCTCACACTCTCACTCTCTCACTCTCACTCTCACTCTCTCTCACCACCACCACCACAAGCTGGTTTCCAGTTGGTGCCTTAGCAGCATGATTGAGTGATCTGGGAATCAATCATATTTAGTTGCTACTACCATGCGGCTCCTTATAAAGCTTATTATCAGGTAAGGTAAACTCTCTGTAAACTTCTCATCCAAATCTCTGCTGCCTGTATCCCATCCTGCATCAAGTCCAGCTCACCCATTATCCTCACCTTTGCTAACATACATTGGTTCTCACCTCATTTAAATCTCTCATCCTGGTCTTTAAATCCCACCATGGCCTCACCCAGCTCTGTAATCTTCAGTAATATAATTTATTAGCTGCTTTATTCAAGTATGCATATCTGCTTTATATTATTGTACTTCATAATTCACATTTTTAAATATTAACATTATACTTGAACGGTAAACTTTAAAAAAAAAAACATTCCAAAGCAAAATGCTTTAAAGATGTTAATCTCCATTGATATTAGCTATATATTTATTTGAATGTCAGACTTTGCTTTTCTTAACTGATTTACAGCAAAACAGTGCTCTACCATGTACTGTAAATGAGGAACATTTTCATCAGTTAGTGTGGCATCAAGGTGTAATTTTTATGCTATTTCATAATGACATTTCTGTGTTAAAATTTGAGTCACGAGAGATGTAAAAATAAAGGCCATGTGACAATCAAATAGTTGTTTGAAAAGGTAAAGTGAGAGTGCTTTTTTTGCCTCGTGTTCTGGCGTCTTGGAACTGTGCCAGCTCTGAGCTGCAGCTGCACCTTTCAGTCCCTGAAGGCTGTGTCCCTGTTTGTTCTAATGTTGTGTGGTATGGGCAGATTTGAGCTTTTGTCTAGTCATCCTAGATAATAAGAGGCCTGAGGCCCAGGTATTTGAGAGCATGCTGTGCTTAATTTCTTTTTACATTATTTTTGACTAAATAATTTGCATGTATAGAGGACATTATAATGGAAAGCATTTGTGTGAGGACATTTTAAATATTATGCTGCTTTAAAAGAGACGTCCTTTTGACATCTATTTGTGTACTTTCTCTTTTTAACCCTAATACCTTGTTAATAAAGCAAAATAATTGATGGTCTTGTATCATTGCATCATCTTGCTGCGTAATTTGTTACAGCAGCTAATCACTATTGTATTGCTTTCGAATGTGACGATGTACCTTTGGTAGCCATTTTGTATGTTTTGACCAAATAAAATCTGTAATTGCCACTTAGATAAATTTGCATTATTTAATGATGGATTGAAAACCTACATCTCAAACAAAAAGGACATTTTCAGTTAATCACTGTGCATGTTGTTAGAGTTGTGAGGCTGCACATTTTATACTGAGCTTCCATCCATTAAATTCAGTTTATTTATTTGTGATGCCATCACCCATTGATTTTTCTGTGCCACTTAAAAACTTTAAAAGCTGATAAAGTTCCCTTTTTATTGAGGTCCCCTTGGATTCATTAATGAATCCTAGCCATCTATTATGTACCTAGCGGGGAGACTAGACTCTTGCCCTCTACCACATGGATGCAGTGTTGCCGATACTCTTTTGAAGAATATATGAGGTGTAAAATGGAGAATGAAATTTATATCTAGAAGAAAAATTGCTAGAAACTAAAAGTTAAGACACAAACACAGATGGCAATGTCTTTCCTATTAATGTTGTAACTTCCTTTTAATCTGCTTTATAACAAAGTTGTAATGTAACAGCGGGTAATACTCAATTTAAACAAAATACTGGGCAAGATCAAACATTCTAAAAGGTAAACCACAATAGCAAATACTTATTTTTTTGATTTGAGTAGTTTTCAAAATATAAAGCAGAAATGCATACTGGAAAATAGTGTGAACGCATTTAAAAGCTAGTTTTGCTTGCATCCTTTTAAAGATCTACCTGAATCTTTTGTGTTAATTTTAGCAACAAAAAAAAAATCAGTGCAAGTAAAAAAAAAAAATGTGATTTCACACTTGACTTTTTGGTAAAGGTATCAGTGAAGAATTTCATCCCTTGCAAAACTGCAATTATTTTTAGTGCAGGAATATCCAAACTTTTTCATAGACCATACATAAAGTTTAAATCAATGTTCCCATTAATTTCAATATATCTAAATTTGTGGATACTAAGATCTTCGTGTTCTGATTTAGGATTGTATCCAAAAATGCTAACAACGCTTTCCAAACCTTCAGGCCCATAAAATTCAAATAGGACAAATCAGCTAGTAAAAAAAAAATGCAAATAGCACTGAATTGTGTGACCACCTTCATGGGCCAGATTGCCAGGGCTCATGGGCAACATAAGTCGTACAAGACATAGTTTGAGCGCCTTTGATCTAACGACTGCCCAACTTCCACCTTCCTATCTATGCAGTCCCTGATTATTTGGGTCATTGTAAATCTCACTGCCATGACTTGTTTATGACATGGCATTTGTGGAGAAATTGTAATTGTGTGTGCATGTGTTTTTTTTCTAAGAAACCACAAACGGTTTTATAATATTGATTGCAGACAGTGGTGGAATGATTTGTTTTGGTGACTCCTGGTTTAATAGTCGTAAGGTCCAAAGTTTGCTGTGATTATGGAGAATTTACAACCGAAAAGTTTTGTCCGTCAGTTAAGTCTATCTAGATTTGCTTCATTGTATTTTAACATGGAACTGCCATTTATTTCCTTCTGTTAAATATTCGTGCCCTTTTTTGTAATACTGTGTTGCTGTTAAGTTGACTGCTAGGAGAGTGGGCCAAGAAAATGCTCATTTTAACTTAAACCCTGCACCATGTCCCAAAATTAAGGGGATACTTAATTTTTACTTTATGCATTCTTAAAATAAAGCTGAAATGGGAAATCGCACTAATTGTAGAAATACTGATATGAAACACTGCTGCCTTGGGGATCATTGTACCATTGCAGAATTTTGATACTATGGAACAGTATTTTGATGTCAATTGATAGAATGAGCTAGAATCAAGCATCAATTAGGAGCATAGGAAAGTACAGATCAAAAGACTGCAGTCCATCTAGCAGTCAATAGTAAAAACAGATACCTCTCATTCACTCATGCTCTAATTTTTGACCAGTTCTCCCTTAAACTTTTTCCTACTGCTTGTTTCCACACCAAGCATTCACCAACCTCTGTGTAAAGTAGTTAAATTTAAACTGCCTGTGCACTTCCGTCTTCTAAGCTTCTGCCCGAGTCCTCTGGTTTCAAAGTTTAAGAGAATCTCAAACGTATTATTGGGATTCCATTGATCTATTCTCTTAAGAACTTTGAATAAAATCTCCCGTAAGCCTTCTCCAGCGTAAACACTCCCAGGTTCTTCAACCTCTCATTGCTCACGTGCTTAAACTAGGTAACCGTTTGTTTTTCCTTTACTGCACCGCCTTAAATGCAAAGTTAATTGCAGTACTACAACATTTTCAGAATAGTTAATTGCCAGTCGACTGCACAAGTTAATTTAGTAATTTGGGTCCCTAGTATACTTCTCTCTTGTGTTAGTTTGAGATGGAGAAGTAGGCCATTATTAAAGCAACAATTTAAATTAAAACTTTAATTTTATAGTACAATCCCTACATTCTGTTCTGGAATGTAGAAATCTTTCACGAAGAAATTACTTTGGTATCAGCGACTTTTAATTTAGCTTGTACTCTTGTATTGGGATCAATAGAAAAGTGACTCCCAGTTGTTAATTGTACATTTCTCCGATTACTGCTGATTGGAAAACTAGAACTAGTAATGTCCAACAGGATCAAGTAAATACTATCTTGACCTTCACCTTCTGACCTCAAGTAATAGTTGAAGCTAAGCCTCCACATGTTTGAAATGTTTATATGCACTGTGGTCACATTTTAATTAGCCCGCAATTTTGATCTTTTTCTGCCCACCATTTTTTGTCAGCTATGGCATCAGGTCAGGAGTTATCTGGAAAGTGTAACAAATTTAGCTGGCCATCCCTGCTTCTGTGGGGAAGCACTTGACCTATGATTTATGCCTTCCTCTGACAACATGGCGAAGATAGGGAACTTGCGCTATGGGGAAATCACTTGTGTAGACCATGTGCTGCTACTCTTGTCATAGTGTATGGATACTGACTTGCTTGCAAGTTCTGTGAATTGTCAAAATTTTTAATAAAAAATGTTTTTGTTGATGGTTCCTTATTGTCCTTTGAAACACTTTGTGCGATCACAAAGTCCTCAATTTAAAAATAGCATTGGCACACAAAGTGCATCTTTAAAACTAGATACTTTTATTTTTACAATACTATTTGCATCTTTCCACTTATTACTAACATAACATAATTGACATAACAGAAACTTCAGGGCAGATGGGGAGGCTATGTGGAAAAGATGTTCCAAATTTGATGTTTACAGCCTATATATAATTTTATTCAGTGTGATTTATTTTTTTCCTAGTCTATTTAAATTAATGTGACTGTTTCTAGATTTGTCATGTTTACCTGTGGAAAACTGAAGAGGAAATTCAAGTTGAAATTGATAGTATGTTGTACTTGCTACAAGTCTGGTGTGATTACTTAATAATGCTGGGATGAAAAATGCCACTAGTTTTGAACTACTTATGGGGGCAGGTTCCGAATTAGAAAGTGTCAACTCCTACGTGCACCTCCTCTTGATGTTTATTAATGACCTGGGCTTGGGTATAGGAGGCATATTTTAAAAGTTTGCAACTTATAATCGCTACAAAGAATGCATCACAGACTGTAGCGGTTCAAGGTGGCCCACCGCCACCTTCTTGGGGCAACTAGGCTTGGGTAGTAATAGCTGGCCTTACAAGCAGTGCCCACGTCCTGAGAATTAATTAAAAAGAAGGAAGCCCCTGCTCACAAAGAAATAGAGTGTGACTTTATAAGTACCGTATCTAGTAATTTATTGCCTGGTGCTGAACAGAAGGCAATTCCCTAAGTTGCTGAAATGACACAAGCCTGTCCCACTGCTGCCCTCTTCAGGCAAAAAGTTTGCAGATTTGCCAAACAACGAGACTGTTGCATAGCAGATGCAACAGATGACATTCTTAATTTTTCAGGTAATTCTCCTGTTTTGCCCCCACCAACCACCATGAAGGGTGTGTGATGGCAAATTTCTTACTTTGTATGAAGGCTGCACTTCAAAAGAATAAGACTGTAAATACAGTAAGTAATATATTGGTTCCCTAAAATATTGACTCCCAGTGGGCTAACTGAAAGTGTAAGTTGCAGCTTGGGAAATTAGCTGCATTGTGCAGATAAGATTGACTTCTCTATGATGCAGTGTATTCATACATTAATGTCCTGTGTTACCAGGCTGCCATTATACAAAACACCCTCTACTTATCTGCTTGTGGCTGAATCTAATATGACATCACACCCCTATTATAACATCAAGCTATCTGCAATTAAGGTGAATTTTCACTTTTAGTAAATTTGACAAACATTTACACATGGTGCAATTGAATATGGCATTGAGTAGTAAAATAATTTATCTTGTAAACTGCAAGAAGATTACTTTGTCTTTATTGGAACTGATTTTTGGTGTAGCGAGTTGGACTTCTATGCCTTTGAATTGCGGCCCTGTTTGTTTCACAGGATGTCAATTAAATTGCAACTTTGAAGCCAACATTACAAGTAATGATTGTAAGTATAATGGCTAAAATACACAAGACAAAGTTAATACCAATAGTAGTTAATTTGGATTTGATTTGTAATTGGATGAAGATGGAGTCAGATTATTTTGAAAGATACAATGAGAATCCTTGAGATTGTCCTTTACTGGATGTTTGGTAACTGACAAACCAAGCTGAAGGGCTATGGTCTTTAAGGACACCATCAAGATTGAAGAGGGGGTGGTGATGGAGAAAGTAAGATAACTCAAGAAGCTTGTGCTTTAAAAGCCTGAAAAATGCAAGAGTCCAAAAATAAGTTCCACACTTTGGGGTGTTCTGGGAAAGAATGAGTTAAGAGCAGAACGATGGCTCATAATTTCAACACACGGGATTTAGGAAGGAGGAAGGGCATGTTAAATTGCATATTTGCAGTTTAGTAGGAAAAAGACAGTAAAGGTCGTAGGATTACTGACCATCCTATTTAAAACAGATATGTGAATGGTTGCAACTGAAGGAGGTTGGAGGCTAGAATAGAGATAGCAATCACCTATTGGAGGACAAGCTTTTCCTTGCATGATATCTGGGAGTGTAAAGTTTTGTGATTCCATCATGGCTTGCTGAGTACTGTATGGTATTGTACTGAGCCATATAGAAGGTCCCAAGTTCAGTACTTGTTCTGATCGCAGCCAAGTCAGTGACAGGTACTACGATTGACTGTGTTCTCGGGTTAGGCAGGGAAAGCTAGCCAGGGTTCTTGCTTTTGATATTTCCTTTAGTGACAGCTCCTGGGAGGTGAAAAGTTTCCACTAGTTTTGGTGCATTATGTCTGTCAGAAATACATCAAAATGTTTCAAACACTGAATTATTTTGAAGTGTAATGACTCCAGGTAAACATACCAGCCATTTTCCACACAAGATCTCGCAAACTTCAAAGAGATGAATGAGTAGTTTATTTCCTTTTTGGTGGTATTGATTGAGGGAGGAATGTTGGCCAGAACACAAGGAGAACTCACAGCACTTGTTTTAAAAAGTGGCATGGAACCTATACAATCCACCTGGATAGAAAACACAATAAAATTGGTTGCATGTGCTAAATTGCCAGCAAGCCCTAGCAATCCAGCCTATAAAGCACAGGCAACAGTTTCTATTTGTACTTGTTTCTTGCTGGTTTATTCTGTTTGAATTTTATGGGTCTGCAAAAGGGACGTTTTTAGAGCTGATGCCTCAGTGGTAGAGTTAGTACTTGAAGTTTGAGATGTACGCAAACTAATGGAAATATTGATTAAAATGAGGCCTGCAAGTGTCTATAGTATGCATCTAAGCAACCCACAAACCATGAGCATTCCTGGGCTTTATGCTCCTTTTTGGATTCAGATGCAGGCCCCTCATCAAGAAACATCACGCTGATTTGGTCAGGTGTAATGTCACAGTTTTGCAAAATGCAATCTGGAATCATTTAGGGCAGGTGCCTTAAAGGCCTTTGGTCCATCACCATGTTTCCTGCTGTTTTGCCAGCTGCTGATCATGCTTCCAATATTGCTTCACCACATTTCCCAACATGCTCACTATATTCTTTAGAGGAGTGTAGATTAGATGATGGTGGTTGGTGGAGCAACCAAAAAACTTTCACGAAATGGAGAAAATTCTATTGGCCAACTGGCTCATGGGGTCTCTGGTTAAATGAACAGCCTCTCCGATCTTGGACTGGGTGGCCAATAGAATGGCTTCTTCATTCTACTGGCTACTGAAACTGTCTTGATACTCAGGGAAGACTCCTGGCAGCAAGTCACTAGGCTAACTTTTTGGTCCTTAATCCAAATCAGAAGACATGTAAAACTGAAAAATTTAGTTCCCAGTTGTTTCTGCATGTTCTGATCATGGATGGGCATAGCTGCAACAAAGGACCAAAGAGATGCTGTGTGGCGGAGCAAGTTATGGAGCATAATGCTGCTGGGAACTTCAAACAAATTACAGATTAATTTTTTTTTGAGTGGATTGCATTTATGTGTACTTGAACAGTGATTTGGGATGTAATTCTTTTGGTAAACTGTAGAACTCCATAATACACACATTTGAACACATTTAGTCTGGACAGTTGCATGAAGTTCACTTTTCTTCTCTTCAGCAAACCATCAGAAGATACTTATGATAGCTGTATAATAGCTGCCCAAGTTTCTTGTTCCCTTAGTGAATTTCTGTCTCCACCATTCCTCATTTTCTCCATACTTTTCCTCGTTTCTCGTTAGCCACTTGGAATCTTCGCCTGCTCATTCATGGCTACTGTATTTAAGACTAGCTCAGGTTATATTTTCTAAATATGGGGATTAAAAACAAACTTTGGTCACAAAGTTTTATGTTATGTAACATGGTGAAAATATTATGAAGCATGGAAGTAAGATTTATGTTTCCTCTGATTTGTCACCTGTACATTTTTTAATGAAATCTGAAAATGTTTTAAAATAAAAATAAGTTAATATAAAATATCCTGCACTTTTCCAAATTCAAAAAAAACCTGCAATTGAAAAGTTACTTCTAAGCACGTTTCAGCATCCAGTGGGTGCTCTGGTGGTTAGCAGACGGCAGTAGTACTGGCTAGGTGTTATTATATCCTCACTACTACTATTGGCTTTTCATTGGTATTGGTACTTTCTGACCGTGCAATCGTCAAAGAAATTAGGCTAGGAAATTGTGATAGGAATAATTTACTACTTTTTTTATATTGAAGACTGAAGGCGCGGTCTGCACAGAGCGGGATTAAATGGAGTGGACTTTAACAAAGTGTTTTATTTGGGAATTTGGAAAGAGTCAGAATTTGGAGAAGAGGGGGAAGGAGTTGTTGCTTTTTGCCTACACTACTTGTGGTGCTTTGTGTTACAAGTAGATATTTAATTTCAGTACCCTTAACGTAATCTAGACCAAGTAAGTAGTCAAGAAACTACACTGTAAACTAAGTTACCTAATTACAAATTTAATTAAATAAAACAAGGTCATATAGCGATGGCAATGCAGGTAGTGTGTCGCAACTGCAGCATGTGGGAGTTTGTGGAGAGCATTGTGATCCCGGACAACCACGTTTACAGTAAGTGCCTGCATCTTGAACTTCAGCACCGAGTTTTTGAGCCGAAGTCTGAGCTGCAGACATTGCGGGGCATCGGATGGGGAGAGTTACCTGGACACTTTGATCCAGGAGGCAGTCACACCCCTTAGGTTAGGTAGTGGTATAGGTCTGGTTAGTGGTCAGGGACAGGAGGGTGTGACTGCAATGGAGGCAGGTAAGGGGACCCCAGGTGCAATGCTGGAGGAGTCTCCGCCTTTTCCCTTATCCAACAGGTATGAGGTTCTTGCTGCCTGTGTGGATGAGGGAAAAGCCTGCAGGATGGATGAGCAAGCTAACCATGGTGCAGGAGGCCATTGACATGGGGGAATGAAAGGGAATGTAGTTGTGGTAGCGGACAGTATAGTCAGGGGGATAGATACTGTTCTCTGCAGCGGCGACCGAGAGTTCCGAAGGTTGTGTTGCCTGCCCGGTGCCAGGGTTAAAGACATCTCCTCGCAGCTGGAGAAGAACTCCTATGAGGGGCGAGTTGGCTACGATAGATTGGGAAACTACATTAAAAGGTATGATGGTAGACAAGCAAAGGCATAGCATTTAAAGAATTAATACATAATTTATAACATTCCTTTAAGGCGCAAAAACCCCGCAGGAAAAGTGGTCCAACCGTGGCTAACGAGAGGTTAAAGATAGTATTGGATCAAAGGAAGAGGCTTATAATGTTGCCAAAAAGAGTAGTAAGCCTGATGATTGGGAGGATTTTAGAATTCAGCAAAGGAGGACCAAGAAATTGATAAAGAAAGGGAAACTAGAATATGAGAGTAAACTAGTGAGAGACATAAAAACAGACTGTAAAAGCTTCTATAGATATGTAAAAAGGAAAAGATTAGTGAAAGTAAATGTGGGTCCCTTACAGGCTGAGACAGGAGAAATTATAATGGGGAATAAGGAAATGGCAGAGAAATTAAACAAATACTTTGTCGGTCTTCCCGGAAGAAGACGCAAAAAACTTCTCGGCAATAGTGGAGAACCAAGGCTCCAGCGAGAATGAGGAACTGAAAGAAATTAGTATTAGTAAAAAAAAAATAGTACTGAAGAAATTAATGGGACTGAAAGCCGATAAATCCCCTGGACCTAATGGCCTACATCCTAGGGTTTTGAAAGAGGTGGCTATAGAGATAGTGGATGCATTGGTTGTCATTTTCCAAAATTCCATAGATTCTAGAATGGTTCTTGCGGATTGGAAGGTAGCAAATGTAACCCCACTATTGAAGAAAGGAGGGAGAGAGAAAATGGGGAACTACAGACCAGTTAGCCTGACATCAGTAGTAGGGAAAATACGAGAATCTATTATTAAGGATGTGGTAACAGGGCACTTAGAAAATAATGATAGGATTGGGCAGAGTCAACATGGATTTATGAAAGGGAAATTGTGTTTTGACAAATGTTAGAGTTTTTTGAGGTTGTAACTAGCAGAATAGATGAGGGTGAACCAGTGGATGTGGTGTATTTGGATTTTCAGAAGACATTCGATAAGGTGCCACACAAGAGGTTATTAAACAAAATTAGGGCTCATGGGATTGGGGGTAATATACTAGCATGGACTGAGGATTGGTTAACGGACAGAAAACAGAGAGTAGGAATAAACGGGTCATTTTCGGGTTGGCAGGCTGTAACTAGTAGGGTACCGCAAGGATCAATGCTTGGGCCTCAGCTATTTACAATCTACATCAATTATTTGGATGAGGGGACCAAATGTAATATGTCCAAGTTTGCTGATGATACAAAGCTGGGTGGGAATGTAAGTTGTGAGGAGGATGCAAGGAGGCTTCAAGGGGATATAGATAAGCTAAGTGAGTGGGCAAGAACATGGCAAATGGAAAATAATGTGGCGAAATGTGAAGTTATCCACTTTGGTAGGAAAAATAGAAAAGCAGAGTATTTTTTAAATGGTGAGAGATTGGGAAATGTTGGTGTTCAGAGGGACCTGGGTGTCCTCGTACATGAATCACCGAAAGTTAACATGCAGGTACGGAAAGCAAATAGTATGTTGGCCTTTATTACAAGAGGATTTGAGGATAAGAGTAAAGACATCTTACTGCAATTATATAGAGCCCTGGTGAGACCACACCTGGAGTATTGTGTACAGTTTTGGTCTCCTCACCTAAGGAAGGATATACTTGCCATAGAGGGAGTGCAATGAAGGTTCACCAGACTGGTTCCTGGGATGTCCTATGAGGAGAGATTGAGTAGACTAGGCCTATATTCTCTCGAGTTTAGAAGAATGAGAGGTGATCTCATTGAAACATACAAAATTCTTACAGGGCTTGACAGGGTAGATACAGGAAGGATGTTTCCCCTGGCTGGGGAGTCTAGAACCAGGGGTCACAGTCTCAGAATAAGGGGTCGGCCATTTAGGACTGAGATGAGGAGAAATTTCTTCACTCAGAGGGTGGTGAATCTTTGGAATTCTCTACCCCAGAGGGCTGTGAAGGCTCGGTCGTTGAGTATATTCAAGACAGATCGATAGATTTTTGAATATTAAGGGAATCAAAGTGGAGATGATGTAGAAGATCAGCCATGATATTGAATGGCAGAGCAGGCTCGAAGGGCCAAATGGCCTACTCCTGTTCCTATTTCTTATGTTCTTATCCTCTTCCCTATTGCTATTTTTCTCCTTCAATTCTCTCAAAAATATTTGCAGTCGAGAGGATGGTGAACTGGCAACCTTGGAAACTGACCGCAACTTCGGGATTTGGCGCATGCGGAAATCCCGAAGTTGCGATCAATCATTAGCAGTTCCGAAATAGGCTGTGCTGTGCGCCCGCCCCACCCCCGGATTATACTGATTTTCAGTATAATCAGCCTAATCATTGAAACTGACAAAACCGTCGGCTCTTCTGCAGTAAGTACACTATTAAATTCCCCACTAAAAGTTAGGCCCAAAGGGATTAGGTGTAACTGGGGTTTTGACGGCGTTATTACTGCTAAACAGATGTTAAGGGCCTGGAAAACTAATTTTTACTTTTGTGCAGTGTCAAATTTGACCATTTTAATAAAAATTAAAATTAAGAAACTTTGCAAAAAGTTTTACTTTTTTTAAAGTTTGACCATCTTTATTTCAGGTTTGTCTTTTTCCCTATATGAGAGCCCCAATTTTGCTTTGCGCTCTCCAACTATTTAAAAAAGTTAGAATTTTAAGAGCATACTCACTTCCTTGTTCACTGTCTTGAGAATTCTGCGTTTTGATAGGCTGCTCAGACAGCCTGTTGACGTCACAACAGTTGACACAAGGGAATCCCCACTACAGTTAGTTGATTTGAATTGAAGGTCGAAAAACCTGAAGTTCTCAACAAGATCCTTATGCAAAGCGTTTTTCGGGGCCAGCACCGAATGCTTTCGCTTCACTGCTGACCGCAAATTCTGAGCCATTGCTATTTCTTTGCTGTATCCTGCTATGAATCATGGCACAATATCTCCTTGCAGTCTTGGGTCATTTTTAATACTGCATTTAACTGTAAACGAGCGTTGCTTTGTTTTTATACAAGGTAAGTGCTCATGCCGTTAACGGCAGTTTGAAGGTGCATATCGGGTTGTAATTTGATTTTTTTAAAACTTTATTAAATTAAAGTCTGTTATTTGCTTTCAATCATCCATAATTGTGTATTCTATTCTTTCAATAAATGGTAGAATGTTTATTACCTAAATAATCAACACAGAATGTTTAGGGGTTTCTTTGACTGGTATTGGAACGTTGACCAACCAGTTAGACGCTGTTGTTTTTTAAAAATTGCCTTTTTCCTGTTCCCAGCTCAATTTGCTGGATGGTAGGTTTGATAGAAAGCTGGCACTTATGTGGCAACAATTCCCTTTGAACAAGGCTGAAAAGGTTGAAAGGACGTAATACAGATTTCTGAATGACCAAATTAGTGGTAGTGAAGATTATAAAGCTCCTCGAAGAATTTCAGAGAACTGCAGTCTACGTGAATTTTTTTCCTACCTTAGCAGGTGAGCCTTCCCAAAAACCGTTCTCTTCAAAGTGAAATTGGAGAATGTTTAATATCCGACAACTGGACTTTGATATTGCACGTAAACACATTTTTGACCAATTTTATTTTGGTGTATATAAGATGTAGTGTAGTAAAGTAAAGTCAACTTCACTTTTGAAATTTCTGTGGTTGTGGAGCATATGGGACGGCTATGTTAAGGTACCAAACACCCCTCACCACCCCCCGCTGCCTCCTCCTTGCTTCCCCCCCCCTGCTCTAGTCCTCCTCCTATCCTACCCCGCGCTCTCTCCCCGCCCCCTGCCCTCTCCCCGCCGCGCTAAATTAAAAAGCAGAACCTCAAGGGTAATCATGTCTGCACTACTACTTGAGCCACGAGCAAATTGGCATAGGGTAAATAAAATTAGAGAGATGAATGTGTGGCTCGAGGAATGGGTTTCAATTCCTGGGGCACTGGCACCAGTACTGGGGAAAGTGGGATTTGTATCGTTGGGACGGTCTTCACCTGAACCGTGCTGGGACCAGTGTTCTGGTGAGTCGTATAACTAGGACGGTAGAGAGGGCTTTCAACTAAATATTGGGGGCATGGGATCAAATTTGGGAAGATGTGGTAATTCAAAGATTAGAGACCAGGCAATAGAGAACGGTATTAATATGGGAAATGATAAACAGACCGTGACAGGAAGGGATAGAGAGTACAAATCTAAGAGTAAATCAACAGATTAGGCTAGAGGTTACAAAAATAATAAAAGGACAAAACTAAAGGCTCTGCATCTGAATGCACGTAGCATTTGAAACAAAACAGATGAACTGATAGCGCAAACAGAAATAAATAAATATGATCTGATAGCCATTACAGAAACATGGCTGCAGGATGACATAGATTGGGACCTGAATATTGAAGGGTACATGACATTTAGGAAGGTGGGAAAAGGTGGAGGGGTGGCTCTGTTAATTAATGATGGTATTAGCACAGTAGAGAGGGATGACCCAAGTTCAGGAAACCAGGATGTCGAAGCGGTTTGGGTAGAGATGAGAAATAATAAAGGCAAGAAGTCACTTGTGGGAGTGGTGTACAGGCCCCCTAACAGTAACCACATGGTAGGATGGAGTATAAAGGAAGAAATGGTACGGCAATAATCATGGGGGATTTTAATCTACATATAGACTGGAAAAATCAGATGGGCAAAGGTAGCATAGATGAGGAGTTCATGGAATGTTTTTGGGATAGTTTCTTGCAACAGCACGTTCTGGAGCCAACCAGAGAGCAGGCTATACTCGACCTGGTATTGTGCAACGAGATAGGATTAATTAATGGCCTCATAGTGAAGGCGCCCCTAGGTAGCAGCGATCATAATATGATTGAATTTTGCATTCAGTTTGAGAGAGAGAAGAGTGGGTCCAAGACTAGTATTTTAAACTTAAATAAGGGCAATTATGAGGGCATGAAAGCAGAGCTAGCTAAAGTGAACTGGCAAATTAGGTTAAGGGATAGGTCAATAGAGTTGCAGTGGCAGACATTTATGGGGATATTTCAAAATACACAGAATATATACATTCCAACAAGAAAGAAAAATTCCAAGGGGAGGACCCACCATCCGTGGTTAACTAAAAAAGTTAAAGATAGTATTAAACTTAAAGAAAAAGCATATAATTGCGCAAAGATGGATGGCAGGTCAGAAGATTGGACAAATATAAAAAACAGCAAAGAATGACTAAAAGATTAATAAGGAGAGAAAAATTAGAGTACGAGAGAAAGCTAGCTAGAAATATGAAAACAGATAGTAAGAGTTTCTATAGATATTTAAAAAAGAAAAGAGGTAACAAAATGAGCGTTGGTCCTATAAAAACTGAGTCGGGGAATTAATAATGGAAAATGAGGAGATGGCAGTTGAATTGAACAGGTATTTTGCATCGCTCTTCACTATAGAGGATACAAGTAACATCCCAGAAATAGCTGTAAATCAGGAAATGGAAGGGAGGGAGGAACTAAGAAAATTATAATCACCAGGGAAGTGGTACTGAGCAAACGGGCTGACAAGTCCCCGGGTCCTGATGAACTTCATCCTAGGGTCTTAAAAGAAGTGGCTAGTGAGATAGTTGATGCGTTGGTTTTAATTTTCCAAAATTCCCTAGATTTGGGGAAGGTTCTATTAGATTGGAAAATAGCGAATGTAACTCCTTTATTCAAAAAGGGAGGGAGACAGAAAGCAGGAAACTACAGACCAGTTAGCTTAACATCTGTCATAGGGAAGATGTTAGAAGCTATTATTAAAGATGTTCTAGCAGGGCATCTAGAAAAGTTCAAAGTAATCAGGCAGAGTCAACATGGTTTTGTGCAAGGGAAATCATGTTTAACCAATTTATTGGAGTTCTTTGAGGAAGTAACATGTGCTGTGGATAAAAGGGAACTGGTGGATGTACTGTACTTACAGAAGGCATTTGATAAGGTGCCACATCAAAGTTATTGCGGAAAATAAAAGCTCATGGTGTAGGGGGTAACATATTGGCATGGATAGAAGATTAGCTAGCTAACAGGAAACAGAGAGTAGGCATAAATGGGTCATTTTCTGATTGGCAAGATGTAGCGAGTGGATCAGTGCTGGGGCCTCAATTTTTTACAATTTATATAAATGACTTGGATGAAGGGACTGAAGGCATGGTTGCTAAATTTGCTGATGACACAAAGATAGGTAGGAAAGTAAATTGTGAAGAGGACATAAGGAGGCTACAAAGGGATATAGATAAGTTAAGTGAGTGGGCAAAGATCTGGCAAATGGAGTATAATGTGGGAAAATGTGAAGTTGTCCATTTTGGCAGGAAGAATAAAAAAGCATATTATCTAAATGGTGAGAGATTGCAGAGCTCTGAGATGCAGAGGGATCTGGGTGTCCTAGTGCATGAATCGCAAAAGGTTACTATGCAGGTACAGCAAGTAATTAGGAAAGCTAATAGAATGTTATTGTTTATTGCGAGGGGAATTGAATACAAAAGTAGGGAAGTTATGCTTCAGTTATACAGGGCATTGGTGAGACCACATCTGGAGTACTGTGTACAGTATTGGTCTCCTTATTTAAGGAAGGATGTAAATGCATTGGAGGCAGTTCAGAGAAGGTGTACTAGACTAATACCTGGAATGGGCGGGTTGCCTTATGAGGAAAGGTTGAACAGGCTAGGCTTGTATCTGCTGGAGTTTAGAAGAGTAAGAGGTGACTTGATTGAAACATATAAGATCCTGAGGGGTCTGGACAGGGTGGATGTGGAGAGGATGTTTCCTCTTGTGGGAGAATCTAGAACTAGGGGTCACTGTTTAAAAATAAGGGGTCGCCCATTTAAGACAGAGATGAGGAGAAATTTTTCTCAGAGGGTCGTGAGTCTTTGGAGCTCTCTGAATATTTTTAAGGCAGAGGTAGGTGGATTCTTGGTAAGCAAAGGGGTGAAAAGTTATCGGGGGTAGGCGGGAATGTGGAGTAATCGGATCAGCCATGATCTTATTGAATGGCGGAGCAGGCTCGAAGGGCCGAGTGGCCTACTCCTGCTCCTAATTCGTATGTTCGTAACAATGAGTGGTGGGTGAAGTTGTACCTTTTTTATAGGGTGTTAGGAATAATTGTAGAGAAAGTTACACTCTTTCATACCTTCAGATAGAGTGGCAGTAGAAGTAGTGGAATAGTTCATCTGAAGGACGTTGCTATGGGACAGGAATAGAAATGATGTAAAAATAGGAAATAAGATGTTACATTCAAAAGTTTGAGTTGAGAAAAGCAGGGATTTTTGTCAATAGATGGTTGCAGCGCAGCTTTTACCATATTTTAAAACTCCCTGATGGCGGTTTGAGTCATTCAAGTTTTGCTTGTATAGTTGCTTGCCTCTTACTATGATCTATATCTGTATGTAAGTTTGTGTTCAAATACAGCAAGCCGAATGCAAGCTGTAACTGAAGAAATTTGGGGTGTGGAACCTTTTTAAAAGTATCGGCATTGTGAATAGGGATGTCTTTTTTTGTCCAGTTGGTGTATGTAGGAAAGGTCTCTTGCCTTTGAATGCACAAACACGCTGACAGACACAAAAAGTGGTAACATTTGCCGCCTAACTGCTGTTAACAAATATATGTCCGTATACATTCTCCTGGTACTATCCTAAACTATTAATGGCGCATGAAGCATCTGAAGTATTCAGCTTTATCAGGTGATGGATATGTTGAAGCTTATGATGTAATATGATGCAGCTTCCAATAGCTTGGCACTGCGTTCGATTGAAGAAAGCTAGAATTGAGAAATTTAAATGACTCATTCTGTACTGTACAGGAATCTGAATTGGCACATTGTATTGTACTTTTCGTTGTCAAATGTCTCTTTATTTTTGTTATAGAATAAATGCATTTTTAATAAGTTTTTCAATAGTTCTCGAACAGTAAGATGGAGTAACTTTGTGAGCATTGTACACTTAGTATTACTGTACATAGTATTTACAGCACAGAATCAGGCCATTCTGCTCAACAGATTCATGCTCCACATGAGCCTCATTCCACCCTTCTTCAACCCCATCAACATATCCTTCTATTCATTTCTCCTAGCTTCCCCTTAAATGCATCTATGCTAGTTGCCTCAACTACTCCTTGTGGTAGCGAGTTCCACATTCTAACCACTCTTTGGGTAAAGGAGTTTCTTCTAAATTCCCTATTGGATTTATTAGTGACCATCTTCTATTTATGGCCCCTAGTTCTGGTCTCACCCGCGTAGAAACATCTCTACGTCCAACCTGTCGGATCCTTTCATAATGAAGACCTCTACCAGGCCACCCCTCAATCTTCTCTTTTCCAGAGAGAAAAGCCCCAGCCTGTTCAATCTTTCCTGATAGGTACAACCTCTCAGTTCTAGTATCATTCTAGTAAATGTTTTTGCACCTTCTCCAGTGCCTCTCTATTTCTTTTATAATCTGGAAACCAGAACTGTTCATAGTACACCCAAGTATGGTCTAACCAAGGTTCTATACAAGTTTAACACAACTTCTCTGCTTTTCAATTCTACCTTTCTAGAAATGAACCCTAGTGTGTTTGCTTGTTTTATGGCCTTATTAACCTGCATTGCTATTTCTAGTCATTTGTGTATCAGTACCCCCAGATCCTTCTGCTCCTCTACCCCATTTAGACTCTTATTTTCCAAGGAGTATGTGGCCTCCTTGTTCTTCCTACGAAAATGTACCGCATCACACTTACCTGTATTGAAGTTCACTTGCCAATTACATGCCCATTCTGCAAGTTTATTGATGTCCTCCTGTATTTTGTTGCAGTCCTCCTCAGTATTAACAGCACCCCTACCCCCCAAAAAATAATTTGGTGCCATCCACAAATTTTGAAATTATACTTCCGATTCCCGAGTCCAAAGTGGAACACCACTTTGTGGGCAATTTCATTTATTTTATTAAAAATAAATATTTTTTTGCACTTTTTTTGCTTCATGGTTTTGTGGTGTGAAGCCATATCTATAGACCATTGAGTTCTTCAAGTCTGAATGTAGTAATGCTTTCAGTTATCTAACTATTTTGTTGTAATGTCTGGTTCTCAATTTTAAAAATGCAATTGTATGGGAATAAGTGAATAGAACCATATATATGGTGATGCAGTTCATTAGAACACTAATGTATTGCATCCTGAAGTAATGAGGTATAGATTTGCACCTCTGACATGCCAAATCTCCTGTTTTTGCTATGCTGATGAGGAAAGAGAGGGCGGGATCGGTGGGAGTGTGTTCCCTGGCTACTCTTGTGCATGCTTCAGAGCGGAAGAGTGAAAACCAACAGCGCACTTGATTGGTGCACAATATTGAGAAATTACTAAAAAGGCACACAGAAGAAAGCACTTTTTTCTAAAAGGAGTCTCGCCACAAAAGTGGTGCATTTTGTGGATTTTCTGGTGTTGGCCAAATCCCCATGCAATATTTAATCCTTATTGTTGTAATACTCTGATGTGTATTTTATTTTGATTGACATTCTTGAATTTCCATGCTTAAATTTTCAGTTGTGTACAAAAGACTTAAACTGAATGTTTCAATTTCAGAGCAACAAAGTTCAACCAAAGTAATCAAGGCAAGCAAGCCCAAGACAAAGAAAACTGGGAAGGTATGTAAAAGAAACTAACAGATCCTTAAAGGATTGTCCTTGTGTAGTTTTATAGTAAGCTTATATATTCAAACTATATCATGAGTAGAAACCAATAAACTATATGGCCCCTTCATTAGAAAGTTTTGTTGACAGCTCACCTAATTGCCCAGTGAAGTGGTTCTCAAACATTTTTGGGTCTGGTCAAAAATAATTTTGTAACCTGCTGTACCTTTTATTAGTTGTCTGGGCCACCGCATCCACTCAGAACATTTTCTCCTTTTCCTTTCTCCTGCTCTTCTTCCCTGCCTGGTGTGTTTTGGAGTTGATAAAATGATGAGTCTTGTATGATCTGACAACTTATTTGAAATATGTATTTTGTTTCTTTCCAGTGGTTTCAGATTGTTTCTTCCCTCTGGGCCATTTTTCCAAATTCCAATTTCTTTTTGACTTTTTTTCCCCTAATTTGCTTTATTTCTGAAGTTATTATGCATTGCCCATTCTTTGTAACTATTCCTGTTCTGCTTTTACTATCTGAAAAGAGGAACAAAGGACGGGTTAATGTTTTGAGTGTGGACCATTCACCAGTTCTGACAAAAGGCATAGCACCCAAAATATGAGCCCGACTTCTCTCTTTCCGCCCCCCCCCCCTCAATGCTGTCTAACCTGAGTGTTTCCAACATTTGCAGCATTTCTTTTCCTTTGTCTCTCTGGTTGCTGCTAGGTTGCCATCTGGTTTTTTTTGCACTTTATCCGCCCTTCAAGCTCTTGCCTCCAATGTCTCAAACAATGTTTTTTACTTCTCAACTGACCTTTTCCCACCTACAGTCCTGCATTTTTTTTTAACTATCATGGCAGGATCTGCTGTGGGCAAATCAGTGCTAAACACTAACATATTTTCTTCACAACAACACTTGCTAAGTCGGTGAATTGTTTATTTTTGTTTTCTATATTGTTTCATTGTAACAGATTCAAATGGGCAAGAGGCATTAGCAAATCAATAGAGTTGGTAAATCTGTTGCTGCATCCCACAGGTATATAGAATCACAGGCACAGTGGGTAAAGGTGTTCCAGAAGGTTGAAAATATTCTGGTTTTTTTTTTGTTCGGTTACTTGCAGTGTTGTTACTGGCCTTG
Organism: Squalus acanthias; assembly: GCA_030390025.1. Taxonomy (NCBI): domain Eukaryota; kingdom Metazoa; phylum Chordata; class Chondrichthyes; order Squaliformes; family Squalidae; genus Squalus; species Squalus acanthias. Next base: position 183,211,279 of record CM059426.1, read on the forward strand.
GCACCTCTGGACTTGGGAGGGAATTAAATAAGTCAGGGTTCCTGCTTCTGATCACAAACCAGTGATACTTGCTGGAAAGTGTATATTTTGTGGCATCCCCCACAGTCTTAATTGCACATGAAGAATGACCACTTTGCCATGGTATTGGACAGCTTCCAGCACCTATGGAATTATACTCCAGCAAGAGTTAGCATCGTCCGAAGGGGAGGTGGGGCATGCAGCAAGAGGCAGAGCCCAGATTTACTAACTCTACCGATTTGCTGCTGCATCATGCCCATTTGAATCTTCTGCAAGGAAAGTAGTACAGAAAAGATTAAACAAAACAATTTCCTGCCTGAGTAAGTGGTGTTGTGAAGGAAACCTGGCACTGTGTTTAGTGCTGATTATCCCAGTGCAGGTTGTGATGATGGTTAAATTACTGTGAAGGTAACGGTGACCCAAGGAAACAAAAATAAAGGTATGAAGAAATTAAAACTGTAGGAATCTCTCCTTAACCGTCAGCAGGTTTGTTTGAGTAGCCAGTCGATACAGACCAGGAAAGTTTCATCTTTGATCCTCAGTTTGCAGTCTGGGACAGCAGTAGAGTTGCTACAGTTGGCCTCAGTGCCAATGTATTAGAGAAGGGGAAATTGTGCAGACCTGCATTGTGGAACCAAATCTTAGCAGGGTATTCAGTGCTTTAAGGAGGGAAGGAAGGAGAGAAAATAGGAGAACAGAGCAAGATATGGGTTTTAGCTCATTCTGAAGAGCTGGATTTCAGCCCTTGATTTCCCCTGACAGCACATACCACATTTTTATTTTTTCAACCTCGTATAAAAGTCATCTCGCTGCAAGGTGGGAGAAAGTTGGAGTATACTGTTTTTAAGAAATTTGCACCTTGAGGTTGTAATGTTTTCTCTTACTAGGTTATATGTAATGCCTTGTTCTGAATTGCACACTTCACTCCTCTCCCATCTCTTGCAGTTCTCTGTTCTACAGAGCATATAGATCAGAGGGTCTCTGGTTTTATGTTTGGAATGGAGCAATGTATTTAATATTTAGAGTTTGAGCTTAAGAAAAGAAGGAAAAAAATCAACAAAGGGCACCACTTGTGGAAAGTATCTGGACTTTGATTTGGCTGTGATTCTTCCACTCCCACCCTCCAAAAGAAAGTCAAATAGTGTGCTATTGCCCACTGTCTGGGCCCTCATAAGAATAGCCAATTGTAATGAGCTACAGGAGGATTGTGACTGTACTAACTTGCCCAAGCCATGAGTCACATTCTTGATGCGTTATCAGGTTGCTGGCATCCAGAGAATCCTCCATTTTGAAGGCTTACAACAACAAATGGAAGCACTCGTGCATTTGGTGAAACTACCGCAACTTCAGCAGCTACCACTTACATTTATATAGTGCTTTCCCGAAAGTGCTTTACGGGAGAGTGGTGGACACTGATCACGAAATAGGAAAGAAATTCAACAACAACAACTTGCATTTATGTAGAGCCTTTAACGTAGTAAAACATCCCAAGGCGCTTCACAGGAGCGTTGTAAAATTTGGCACCGAACCACATATTAGGGCAGGTGACCAAAAGCTTGGTCAAAGAGGTAGGTTTTAAGAAGTGTCTTAAAGGAGGATAGAGAGGCGGAGAGGTTTCGGGAGGGAATTCCAGAGCTTCGGGCTTTGGCAGCTGAAGGCACAGCCACCAATGGTGGAGCGATTAAAATCAGGGCTGCTCAAGAGGTCAGAATTAGAGGAGCACAGATATCTCGGAGAATTGTGGGGCTGGAGGAGATTACAGAGATGGGGAGGGGCGAGGCCATGGAGGGATTTGAATACGAGGATGAGAATTTTTAAATCAAGGCGTTGCTTAACCATGCGTACAGGGGTGATGGTGAATGGAACTTGGTGCGAGTTAGGACACGGACAGCCGAGTTTTGGATGACCTCAAGTATACGGAGGGTAGACGGTGGGAGGCCAGCCAGGAATAGTCAAGTCTAGAGGTAACAAAGGAGAAGGAAGGCAGACGAGAAGGACACTGATTAAAGAAATAAGTTTTGAGGATGTGTTTGAAAGTAGGGGGCGATTTAGAGACAAAAGTTTAGCATGGCAATTTCATAATGTGAGGGCATAGTGGCTGAAGGCTTTGCCACCAGTAGTATGGAGAGGGTGGTACACATAGACCAGAATTGGAGGGTGTTTCTTGGGATATAGTGTTGGAGAAGATTGCAGAATTAATAGTGAGGCCCTGGAGGGATTTGAAAACGAGGAACAGAATTTTGAAGGCAGCCATGGGGGCACTGGGGTGATAAGTATGTGGGAGTTTGTGCAGCATACATACTTGATCTTATTGGGCTGTGACATGTGTGACATGTTTGCAATTTTATCATAGCTACAAAACATGTTTGATCATCAAAAACAACTTGTATTGCCGTTATAGCACTGTTAACTTAAGAAAACATCCCTATTCGCTTTGGTGGAGCATAATCAGTTTAAAGTTGTCACTGAGTCAAAGAAGGAGATAATTGGGATGGGTTGCCAAGAGGTAGGTTTTATGGATGGTCTAGAAGGAGGAGGGAGAGATGGAGAGGTTTAAGAACAGAATTCCAGAGCTTGGGGCCTATCCGACTCCAGGCACGGCCGCCAATGGTGGGGCAAGAGGAGTGGGATTGCACAAGGCTAGAGTTGGAGGAACGCAGAGTTCCTGGAGGTTTGTAGGGCTGAAGGAGGCTACAGAAATAGAAGGGTGAGGCCATGGAGGAATACACGAGGATGAGAATTTTAAAATCACGCTGTTGGGATCCAATGTAGGTCAGCAAGCACAGGGGTGATGGGTAAGCGGGACTTTGTGCGTTAGGATACAGGCAGCAGAGTTTTGGATGAGCTCCAGTTTATGGAGGGTGGAAGATTTGAGGCCAGCCAGGAAAGCATTGGAATAGTTGAGATCAGGGACTTAAAGTTGAGAATCCACATTGCTGCAGTTTTAGCCAACAGTTGCCATTGGTAGGATGACATTTGGGAGGCACTCCATATTATATCAATTTATGATAGGAATCTGAAATTGCAACTTCCACATTTCTTCAAGTTAATAAGTGCTTGTATTTAGTAAATAAATATCAGTAACTTTTAAACCTGTGATTTCTTCAAATAAATATTACATTTCCAGACCTTGACTTGTCATGAAAGGTTCATTAAATGCCTTCTCATTTGGCATATGATTAGGGTAGTATAGAGGAGATTTACCAGAATGATACCAGGGATGAGGAACTTCAGTTATGTGGAGAGACTAGATTCTTCCCCTTTAGAGCTGAGAAGATTAAAGGGAGATTTAATAGAAGTGTTCAAAATCGTCAAGGGTTTTGACAGAGTAAATATGGAAAAACTATTTCCACTGGCAGGAGGATTGGTAACCACAGTGGAGATGAGAATTTTTTTTTTTTTTTTTACATAGTGAGTTATGATCTGGAATGCACTGCCTGAAAATGTGGTGAAAGTACGTTCAATAATAACTTTCAAAGGGGGATTGGATATATACTTGAAAAGGAAAAGTTTTGCAGGGCTATGGAAAAAGAGCAGGGGAATGGGATTAATTAGATAGCTCTTTCAAAGAGCCGGCACAGGCACGATGGCCTCCTTCTGTGCTGTAAGATTCCATGTTAAGTTTGCTGAATTTTTGAATGATACTTATTTTCTTCCTATTTTAGGCGAGTGACTTCAGTGACATCACAAATTGGCCTACTCCAGGAGAAATCGCTAATAAAGAGGTATGTTACTGTGTAGTGCACTTGTTTTTATATTTAAATCGTTCCGCCTCATCTGAAACAAGCTGCAACACTGGCTTCTAATTTTTTTTTAGTTGAAATTGTACATGTTTTAATTCAATCTATCTGAGTATAATTTTTTTTTATTCATTCAACCTATATCCATAAGTAGCATATTGCTGATGTCCACTGGGGGGAAATTGCTTCGGGATGCAGTCCCTTTTAAGAAATTCCTACTCTGCAGCCAAATGACCACCTCCTTTTCCTCACTCTACTAAAGTTTCTAAGTGCATTCTGAACCTTTTTTTCCTCCAGTCATTGACAGCAAATGGTTGTTTTCCATACCAGAAGCGGCTGCACCATTAGTTTCATGTTGATCGAGCTCAAAGCCTCTATAAAGGCGTTTCTTCTATGGCACAAGAATATATACCAACTCCTCTTCCTACTTTCTCATCTTTGTGTTTAAAAACAAAGTTCCACCTGTTTTTTTTTTTAGCTGTAAAACCTAGTTTCTTTCTTGTATTATCTTGTATCTGAATCCTTCACCATAATTAAGAATTTACCTGAATCAACTGTCAATCTTGGAATTTTCAATTGACCTAGCCTCAACAGCCTTTTGGAGGAGAGTTTTCCAGGTTTCCACTCTAATTTTAATGTTATGCCCTCTTGTTCCGGACTTTCCCACCAGAGGAAATAGTTTCTCTCTCCACCCTATCAAATCCTTTAATCATCTCGAGCACCTCGGTTACATCACCCCCTAATCTTCTATACTTGAAGGAATACAAGCAGACTATGCAAACTTTCCTCTAATTTTTTTTTGGGCTGTTATGGTGAGAACGTAAACTAATTACCCACTATTATCGCACTAAAGATTGGTGAAAAACTTAAGCCTTGTTCAATCAGGAGCAAACGAGTTTTTAATGGTGTAGTAAGCCATAATTACCTCTGAACAACCTCTCTGGCTCTGAAAAATTAATTTTACAAGTGTGGCGTCTTATTCCCTCAAGAAAATTAATTGTTGCGGATTTAAAAAAAAAATTATGTTTGTGTTTTTCTATTTCAGTTTCTCCCTTAATCCCATGTGTACGTCCCAATCTTTATTTTGCTTTCTGTACAATGATTTAAAAGTAATTTATAGTTCCTGGGGTTTTTTTTACTTCCTGCTTTGCCGTCTGTGAGGATTCTTCAAACTGAGTGGCTGATCACCCTCTCTGCTGCTTATCCTATTCACAGATGCCATAGATCCCCTGTAGAAGGTGCCGAAATCCAACTGACAGCAGAAAAGACTTTGGGGGAGAAATTCAGTATCGCCCCATTTGGGGTGCAATTATCGGCCGGGCGCAAAGATTAGCGCCTGGCGCTAATTATTGCCTTCGACTGCAAACTTGACTTTTATCGCCCCTGGAGGTGATTGGAGAGCTAAATCAGGCGCTTCACACCTGTCTTAAGGCGCAAAGGCCGAGGAGCGAGGCGCTACCTCAGCGCTGGCGAAGCTCATGTGATGTCAGTCAGCAATGGAACACACACACAATGGCGCCGGCCAGTTCTTAAAGGGGAGGGTTGATCTTGCTTTCCATCCACATCCTGCTCATTGCAGCCTTGTATCTCGGCCTGGAGAGACCTGTACATCAAATCTGCTGGAAAGAACAATGGAGAGTACCAGGGAAAGAGCTCAGAGTGCAGCCCCCACAGTCTCTTCTAAATCGATACAAGGAAGGGCAAATCAAAATGAACCTGCAAAGTGCTGCTCAGTACCCAAAACTCCTTCACACAGCGTTGAATCTCTCCAGAAGTCAGTCTCTCTCTCTCTCTCTCTCTCTCTCACACACTCACACTCACACACACACACACACACACACACACACACACACACACACACTGCGTGGTTCAAAAATGTCACCAACAATAAAAGGCAGGAAGCGGTCGCCTTTAAATAGCGCTCCCCCAGTCCCTTCCTGACTGCAAAACGCTCCACTCAACCTGTCGTTGCTAGCGGCAGGCAGTAAGGCAGAGGGCGCCACTCAATATCCACTCCGGGGCGTTGCGCACTCGACTGACGTCACGATCTGCCGGCGCAGGAGATCGTGGCGGTAGTGTTTAGCGCCGCCGCAAAATGTCTAGTTAATTTCGCAAGCGGCGCAAACATCGCCGCACCCGGGCGCTAGTTGCTTTGCGCCTCATTAGCGCCCTCTGGAGGCGCAACCAACTGAATTTTTCCCCCTAAGTCTGTGCTTTAGAGCCCAATAAAACTTTATGGGCAGCTTTTTTCAAAGTGAACAGCGAGCGCCATTCCTTCGCCACTGACCTCAAAATCAGGGTCAATATTATATTTATTATTCACTCTTTTCCCTATTGCATGTTAAATACTTTTACCCGTTTTCATCTGTCCTCTGGATCCTAACTGGGTCATATTTGGAAAATGGCCTCTGGCTAAAACTGACAGTACAGGCTTTTTTAAAGCCAGTTCAAGCTTGCAAGTCTATAGATGGATGTGCCATGTCAATTTGGGCTAAATTTTAAAGTGTTAAAGTTGACAGTGATGCTAGATGATTATTCTCATTTTAGTATGGTAGGATTAAACTACAGGTGGCTTTACATATGCTAACGAGTATTGTTAAGAGCCACTAGCATTCCTTTCTACATATCGTGCTACTCAAATTTGAATTCCTCTGGCTAAATTTGGCCTAAAGACTAAATTAACCAGCATACCCTCCCTTGCTACATAACTATTTTAGATGGTTATAACTTGCAATTCATGTGGCAATCACTGGATTTTTGGATAGTTGATTTGAAAAGTTGTACTGTATTAACGTATGTTTCTATGTGAATATTAGTTTTTGTATCTTTTCACATTTTTATAGCACCATAACATAATGAACCAACCAAACAAAAAGCCTCTGAATAAAAATAAGAAGAAAGACAAAACTGAAAAGAAAGACAACAGTGAAAGCAAAGAAAACCGAGAAACACAGCAAAATGATGACGAGGAAAAGTCAGCCATTGACGATGAATCCCAGGGATCTTCACAAAAGGGGAAGAAAGGTAGTTTGTTTTGTACAGAAACCTCCAAGTTATGTTAAGATTGTATTCCTTTCCTCCTGCCTCACCTACCATCCCCTAATCAAAAGTTCACAGCATGATATTGCAGAAAAATAAATTTGATAAAATGAAAGTTATATGGGAACGGTCTGCTAAAGGTACATGTATGTAATCTATAGAAATTAAAGCACATTACTCCTGTAAACAGCTTTAGCAATACATATGGATAAATTAAATGCAGTTTCTGCATCATGCCAGTTGACATTCAGATAGCAGTTGGCAGCTTCTTTCAATTCATTCCCCTATGTAAACCAGCCAAATAGTAACTTTGCAATTTACATGCAAGCACATAATCTTGAATGTAATGGTAACTGAAGTATGTTTTCTGCATATAATTTTTTGCCCAAGATGGATTTCTTATAAGCAGCTTTTCCTTGGCAAGTGTGTTCTTCAGATCTAAATAATTATAAATTGGCCAAATTCTTCTTACTGGCAGGCAATTTGTGATCTTGGTGTACTTTAGTGACTGGTTGGGTTGTTTTTTTATTTATTTACATAGTACAGTTTAAATATTTTTTAGCTAGTTTCCTTAAATTTTATATGAAAGAAAAATGGAGACCATTATATTACTACCTGGGTTTCACGTTTAAACAAAACCATTAATCATGTATTTACAGTACTACTTACCAAATAATGGTCCTTCTGAAATGTAGACCTAAAAATTCATAAACTGATTATAAATTTGCTCCCTAATGATGGAGAAAGATAGAACTTGCACTTATGTAGTTCTTTTCGCGACCTCGGGATGTCCCAAAAGTACTTTTGAAATGTAGTCACTGTTTTAATGTAGGGAAACATGGCAGCCAATTTGCATACCTGTACGGTTCCATCAATCGCGATGAGATAAAGTGATGTTGGTTAAGGATTAAACTTTGTCCAGGGCCCCTGGAGAATTCCTCTGCTCTTCAAATAGTGCCATGCGATCTTTTGCGTCCACCTGAGAGGGCAGGCGAAGCTTCGGTTTAATGTTTCATCCAAAAAACGGCGCCTTCAGTTCTGCAGCACTCCTGCAATACTGCATTAAAGTCTCCCCCCAGATTATGTGCTCAAGTGTCTAGAATGGGGCTTGAACCCTCCACCTTTTGAGAGCTTCAATACATTCTAAAATTAGGTTTTAAAGCTCGATTCTTCATAGAACCGTCGGGGGTGTATTCTCTTTAGATGTGTTTGATGCTGGAAAGAAGGCTGCCTTTCCTGGGTTGATGCATCATTTCTATTGTGGAAGTATTGTTCTCATCGCTGCTGTTCTGTATGATTTGAGTTCACTGCTTTTTTTACAGCAAACAATTACTTTCATTTTCTCTTGAAATGTCCAAGGTTTCTTCCATAACGTTATGCACTTAGGCCCTTATTGGTAGAAGACTACACCCAGTGCCTGACATCAAAGCATGGCTTTGTATCTTTGTGTAAGCAACCTTCAAGTTTGGTTGAGCTACTTCTCTCTCTCTCTCTCTCTCTCTCTCTCTCTCTCTCTCTCTCTCTCTCTCTCAGGCAGTCCCTCGGAACTGAGGATGACTTGCTTCCACATTAAAAAAAAAATGAGTTCTCAGGTGACTGATGAGTCCCGTGCGGGACCTACAGTCTCTGTCACAGGTGGGGCAGACGGTGGTTGAAGGGGCGGGTGGGTGGGGTGCTTGGGTTGACGTGCGCTGCTTGCGCTTGGCTTCCGCTTGCTCCCGGCGAAGAGACTCGAGGTGTTCGGCGCCTTCCCGGATGCTTCACCTCCACTTGAGCTACTTATGCTGCAGTTAGTCAACTGTTAGTCCTTATCTGCATCAACTGATGTTATCTAGATTCTAGTTGAATTCTTTATCATGTTTGTTGAAATGTGCTGGCACTGGGAAACACACAGCATCAAGTAGAGATAGCTTCATGGTGCTGCCCTCAAGTCACTGAGTACACAGCAATTTCTGGGGACATGTTCCTATCTGCGAAGTACAGCTTGGGGTGTGGCTTTGGCACTTATCAGCTGAGGCCTAACCAGTGATTTACAACGGTTTAGCATAATTTCTTTGCGTTTGTACTCTATGCCTTTATTTATAAAGCCCAGGATCCTCCATGCTTTAACAACCTTTTGAACTTGTCCTGCCACCTTCAAAGATATGAACCGCCAGGTCTCTGTTACTACACCCACTTTAAAATTATACCATTTAATTTATATTGCCTCTCCTCATTCTTCTAAAATGCATAATTTCACACTTCTCTGCATTAAATTTTATCTGACGTGTCTATGTCCTCAGGAAGTCTGCCACTATCCTCCACACTGTTTACTACATGTCCAAGTTTCTTGTCATCTGCAAACTTTTAAATTGTGTCTCCTATACCCAAGTCCAGGTCACTACTGTACATCAAAAAGAGCGGTGGTCCAAATACCGAACTGTGGGGGGGATACCACTGTATACTGCCCTCCAGTCTGATGAACAACAGTTCACCACTACCCTCTGCTTTCTGTCTCTTAGCCAGTTTTCTATCCACACTGCCACGCGCAAATTGGCATAGGGTCAAGCAGATCAGAGAGTTAAATGCGTGGCTCAGAGTGGTATGGGAAAAAGGGGTTTCAATTCATGGGGCACTGGCACCAGTACTGGGGAAAGAGGGAGCTGTTCCGTCGGGATGGGCTCCACTTAAACCGGGCTGGGACCAGCGTCCTGGCGCATCGAATAACTAGGGCTGTAGATTGGGCTTTAAACTTTGAAAAAAAAAAGTGGGGGAGAGGGGTCAGGTGAGGAGAAATTTAGAAATCTAAAGAGAAAGGTCAAGGCAATAGAGCAGTGTAGCGATTTGGGTAAAAATAAGCAGTGTGTGACAGGAAGGGACAGAGTTTAACGGTAGCAGTGCAGCAGAGAATAAGGTCAAAGCAGGGAATAATAGTTAAAAAATTAAATTAAAGGCTCTTTATCTGAATGCACAAAGTATTCGTAACAAGATAGACGAACTAGTGGCACACAGAGATAAATGGGTTTGATCTAATAGCCATTACAGAGACATGGTTGCAAGGTGGCCAAGATTGGGAACTAAATGTTCCAGGGTACTTGACGTTTTGAAAAGATAGGCAGAATGGAAAAGGAGGGGGAGTAGCCCTGATAATAAAGGATGACTTAAGGACAGTAGCGAGAAAGGATCTCTGCTCGGAAGATCAGGAATTAGAATCCGTATGGGTGGAGATAGTAAGTAACGAGGGGCAGAAAACACTGGTAGGAGTAGTATATAGGCCCCCTAACAGTAGCTATACCGTTGGACAGAATATTAATCAAGAAATAGTAGGAGCTTGCAATAAAAGTAATGCAATAATCTTGGGGGACTTTAATCTTCATATAGACTGGACAATTCAAATTGGCAAAGGTAGTCTGGAGGACGAGTTCATGGAATGCATTTGGGACAGTTTCCTAGAACAATATGTCATGGAACCAACCAGGGAACAGACTATTTTAGATCTTGTATTGTGTAATGAGACTGGGTTAATTAGCAATCTCATAGTAAAGGATCCTCTGGGGCAGAGTGATCATAATATGATAGAATTTTACATTAATTTTGAGAGTGACTTGCCTAAGTCCGAAACTAGAGTCTTAAACTTAAATAAAGCCAATTACATAGGTATGAGGGGCGAGTTGGCTACGGTAGATTGGAAAAATAGATTAAAAGGTATGGCAGTAGATAAGCAGTGGCTAGCATTTAAAGAAATATTTCATAATTCTCAACAAAAATACATTCCATTGAGAAACAAAAACTCTACGGGAAAAGTGATCCAGCCGTGGCTAACTAAAGAAGTTAAGGATAGCATTAGATTGAAAGAAGAAGCTTATAATGTTGCAAAGAATAATAGTAAGCCTGAGGATTGGGAGAGTTTCAGAAACCAGCAAAGGTTGACCAAAAAATTGATGACAAGGGAAAAAATAGAATATGAGAGAAAACTAGCAAGAAATATAAAAGCAGATTGTAAGAGTTTCTACAAGTATGTAAAAAGGAAAAGAGTAGCAAAAGTAGACGTCGGTCCCTTAAAGGCTGAGACAGGAGAAATTATTATGGGGAATAAGGAAATGGCAGAAACGTTAAACAAATATTTTGTATCTGTCTTCACAGTAGAAGACACAAAAAGCATACCAAAAATGGTGGGGAACCAAGGGTCTAATGAGGGTGAGGAACTTAACGTAATTAATGTAAGTAGAGAAAAAGTACTAGAGAAACTAATGGGACTATAAAAGCTGACAAATCCCCTGGACCTGACGGCCTACATCCTAGGGTTCTAAAAGAGGTGGCTGAAGAGATTGTGAATGCATTGGTTTTGATCTTCCAAAATCCCCTAGATTCTGGAATGGTCCCAGCGGATTGGAAGGTTGCAAATGTAACCCCGCTATTCAAGAAAGGAGGGAGAGAAAAAACAGGGAACTACAGGCCAGTTAGCCTGACATCAGTCGTCGGGGAAAATGCTGGAATCCATTGTTAAGGAAGTGGTATCAAGTCACTTAGAAAATCATAACATGATTAGGCAGAGTCAACATGGTTTTATGAAAGGGAAATCGTGTTTGACAAATTTTAGTTTTTTGAGGATGTAACTAGCAGGGTAGATAAAGGGGAACCAGTGGATGTAGTATATTTGGATTTCCAAAAGGCATTCGATAAGGTGCCGCATAAAAGATTATTACACAAGATTAGGGCTCATGGGGTTGGGGGTAATATAGTAGCATGGCTAGAGGATTGGTTAACGGACAGAAAACAGAGAGTAGGGATAAATGGATCTTTTTCAGGTTGACCGGCTGTAACTAGTGGGGTGCCGCAAGGATCAGTGTTGGGGCCTCAGCTATTTACAATCTATATTAATGACCTAGATGAAGGGACCGAGTGTAATGTATCCAAGTTTGCTGATGATACGAAGCTAGGTGGGACAGTAAGCTGTGAGTAGAACACAAGAGTCTGCAAAGGGATATAGATAGGCTAAGTGAGTGGGCAGTAAGGTGGCAGATGGAGTATAATATAGGGAAATGTGAGGTTATTCATTTTGGTAGAAAGAACAGAAAAACAATATTTTTTAAATGGCGAGAAACTTTCAAATGTTGGTGTTTAGAGAGATTTGGGCGTCCTCGTGCATGAAACACAAAGTTAGCATGCAGGTACAACAAGCAGTAAGGAAGGCAAATGGCATGTTGGCCTTTATTGCATGGGGGTTGGAGTATAAGATTAAGGAAGTCTTGCTACAATTGTACAGGTCATTGGTGCGACCACACCTGGAGTACTGTGCACAGTTCTGGTCTCCTTATCTAAGGAAGGATATACTTGCCTTGGAGGCGGTGCAACGAAGGTTCACTAGATTTGATTCCTGGGATGAGAGGGCTGTCCTATGATGAGAGATTGTGTAGAATGGGCCTATACTCTCTGGAGTTTAGAAGAATGAGAGGTGATCTTATTGAAACATAGAAGATTCTGAAGGGGATTGACAGGGTAGCTGCTGAGAGGTTGTTTCCCCTGGCTGGAGTGTCTAGAACTAGGGGGCATAGTCTCAGGATAAGGGGTCAGCCATTTAAGGAGGAATTTCTTCACTCAGAGGGTTGTGAATCTTTGGAATTCTCTGCCCCAGAGGGCTGTGAATGCTGAGTCTTTGAGTATATTCAAGGCTGAGATAGATAGATTTTCGGACTCTAGGGGAATCAAGGGATATGGAGATCGGGCGGGAAAGTGGAGTTGAGGTCGATGATCAGTCATGATCTTATTGAATGGTGGAGTAGGCTCGAGGGGCCGTATGGCCTACTCCTACTCCTGCTCCTACTACTTATGTTCTTAATCTCATGGGCTTCATTTTTGTTAACAAGTCTATTATACGGCACTTTATCAAACGCCTTTTGAAAGTCCATATACACCACCGTCATTAACCCTCTCTGCTACTGAATGAGACGCCTTCTCCCTTGGGAGGCTTCTAATGTAAACTATTCAAACTAATAGCTCCATTTTGGGTTTTTTTAGATCTCAAGATTTTTAATACTATTTTGTTTATAGCTGTAGTATAAATAGAAAACACATTGCCCACATTGGATAAAATATTGATAAAGTGGGTGGATCCGATGAAATTAAAGTGGTATATTCGGCTGTTGTCCCCTCTTTGCTTCCCTAAGTGAGATTTTGAGGCCAACTTTAGCACATCTTTACTGCCCTAGTGATATCTGAAACTAAGCACAGGCTAGGGGTTAACCATGCAATTACTGGGTTATGTATGGTCAGTACCATGCCATATGATGCATTTATCTACTGAGTCATCTAGCAGTGCCTCTTAATGGTTTTGAGAGGTAGCTTAATTAGCTTCCGCCATATTTAAAAACAAGTGTTGAGAGGGTTCTGTGCATTCATAAAGACAATTTGTTTTAAAATTCTACTTTTTAAGTCTTTTACAATTTGCCATGTTCAAAATAAATAGCAAGGGCAGAATAGTTGTCGTAGGCAGATAATGGTGGCCTTGCTTCACTCGCAGAAATTTTGCAGTGGAGCTGCCAGCATGTCTGGTGGGCAGGGGTCTGCACTTAACAGTTTTGAATAAACAAAACACATTAGTTTGTTTGTTTCCGATGGAAAGCACCATTTATAATTACAAATGGAAGCCAAATTGCTCCCCCCTTCCTCCCCAGTACTAAGTACCATAAGAATCACTCTTGTACCTCATTTACAGGTCAAGTTTTGGTGGGAAGGGAGGGAAAGAATTAATACACATTTTCACATTTGGAATCTCTGTTTAAATCCAAGATTGATAGGATAAATAGTGAAGTGAATTAGCACATTCTCCGCCCAATAGCTAGTGAGGAATTTTTCTATTCTATCAAAAGAAGAAACATGTACCATGTGCCGTCAGATCACGTCTCTTCCCTCTGGACCAAACCTACCCTTTTTCTACTTCCGGTCACTGCAGTTCTCTCTCTTATCCCTGCCCACCCCCACCCCTGCCAGACCTGAAAAAAATCAGATCACTTGTATAATTGTTCATATAAAATTGCAGGATACAGTTTTCAATTATGCAGAGCATTTTCTTGGAATTTCTTTTCAGGCTTCTCAGTTTTTTCTTGCACTATTTTCATTGATTCATTTCGGAATATTGGTCCACAGTGGCTTACTTAGTCACTTCAGCTACCAACCAGTGCCAGTTGTTGGTTTTAAATGTGTTCTGTGCCACTGATTTCTTCCCACGATGGTCATGTACCCACTTTTGATATCAGTTATTTCTCTGCAAGAATGTCGGAGGCAAAAACAAGATATTCGATATAGGAGTAAAACATAAAGGGGCAGAAATTGAGTCGCGCCCCCTTTGGGGCGCTAACTTCGCCGGGGCGCTACTTTTAGCGCCCTGGAAAAATTAGCGCCCCCGCAGCCGAAATTGAGTGGTAGCGCCCCGAGAGGGAAGTGGGGCGCTACTGGAAGCGCCCCACCTCCCTCTTGGGGCGCTGTGAGGGAATATCGCGGGGCTATGTGCCGCGGTATTGGAGGCCTTCCTCCCCTTAAAGGGGAGGGGCCCAGGGGATCGGAGTGCCGGCAAAAGAGCCCGGCACTCGAAGTGTCGGGCTTATGGAGCACAGCCGGCACTCCACGGGGGGGGCTTCAGAGGAGGCGGGGACGGGAGCGGAGGCAGGTGCTGGCAGGTGGCCAGCAACAAAAATAGCCACCCGGCACCTCGCCTTTAAATAGCGCCGCCCCGGCCGCAGGTAGGCACCCCTGACCCCGACGGACATAGCGTCCGGCGGTAAGTCGGGGCGCTGCCGAAGATCGCAGCCGGGGCGCTGCGCATGGCGATGACGTCATCACCGGCGGCCAGCGCCGCCGCTAACCTCCCGCTGAATTTCGCGGGAGGCATTGGCGGTGCCGCACCCAGGCGCTAGTTGCTTTGCGCCCTAACGGGAGGCGCCAAGCAACCAAATTTTTCCCCCAAAGTCTGTACCGATCATGTATCTTTGTGCAATTAACCACAATGAATAATCATTGCTTTATTATTTCCTAGTTTCAGTTTTATGTCCTGTTCACTGGTCAATTTGTTCTTCTAATCACACTGCAGCAATAAATCTTTCTGGAAAAATGATTTTGCAGCTAAAATTCACTTAAGTTCTTGAAGTTTAAAAAATCTGCTTATTTCAGTGTAACAAATTGCTGGCAGACATTCAGGATTTCTGGAAAGCCAAGTTATTTTATTTCACTCGCCCTTTAGTCCTCCGACTGGCAATTTATGCCTTCCTCCAGGTGCTCTCTGTTACAGCCAGCAAATTACTATAAATATACTACAAGAACAAGCATTGTCTGCCGTTTTCGTCATTTGTTGACCTAATCTAGAACCTATTGTGTGTCAGTGAATTGTACAGCATTTGAAATAAAATACAGCAACTATGCTTGATGAGTAAAACCAAAATTATATTTTAACGTAAAGAACACTAGTATTTTTCTTTAGCTTGTATTGTATCTCTCAGTTCCTTTTCTTTTTAAAAAAAATAAACTGGTTTGGTTGTGCAGTGGTTCAGTGCTATATGATGGTCTGCTGTTATTGGACCATCATTTCTTAAGTGGTTGTTCTTCACTGATGGTACTCCATTGGCATAAAATCATGATCAGTGGTTTTCTTTAACTTTTTTTTTGTGGCATTTTTTTTTACATGGGGAGTTAAATAATTAAGCTTGTTGCTAGAACCACATTTTTTAATATTTCTGTTAATGGTTTTCATGTTTTGAGTCCAATTGTTCATCAGAGGCCATGATCCCAGTTGAAAGCTGGTACAGTTGTGTTTGGAGGAAAAACATTTTGGTTTTCACTACCAAATCGAAAGACAATTTCCTAGACTTTCCTTGTTTTAGGACTTTTATTTGGATCCTGTGAAATCACCTTGATGGATAGTACAACTTAAGTATACATAATTACTTTTTTGTTTCTTTTGAAACGTTTTAGCTAACAAGCATAAATGGGTTCCATTACATTTGGAGGAAGTGAAACAAGATGGGCAAGAAAGGCCTAGCTCGCGTAACAGTTCACGATCTCAGTCAGATACAACACGATCGCTGCAAAACAACAAAAGAAATGATTATTCAAGAAGTAAGTGACCTGAATGGTTGTTTTTTTTTTTTAAAGTACAATGCAATTTTTTAATGCTTGCTTATAATGGACCCAGGATTGTATTATACAGGAGCTCCACAATCAACTGATTGTCAGGAACATGAGTACCTACTCTTGCTCTCCTTGTCTCACAGATGTCAGCAATTGGCATATTTACATTATTTACTGTCCTTTGTTGACAATTAGAAAGAGGCTGTCTGTTTGCCTCAAAATTCAACTTGGTTTTTTGTAACATGGACTCAAAGATGGAAAAGGAAAGATGCACTTACTATGCTTTCTGGAGCTTACAGCGCACAAAAAAGTACTACTGATGTGTAATCTGTACAGACTCATTTATTTACTCATTCTCTCTGCATACTCTTTAAAAATCACTTGATATAAATTTCACTTGAGTAAAGCTTCTGGAATTTGTTCTCTAGTTTTTCTTCAAAGAATTCTGAAAAGCAACCAAGCAGAAACCACTAGAAGCTGAAGAAAAATGTGCAGCAATTCAGTTAACTAATTGGTATTGATTCATTCTGGGAAATTGCTCAAACTGCACAATCTCCATTCAGCTGAGAGTGTCACAGTTCTTTGTAATAACCTTTTGGGAGAGGTCAAGTCCTTCAAAATTTGAAATAAGGCACTAAAATACAAGACAATTCAATTGATACGTTTTATCTTATAAAAAAATATATAAATTTTGTGGTTTTTTTTGTTTCAATCATTATGTTGGGCATTAAAAACATTTTTTGAGGGGGAAAATTGAAGTTTTTTTCCAGAAAGCTTGCTGAGTGATTTGTTGTGAGGGGAGATAATTCAGTGACATATGGTATTATAGGGAGCTGTTACAGGTCAGTGATCAGATTATTGTTGGAAATACTAAAGTGGAAGCTACATGACTAAACACAAACTGAATAGCTAAGTGTGGACATTTTTTACATTGTGATTCTAATGTTTACATAGCGAAGTTTTAATATATTGTACCTGTGATCTAAAAATGTGTGTCTGAACAGATTTTGAGCTACCAGACCAACCAAGATCAGACAAAATGACTCCACCAAATCAAGTAAATTTGGAGTGAAGGGCAGTGCTGAGGCCCTTGAGTTAGTGATACATTCAAAGCAATTTTCTTGGAAACCGCACTTGAATAACACTGTAAACTAATTTTTGTAAAGGTTGGCGCCGAGATGACAAACGTGATAGAGACAGAAGAGATGACGCTGATGAAGTTGGCAGTGTTAGAAGTGAAGGTGGTGGCGTGCGAGGGAGTTTCAGAGGCCGAGGTAGAGGTCGAGGTCGAGGAAGAGGACGTGGCAGGGGAAACTCACGTGGTAAGTATACTTGGAGTGTATTTCCATATCCATTTCATCTACAGTGAGTCTGTTTACAACTTAAAACACCGGACACACAGGTAAGTGCGTGGCAGCAGCGGGTGGGGAAAAAACTGGCTTTTGTGTAATGGAGATTTCTTTACAGTATGCATAGTGGCATATCTCTGGGATTGAATGTCTAAACCGCTCTATAATCTGCCAGTATGGATGCTGCGTAAAAGATCTTCATTACACAAAAGCTGGGAACTGCTGATAGGGGGTGCGGGCTGGGGAGAGTCTGAAATTGTGGGGGTCTCGAGCTTGTGGAGAGGGAGACTGGGGGCTGGGGGACAGAGATGGAGACTGTGACTTGGAGGGAGAGATGGAAGGAATGATTTCCCTGTCCTCAGTTTCCCATCTTCGCCTGCTCTCAGGTGGCTTCCTGGTGCTTGGAACTTCTCACACAACAGCTGCTGGCACAAAACCATAAACAGATTCTCAACTGCAGGGGATCCAACCTTTTATACGGTAAATCCAATAACATTTGTAGAAGTCTTGTGGTCCGGTTACGTGGTCAGAACATCACGTGATCAAACCTCCAGGAATGCCTCCAACCAGAGTTGGCAACCCTACTCCACCAGTACGTCGGGTACTGTTGAGCTGCCAACAGCCCCCTACCCAACCCCCCAACAGTTCAAACATTAGCAACTGTTGCACACGGAGGAAGGGGGTCCTGGACAGGAGTCTGCAGGACATTAATCCCCCCACAATTTAGCTGGGATCTGCTAGGCACTTTGGCCCTACAGCAGCCATCTCGCCCTGTGCAGGCTGCCAACATAGCAGATCCAAGGATCAGTGCATTCCCCCTCCCCCCCTCAATGGAAAAGGATCCTGGGTTGGCAATGAACTTGGAAACCCAACAAACAGAAAATGAATTGAAATCTCATCCTGCTGGCAGGGCTCCAGAATTATTCATGATCCCAGGTGAGGGTAAAAGGAAAGAAGGAATGCTGCAGGAGATGCAGCCAATCCTAGGATATTTGGCCCATCTGGTTTACTGTACATACATTGCCGTTTTGAAAATAAGGACACCTGATGCACGTCCCTTAGATGTTCCTAATTTACAGGTTTCACTATATCTCTGTTTGCATTGCCAGATGAATACCTTCAAAATAGTTAAAGGTTCAAAGACGCAATAACTAATGTTAAAGGTAACCTGGTAATAGTGCTTTGGTTTCCTATTGTTTTGTGCCACTGAATACCATTTTGTTTCCATGATCTCTACAAGATGAGTTTTTGATGATCTCTGAGAGGCATGAAATGGAAGCAAGACTCTACTCTTCAGGGAGGGAACATTGGAAAATGAATCAAACATTTTTTTTGCTTTTATTATACAATTTTAATCCCTTCCCCTCCCCCTCTCCTGCAGACATTGATTCATGCAGGGGCAAGGGTTGCACATGCCACTTGCTGTCTGATACCTTGCATAAATAGCAGTTAATGTATAGGCCTCAACAGTAACAGTTGGCTGGCACTCTGTCGAGGGTATCCCAGTTGAGCCTGATTCAGTCCTCGGATGCCCCCATGTACACATGCGGCCACCCTGCTGAGAGTAAACAAGTAATTGATCTTGGGGTCTATTGCTTGGCATGACTGAACTCTACAAACAGCCTAACTGAGCAATTGGGGCAACTTTCCACTATTTCCAAGTGGTTGTCTTTTGGCTTAGGAGCAGATTATCAGCCTGTCTGCAAGGGGAATGATGAGTGATTCATAGAAACATAGAAGATAGGAGCAGGAGTAGGCCATTCAGCCCCTCGAGCCTGCTCCGCCATTCAATGCGATCATGGCTGATCATCCCGTATTCAGTACCCTGTCCCTGCTTTCTCCCCATATCCCTTGATCCCCTTAGCCTTAAGAAATATATCTAACTCCTTCTTGAATATATTTAATGAATTGTCTCAACTGCCTTCTGTGGTAGAGAATTCCACAGGTTCACCACTCTCTGGGTGAAGAAATTCCTCCTCATCTCAGTCCTAAATGGCTTACCCCTTATCCTTAGACTGTGACCTCTGGTTCTGGACTCCCCGGCCATCGGGAACATCCTTCCTGCATCTAGTCTGTCTAGTCCTGTTAGAATTTTATAAGTTTCAATGAGATCCTCTCTCATTCTTCGAAACTCAAGCGAGTATAAGCCTAATCGACCCAATCTCTCTTCATACGTCATTCCTGCCATCCCAGGTATCAGTCTGGTAAATCTTCGCTGCACTCCCTCCATGGCAAGAACATCCTTCCTCTGATAAGGCGACCAAAACTGCACACAATACTCAAGGTGTGGTCTCACCAAGGCCTTGTACAACTGCAGCAAGACATCCTTGTTCCTGTACTCTAATCCTCTCGCTATGAAGGCCATCATACCATTTGCCTTCTTAACCGCCTGCTGCACCTGCATGCTTACCTTCAGCGACTGATGCACAAGGACACCCAGGTCTCGTTGCACTTCCCCTTTTCCCAATCTATTGCCGTTCAGATAATCTGCTTTCCTGTTTTTGTCACCAAAGTGGATAACCTCGCATTTATCCACATTGGGCAGATGCATGGCAGATGCAGTATAATCACCCAACCTGTCCAAATCATACTGGAGTTTCTCATCATCCTCCTCACAGCACACACGCCCACCCAGCTTTGTGTCATCTGCAAACTTGGAGATATTACATCTAGTTCCCTCGTCTAGATCATATATATATATATATATATATTGTGAATAACTGGGGTCCTAGCTCCGATCCCTGCGGTACCCCACTAGTCACTGCCTGCCACTCGGAAAAAGACCCGTTTATTCCAACTCTTTGCTTCCTGTCTGCCAACCAGTTTTCTATCCAAGTCAGTACCTTACCCCCAATCCCATGTGCTTTAACTTTGCACGCTAATCTCTTATGCGGGACCTTATCGAAAGCCTTCTGAAAGTCCAAATACACCACATCCACTGGTTCTCCCTTATCTATTCTACCAGTTACATCCTCAAAAAATTCCAGTAGATTAGTCAGGCATGATTTACCTTTTGTAAATCCATGTTGACTTTGTCCGATCCTGTCACTGTTGTTCAAGTGCTCTGCTATTACATCTTTTATAATGGACTCTAGCATTTTCCCCACTACCAATGTCAGGCTTACTGGTCTATAATGGCTACAACTACTGGTTTATGTTGAGTAAAAGGTCTAATTTTTATTACTATCCAGGATTTTATTAATATCCAGGATTTTCCAGGATATTCACTGTGTTTTGGCATCACATTCTGCACTTTCATTCATTTTTTCCCTGAAAACTACAAACCAGTGCTTTTTCATGGCTAGTAATGGAAGAATTCATTATTTCAAGAAGGGTCAGCATAGGTAAACATTTATTGGCGTGTAGATTTTTGATAGTTTACTCTGATGGTAAAATATTTTTAAAATTCCAGAAGTAGTTACTTCTATGATATTGCACAATGTTTCATCAATGTTTCTCTGAGGAAATTCCATTTTGTTGTAGGAAATCAGGGTTTCCATCACACTCTGCAATAATACTTCTGGGCTGAGGAGCTAAAAATGGCAGTGTAATGAACAGTTTAACCTTTGTTAGGGCAAGTGAATTCCAGTGTTGTATTTCATTAAATGGTTTATATTGAACACAGAAATTCATACAGTCCCGCGAAAAAGCTGTACACACGGAGCAAGCATGGGAGGTGATGCTAGTTATGATCAAATGTAAATTTAATTAACACAACTAATTCAGATTACTTTTTCCTCAGTGAATTACGATTACCCGTATGGGTACAAGCATTCATATGATGCCTCCGACCAATATATACCAGAGTACAACCCTAACATGATGTACTATTATGATGATGGAAGTGGAGCACAGATGTACACAGTGGACGAAACATTACTGAAGGAGTACATAAAACGACAAATGTATGTGAACATTTCTTGTGCTGCTATAGTAATGCTTTCCTAATGACAACAGCTGGGAATTCTTTTAACATTGGTAAATATTTTTTTTTAGCGAATATTACTTCAGTACGGAAAATCTGGAAAGAGATTTTTTTCTACGGCGAAAGATGGATGAACAAGGTTTTCTACCTATTTCTCTGATTGCCAGTTTCCACCGGGTACAGGCTCTAACCACAGATGTAAATCTCATTTTGGAGGTAATTTTTTTTTCTATTTCTGTAATGTGAAGTGCAGGAAATGGAAGCTGAACTTTGTAATTGCATTTGCTCTCTTGGCTGGCGTCCCACCTTGCACCCTCCGTAAACTTGAGCTCATCCAAAACTCTGCTGCCCGTATCCTAACTCTCACCAAGTCCCATTCACCCATCACCCCTGTGCTCGCTGACCTACATTGGCTGTCAGTCTGACAACAGCTCAATTTTAAAACGCTCATCCTTGTTTTCAAAACCCTCCATGGCCTTGCCCCTCTTTATCTCTGGAACCTCCTCCAGTCCTGCAACCCTCCGAGATCTCTGCTTCTCTAATTGTGGCCTCTTGCGCATCCCTGATCTTCATCGCTCCGTCGTTAGCGGCCGCACCTTCAGCTGCCT
The DNA here is from genome assembly GCA_030390025.1 of Squalus acanthias. Taxonomy (NCBI): domain Eukaryota; kingdom Metazoa; phylum Chordata; class Chondrichthyes; order Squaliformes; family Squalidae; genus Squalus; species Squalus acanthias. The sequence continues at coordinate 183,233,057 of CM059426.1, forward strand.
AGGTCCTAAGCTCTGGAATTTCCTCCCTAAACCTGTCTACCTTTCTCTCCTTTTTAAAGATGCTCCTTAAAACTTGCGTGTGTGACCAAGCTTTTGGTCACCTGTCCCAATATCTCCTTGTGTGACAAATTCTGTTTGATAATACTCCTGTGAAGCGCCTTGGGGTGTTTGACTATGTTAAAAGCGCTATATAAATGCAAGTTGTAAACTAATAAATTAATGGTAGCATTTTTTAAGAAAGGGAGTTATTGTCACTTTTAATCATCTGACAGAGAAAAGATGATTTATTACGTCATTGAAACATTTTGTGTTTCCCCACAAAGAATTTGTGATTTTTGGAATATGGTGACTTATGCAGGGAAATGTGGCAGCAATGCCCCACAACCAACAATGAAATCAATGACTGGTTAATCTTTTTTGGTGGTATTGGTTGAGGGTTTAATGTTGGCCAGGACACCAGGAGAATTCCCTGCTGTTTGAACAGTACCGTGGAATCTTAAATGATCACCTGAACAGGTAGGCATGGTCTCGTGTTTTATCCTAAGAAGCACTCTGATCATGCAGCACCTTCCTGAATTACTGCATTGGAGTTTCAGCCTGGATTATGTGCTCAAGTCCTGTTGCGAGGCTGAGGGGCGAGTGGCGCCAACTGATAGCCACAAATCCACTGACCTTTACACTATAATGTATTGACACAATATAGTGCAAAATTGTAGCTTACAGCAGTGCCTAAAATTTTGATCTGCCACTTGAAAAATGCGTGCTATTTTCAGTATGCATGAAGCAGTGCTGTGACACAACTAAAAGGAAATGTTTTCTATTGTAAACTGCTATCCTCATTCTTAAAACTATGTTTTTTTTTAAAACTTGAAGCTGTAATATTTCTAAAGAAATTAGTATATTGTATATGTGTATGGCATGCAGCACTCTTGTTTTTGAAACCATATATAAACTGCAGTGGTATATAAATTCTTCAAACTGCCATATACAGATATGAAATGCCATTCTCTCACTAATGGAGGAATTCTCAAGGAGACTATCCTTTAAGAATTTCATTCACAGCCATTTAGTGTCGGTAATACCCCCCTTAGCTGAACATGAGGGCTTGTTCTGAATTGCGTGCTCAGCTCTTTTTTTTCTCTTAAGCAGCAGTCCTGACTTTTGTCTGTACACACCAGAAAATGTTTTTATTTGCTGTTTTGGTTCTTTGCCTTTGTAAAAAATCAGTTTAGTTACTTCATTCTAAGAGAGTTTTGTGGTAGCTTTTGAAATTTAGTTATTTTCAGAAGTTTGACAAAGCTAGTTTTTTCTTAGTAATTGCCACTTTGTTGATGTTTTCTGTTTTCAAATATGTTGGGTTGAATTCCAGTCCATGTTGGGTTCAAATTTGTGTCAAATATAATTGATCCTTTCCAGCATTCAATATTTATACTCTTGTCTTATTACAATATGCAGAACTACGAAGCCTTCTTCAGACTTGGCAAAAGCTATCCTGCCACAAATATGTCCAACCTTAATTCCCTAAAAGTGGGTGGGGCTAGGGGAAGTCCAATGGTTCCAGTCCTGCTAAGTAGTAGACCTGCAGGTTTCTGTATGCATACAAGTGTTTCTCCTCCAATAGTGAAGATTATTTGCCTGTTCTGGAAGAAATTATGCTCAAGTGCATAATACAAAATTATTCTCATTGAGCTGCTAATAATTTAAATGAGTTTCTTTCTTGGAACAATAAAAATTAACAGCCATTCAGTCCTTTGTGTCTGTACCAGCTCTAAACTAGAGACATCATTCCATTGCCTTGTTCTCTCCCCATACCTCTGTCATCCTCTGCTTCAAATATTTAGCCACTTTTTCCTTAAAAATGTAATTATCTCTGCCTCAACTAATTGCTGTGATGGCATTCCATGCTCTAACCACTCTCTGCTTTAAGAAATTACTCCCGACTCCTTCCCTTCACTCTGGCAATTTTAAATTGATAACACCCAAGCCAGTGGAAATAATTGGTCCCCATTCACCCTATCAAAACCTTTCGTAATTTTAAAAGCCTCTATTAAATTGGCAATGGCCCCGTGCGTCTCAAGTTTCTCCTCATAACTATAATTTTTCATCCTGGTGAATCTTATTTGTACAGTCTCTGACTTATTTTTCTTTCTATAAAGGACGGCACACAGTAGTCCCAACTGTAGCCTAACCAGTGCCTCATATACACTTAGCAATACCTCTTACGGTGATGTTCTGTTGAGTTTTCAAACTAAATTGGTGATTGCTCTTGAAAAGTCATAGAAATTTAAGGCACAGAAGGAGGCCATTCGGCCCATTGTATCTGTGCCGACCGAGAAAGAGCTATCCAGCCTAATCCCACTTTCCAGCACTTGGTCCATAGCCCTGTAGGTTACGACACTTCAAGTGCGCATATCCAAGTACTTTTTAAATGCGATGAGGGTTTCTACCTCTACCGCCCTTTAGGCAGTGAGTTCCAGACCCCAACCACCCTCTGGGTGAAAAAAGTTCTACCAATTACTTTAAATCTATGCCTGCTGATTACTGGCCTTTCTGCTAAGGGAAATAGGTCCTTCTTATCCACTCTATCTGGTCCCTTTATAATTTTATACACCTCAATTAAATCTGCCCTCAGCCTCATCTGTTCCAAAGGAAACAACCCCAGCCTATCCAATCTTTCCTCATAGCTAAAATTCTCCAGTCCTGGCAACATCCTCATAAATCTCCTCTGTACCCTCTCTAGTGCAATCACATCATTCCTGTAATGTGGTGACCAAAACTGTACGAAGCACTCTAACCGTTTCCTAACTAGTGTTTTATACAGTTCAAGTATAACCTCACTGCTCTTATATTCTATGCCTCGGCTAATAAAGGAAAGTATCCCATATGCCTTCTTAACCACCTTATCTACCTGTCCTGCTACCTTCCAGGAACCTGTGGACATGCACTCAAAGGTACGGTAGTGTAGTGGTAATGTCACTGGGCTAGTAATCCAGAGGCTTGGACTAATGATCCAGAGACGAGAGTTCAAATCCCACCAAGGCAGCTGGGGAATTTAAATTCAGTTAATTAAATAAATCTGGAATTAAAAAGCTAGTATCAGTATTGGTAACCATGAAACTATCGGATTGTCGTAAAAACCCATCTCGTTCACTAATGTCCTTTTTAGGGAAGGAAATCTGCCGTCCTTACCTCGTCTGGCCAATATGTGACTCCAGACTCTTAATTGCCCTCTGAAATGGCCTAGCAAGCCACTCAGCCGCTACAAAACAAAATAATAAAAATGCAACCAGCCAGAAGTGCTGAGTAGATGATCCATATTGGCCTTCTCCTGAGGTCCCTACCATCACAGAAGCCAGTTTTCAGCCAATTCGATTCACTCCACGTGATATCAAGAAACAGCTGAGCGCACTGGATACAACAAAGGCTATGGGCCCTGACAACATCCCGGCTGTCGTACTGAAGACTTGTGCTCCAGAACTAGTCGTGCCTCTAGCCAAGCTGTTTCGGTACAGTTACAACACTGGCATCTATCCGACAATGTGGAAAACTGCCCAGTTATGTCCTGTCCACAAAAAGCAGGGACCTATCCAATCCGGCCAATTACCGCCCCATCCGTCTGCTCTCAATCATCAGCAAAGTGATGGAAGGTGTCATCGACCGTGCTATCAAGCGGCATCTACTCAGCTGCTGACCTCATTACAGCCTTGGTCCAAACATGGACAAAGGAGCTGAATTCCAGAGGAGAGGTGAGAGTGACTGCCCTTGACATCAAGGCAGCATTTGACCGAGTGTGGCATCAAGGAGCTCTAGTAAAATTGAAGTCTATGGGAATCGGGGAGGAAAACTCTCCACTGGCTGGAGTCATACCTAGCACAAAGGAAGATGGTTGTGGTGATTGAAGGTCAATCATCACAGCCCCAGGACATCGCTGCAGGAGTTCCTCCGGGCAGTGTCCTAGGCCCAACCATCTTCAGCTGCTTCATCAATGACCTTCCCTCCAACATAAGGTCAGAAATGGGGATGTTCGCTGATGACTGCAGTGTTCAGTGCCATTCACAACTCCTCAGATAATGAAGCAGTCCATGCCCGCATGCAACAAGACCTGGACGACGTTCAGGCTTGGGCTGATAAGTGGCAGGTAACGTTCGTGCCACAGAAGTGCCAGGCAATGACTATCTCCAACAAGCGAGAGTCTAAACATCGCCACTTGACATTCAATGGCATTACCATCGCCAAATCCCCCACCATCAACATCCTGGGGGTCACCATTGACCAGAAACTTAACTGGACCAGCCACATAAATACTGTGGCAACAAGAGCAGGTCAGTGGCTAGGTATTCTGTGGCGAGTGTCTCACCACTTGACTCCCCAAAGCCTTTCTACTATCTACAAGGCACAAGTAAGGAGTGTGATGGAATACTCTCCACTTGCCTGGATGAGTGCAGCTCCAACAACACTCAAGAAGCTCGACACCATCCAGGACAAAGCAGCCCGCTTGATTGGCACCCCATCCACCACCTTAAACATTCACTCCCTCCATCACCGGCGTACCGTGGCTGCAGTGTGTACCATCTACAAGATGCACTGCAGCAACTCACCAAGGCTTCTTCGGCAGCACCTCCCAAACCCACGACCTCTTCCACCTCGAAGGACAAGGGCAGCAGATGCATGGGAACATCACCACCTCCAAGTTCCCCTCCAAGTCACACATCATCCTGACTTAGAAGTATATCGCCGATCCTTCATCGTCGCTGGGTCAAAATCCTGGAACTCCCTACCTAACAGCACTATATGGGAGTACCTTCACCACACGGACTGCAGCAGTTCAAGAAGCCGACTCACCAGCACCTTCTCAAGGACAATTAGGGATGGGCAATAAATGCTGGCCTTGCCAGCGATGCCCACATCCCATTAAAAAAAGGTCCCTCTTTTCCAGAAGGGTCAAAAACCAGGGGGCACAGATTTAAAGTGATTGGTGGAAGGTTTAGAGGGGATTTGAGGGGAAATTTCTTCACCCAGAGGGTTGTGGGGGTCTGGAACTCACTGCCTGAAAGGGTGGTAGAGGCAGAAACCCTAACCGCATTTAAAAAATACTTGGATGTGCACTTGGGATGCTCTAACCTGCAGGGCTACGGACCAAGAGCTGGGAAGTGGGATTAGGCTGGATAGCTCTTTGTTGGCCGGCGCGGACACGATGGGCCGAAATGGTCTCCTTCCATGCTGTAACTTTCTATGATTCTCTACACTTCTCGGTATTCTACTATTTATTGTGTATTCTCTTGCCTGGTTAGCCCACCCCAAATATGTTACCTCGCATTTCTCCAGTTGAATTCCATTTGTCACTTTTCTGCCCACCTGACCAGTCGATTGATACCCTCCTGCAGTCTACAGCTTTCTTCCTCACTATCAACCACATGGCCAATTTTTGTATCGTCTGCAAATTTCTTAATCAAACTCCCTACATTGAAGTCTAAATCATTGATATATGCCACAAAAAGCAAGGGACCTAGTTCTGAGCCCTGCAGAACCCCAATGTAAACAGCCTTCCAATCACAAAAGCACCGTCACCCTTTACTTCCTGCCACTGAGCCAATTTTGGATCCAACTTGCCACTTTCCCTTGGATCCCATAGGCTTTTACTTGTGGGACCTTGTCAAAAGCCTTGCTAAAATCCATATAGACTACATCAAACGTGCTACCCTCATCGACCCTCCTTGTTACCTCATCAAAAAATCCAAACAAGTTAGTCAGACACGACCTTCCTTTAACAAATCTGTGCTGACTGTCCTTGATTAATCCGTGCTTTTCTAACTGACGATTAATACTGTCCCTCAGAATTTTTTCCAATAACTGGCCCACCACCGAGATTAGGCTGACTGGCCTGTAGTTACTCGGTCTATCTCTTTCTCCCTTTTTAACCAACGGTACAACGTTAGCAGCCCTCTGGCACCACACCTGTAGCCAGAGAGGATTGGAAAATGATGGTCAGAGCATCTGCTATTTCCTCCTTTGCTTCTGAACAGCCTGGGATACATTTCATCCATGCCTAGTGATTTATCTACTTTCAAAGATGCTGACCCACTTAATATTTCCCCCCTCTCTGTTTATCTAATCTAATATTTCACACTGCTGCTCCATAACTACAATGTCTGCATCGTCCCTCTCTTCTGTGAAGACAGATGCAAAGTTTTCATTAAGAACCATACCCACATCTTCCGACTCAACACACAGGTTACCTTTTTGGTCTCTAATAGGCCCTACTCTCTCTTTAGTTATCCTCTTGCTCTTTCTGTATTTATAAAACATCTTTTGATTTCCTTAATTTTACTTGCCAATATTTTTTCATGCCACCTCTACTTTCCTAATTTCCTTTCACCTCTGCACTTTCTATACTCCTCTAGGCATTCTGTAGTATTTAGCTCTCTGTTTCTGACATACGGTTCCCTCTTTTTCCTGTATACCCCTTGACATCCAGGGGACTCTAGATTTGGGAGTCCCACCCTTTTTCTTTGTGGGAACATATTTGCTCTGAACCCTCACTAGCTCCTCCTTGAATGCCTCCCACTGCTCTGACACTGATTTACCTTCAAGTAGCTTTTTCCAGTCCACTTTTGCTAAATCACATCTCCGCTTAGTAAAATTGGCCTTTTCCCCTAATTGAGAACTTTAACACCTGGTCTACCTTTGTCCTTTTCCATAACTACGCTAAATCTAACTGAATTATGATCACTACCATCAAAATGCTCTCCCACTGATACCCCTTCCCACTTGCCCAGCTCCATTCCCTAAAACCAAGTCCAGAACCGCCCCCTCTCTTGTTGGGCTTGCTATGTACTGGCTAAAAAAGTTCTCCTGAATGCATTTTAAGAATTCTGCACCCCCTATAATTTTTACCCTGATTCTATCCCAGTTAATATTCGGGTAGTTGAAATCCCGACTATTACTGCCCTATTGTTTTTGCACTCTCAGGAATTTTCCTACATATTTGCTCTTCTGTCTCCCTCTGACTATTTGGGGGTCTATAGTACACTCCCAGCAGTGTGATTGCCCCTTTTTTGTTCTTCAGTTCAACCCATATGGCCTCATTTGATGATCCTTATAACATAGCATCCCTCCTCACAGCTGTAATTGTTTCATTAACCAATATTGTGACCCCCCTCCTTTTTTATCCCCCCGCTCTATCTTGTCTGAAAACCCTGTAACCAGGAATGTTGAGCTGCCATTCCTGCCCTTTTTTAGCCATGTTTCAGTAATAACTATGATATACGTTTCTATCTGTGACCTCAGCTTATCTGCCTTATTCACTAGACTCCTTACATGGAAGTATATACCATCAAGCACTGCCAAATCCCTTTGTCTATTTTCTAGCCTTTGTTTCCACTGCCTTCCAAACTCACTTACTAATTTTCTGCCTTCCATTTCCAGCTTTGTTTCTCTCCCTTCTGAATCGACACTCAAGTTCCCAACCCCTGCCAAGCTAGTTTAAACCCTCCCCGACAGCATTAGCAAAGTATCTAATTGTATTTTGAATAACTCCAATGCTTTGCCATCTATTAACTTGCCTGGTAGATTATTTTGAACATTTGCATTTATTTGAAAACATGTCTTATTTTATTATATTTTTAGACTATGTAACGGCGCAGGTTGTCTCCTCCCTTTTTCGATCTTTTAACCCTTTAATTGGTAAATAATTCTTCATAGTTGAGGTCAACTTAATTGGAACTACATTCCTGAGATGATCTCTTGAATTTATTTTATTGTATATCCTAAAAATCTTCTAGTCTGTTTACTAATGCTGTGTTTTCAAAATCAATTAGGCTTTAAAAGGGAGTACGGAGGTACAAATCGTGGACCAGAAAATGAGGAAAAAAGAGAGTCCTGAAAAATGGCCAATTCCAGGCCCACCTGTTTCTGACGTTCCAAGAACTGACTTTTCCCGTTTAATTAACTGCCCAGAATTTGTACCTGGACAGATGTACGGCTCTCAAACTGGTAAGCCTACTGTAAATCTTTCAGTTAAAACATTGGTCCCAACATCATTGGTAATACATGCAGCTTGAGTGTCAGGCAGTTGACTGCTTCTTAGTGCTGTCATCTCTGGTTTGAGTCCTTGCATTGGTCTCAACTTGCAGCCCCAAGTATGACTAATTATCATAGTACAGAGCAAGGCTATTGGACATAAACCGGCAATGTAACATGCCTCGACTTAGTGTAAACTGACACTTTATCTGTCTTTACCCTACAGCACGTATGCTTGCTATAGGCTAAGGAAGGAGAGGCATTGGCCTTGGAAGTCGCCTTCCCTTACTGCTGAAAAAGAATATATGGAGGCAAGTGGCCATGGTGACAGGGCAAATATTAAAGAAGGAAAATAGTAGTTCAGTATTGGACGTTCTTCCTTTTCTGTTTGTCACAAGAGTGTGATTAACAAACACTCGAGCATTTTCATTTTTATATTCAAGAAGGCTTGCCTAGTTTATCAAATTGGTTTATGCATTGTTTCTAAACTCTCTTCTGCTCCCTTGCTGCTGTGTACCACCATTGTGCTTCCTCCTTAGCTGGGAGAAAGAGATGTTGTGAAAGGTTGACAGAAGTGCTACTCTGTCAGACTGGTCTTGCTGGCTTTTTGATGCTGCTTACTGGCCTAATCAAAAAAACTAACAATAGCTCAGATTAGAGAAGTACAGCAATTGAATCAAGTTCTCGGAGGTAACTACAGTGCTGGAGATTCCGCTTCGTGATTTTTAAAAAACTAAGTGAAGCTTTTCTGCTGATCAGCTTCGGGACTATTTCAGACACTGTACATGCTTGGTCTCTTTTTGTAGTTGTACTTAAGACCAGCTTCACTTTACTTTCTCCATAGTGTTTTGGAAGTTTAAAGTTAACCAATTCTTAAATCCCTGCACGTTCTGGTCTTCATACTACAAAAAGGATATTGAAACACTGGAGAAAGAGCAGAAAACATTTATATGGGAGTTACCAGAATTGAGAGGATGGACTGTCAGCAAAGATTGAGTAGGAACACAGGGACAGGCGTAGGCCATTTAGCCCCTCAAGCCTGTTCTGCCATTCAGTGAGATCATGGCTGATTTATGACCTTAATCCATATACATGCATTTGCCCCATATCCCATAATACCTTTGGTTCACAGAAATCTATCAATCTCAGATTTAAAATTAACAATTGACCCAACTTCTACCACCCTTTGCATTTAGAATTGTTTCCTAACCTCACTCCTGAAAGGCCTGGCTCTAAATTTTAGGCTATGTCTCCCCCAGTCCTAGACTCCCCAACCAGCGGAAATAGTTTCTCTCTATCTACCCTATCAGTTCCCATTAATATCTTGAAAACTTCGATCAAATGAGCCCTTAATCTTCTAACTTCCAGGGAATACAACCCTAGTTTGCGGTAATCTCTCCTTGTAATTTAACCCTTGGAGTCCAGGTATCATTCTAGTAAACCTACGCTGCACTTCCTCCAAGGCCAATATATCCTTCAAGTGTGGTGCCCAGAACTGCTCACAGTACTCCAGGTGTGGCCTAACCAGGGCTTTGTATAGCTGCAGCATGACTTCTAACCCCTTGTATTCTAGTCCTCTAGATATAAAGACCAGCATTCCATTAGCCTTTTTGATTATTTTCTGTACCTGTCCCATGACATTTTAATGATCATGTACAATGACCCCTAAGTCTCTCTTGGACTGTTTCTAGCTTTTCACCATTTAGAAAGTACTCTGATCTATCCTTTTTAGGTTCAAAGTGGATGACCTCACACTTGCCTATATTGAAATCCATTTACCACAGTTTTACCCATTCACCTAATCTATTAATATCTCTGTAATTTTATGCTTCCATCTACACTGCTTACAATGCTGCCTATCTTTGTGTCATCAGCAAACTTGGATATGTGTCTCAGTGAATACTTGAGGCCCCAACACAGATCCCTGTGGGACACCACTAGTTACATCCTGCCAATTAGAGTACCTGCCCATTATCCCTACTCTCTGTCTCCTGCCGCTCAGCCAATCTCCTAACCATGTCAATAATTTGCCCTCAATTCCATGAGCCTCAACTTTAGCTAGCATTCTCTTCTGAGAGACTTTATCAAATACCTTCTGAAAGTCCATATAAATAACATCCATAGACATTGCCCTATCCACTACTTTAGTCACCTCTTCAGAAAGTTCCATCAGGTTCGTCGGACATGATCTACCCTTTACAAATCCATATTGGCTCTCCCTGATCAGCTGAAAATTTTCGAGGTGTTCAGTCACTCCATCCTAAGTTATAGACTCTAGTCATTTCCAGACAACAGATGTTAGGCTAAACAGTCTAATTCCCTGGTCCGTCCCCCCCCCCCCCATCACCTTTCTTAAATAGCGGAGTGGCATGTGCAATTTTCGAATCTAAAGGAACGGTTCCTGGAAGATCATAGTTAGGACATCTGCAATGTTCTCACCTACTTTAAAACCTGGGATAAAAACCATCTGGCTTTGGGGATTTGTCATTCTTCAGTACCATTATTTTCTTCATTACTGTTCATTTGCTTATGTCCCTGATTCAATATTAGTTTCCTTGGGATGTCCAGCATGCTATCCTCTTCCTCCACTGTAAATACTGACGCAAAGTAATTATTTAACATGTCTGCCATTTCCTTATTTTCATTTAGAATATCACCATTGTCAGTTTTTAAGGGGCTCACATTGCTCTTAACCACCCTGTTTTTTCCTAATATATTTGTAAAAGTTTTCGTTGATTTTTGACATCCCTTGCCAACTTCTTTTCATACACCCTTTTTGTAGCTCTTAATATCTGTTTTGTCACCCATTGCTGTTCTTTGTATCCCTCCCATTCACCAGGATCTGCATTCTTGTATGCTTTTTCTTTTAGTTTTATGTTGTCCCTTAACCTCTTTCGTCGTCCCTGGCTCTCTTTTTTTGGCAAGTTGAGCTCTTGCCCCTTAGGAGTATAAACTGGTTCTGTATCACGTTAAATTCTTTTTTGAACACGTCCCACTAATCATCTGTCATTTTACCCATCAACAGATTTGCCCAGTTTACTGTAGGCAGCCTATGTCTCATCCTGTTGAAGTCGGCCTTACCCAAATCTAGAATCTTGGTAGCTGTTTCGAGTTTCTCCCTTTCAAACACAGCATTGAACTCAATCATATTATGGTCGCTATTAGATAAATGCTCATGCAGTTAGGCTGTTAAAATCTGGCTCTAATGTCCTTTAGGGAAGGAAATCTGCTGTCCTTACCTGGCCTGGCCTATATGTGACTCCAGACCCACAGCAATGTGGTTGATTCTTAACTAGGATTACATAGGATTGCATAGAATATACGGCACAGAAACAGGCCATTCGGCCCAACCAGTCCATGCTGGTGTTTATGCTCCACACGAGCCTCCTCCTGTCTTTCCTCATCTAAATCTATCAGCATAACCCTCTATTCCCTTTTCCCTCATACGCTTGTCTAGCCTCCCCTTAAATACAGCTATACTATTCACTTCAACCACTCCCTGTGGTAGTGAGTTCCATATTTTTGGGTAAAGATATTTCTTCTGAATTCCCTATTGGATTTCTTGGTGACTATCTTATATTGATGGCCTCTAGTTATGCTCTTCCCCACAAGTGGAAACATTCTCTCTCTCCAGTCTATCAAAACCTTTCATAATTTTAAAGACCTCTATTTGGTCACCCCTCCGCCTTTTTTCAAGAGAAAAGAGGCCCAGCCTGTTCATCCTTTCCTGATATGTATACCCTCGCATTTCTGGTATCATCCTTGTAAATCTTCTCTGCCCCCTCTCCAGTGCCTCTATATCCTTTTTATAATATGGCGACCAGAACTGTACGCAGTGGTCTAACCAAGGTTCGATACAGATTCAACATAACTTCACTACTTTTCAATTCTATCCCTCGAGAAATAAACCCTAGTGCTTGGTGTGTTTTTATATTGAGAGGTCGCACAACACCAGGTTATAGTCCAACAGTTTTATTTGAAATCACAAGCTTTCGGAGCTATCGATCGCCCCTTCCTCAGGTGAAGTTTTTATATGGCATTGCTAACCTGTGTTGCAACTTTGTGATTTGTGTATTTGTACTCCGAGATCCCTTTGTTCCTCTACCCCACCTAGACTCGCACCCTCAAAGTGTGTGACCTCCCTATTCTTCCTAGCAAAATGTAATACCTCACATCTATCTATGTTGAACTTCATTTGCCAATTATATGCCCTTTCTGCAAGTTTATTAATGTCCTCCTGTAATTTGTTGCAGTCCTCCTCAGTATTGACTATCTTCCACCCCCCACCTCCAACATCTGCAAATTTAGAATTTGTGTTTTTGATTCCAAAGTCTAAATCATTAATGTAAATTGTGAACAGCAGTGGTCCCAGCACTGATCCTTGTGGAACACCACTACCCACCTTCTGCCAGTGTGAATAGCTACCCTTTACTCCTACTCTCTGCTTTCTGTCCTGAAGCCAGCCAGCAATCCATTCTCTGACCTTGTTCATCAGTCTAATATGGGGTACCTTATCGAAGGCCTTTTTGAAAATCCAGATAAATTACATCTGCATTACCATTGTCTACTCTCTCTGTTACCTCTTCAAAAAATTCAATAAGGTTAGTTGAGCAAGACTTTCTCTTTTGAAATCCATGCTGACTATTCATTATTATATTTTTGGTTTCTAGATGTTCTATTTTCTCCTTTAGTAGGGATTCCATTATTTTTCCTACCATCAATGTTAAGCTGACTGGTCTATAATTCCCTGGACATGTTCTATCCCCCTTCTTAAATATCGGTATTACGTTAGCTATCCGCCAGTCCTCTTGGCACTACACCTTTTTCGAACGAATTATTAAATATGCGTAGTAATGCCTCTGCTATCTCTTCCCTAGATTCTTTTAAAATGCGTGGATGCAATCCATCCGGACATGGGTTTTATCCTCTTTGAGTTTGATTAGTTTATTTAATATATCCCCTTTTTTATTTTAAATGCACTTATTACAATACTAATCTCATCATCCAATGTCATGTCCACCTGTTCTGTCTCCCTGGTAAATACTGAAGCAAAATAATTATTTAATATTTCTGCCATCTATCGTTACCTGTGGTTTTATCCTGTCTGTCCCTTAATGGTCCTATTCCCTTTTTTTTTTATTAATGTGCCTGTAAAATATTTTACTAATTTGTTTTATGTTCCTTGATAATTTAATTTCATAGTTCCTCTTTGCCTTCCTAATTGTTTTTGGACCTCTCCTAATCTTTTCGTATTCTCCCTTATCATGCACTCCCCTGCTGTCTATGTACTTAATGTATGCCTCTTTCCTTACCCTCAATTGTTCCCTTATGGCTTTATTCATCCATGAAGTCTCATTATTGTTTAGTTTGTTCTGTCCTTTCAGCGGAATTTATTTTTCCTGCACTCTGTTGAACACCGTTTTAAATGTTTCCCATTGCTGCCCTTTTTTTCCCCAAGTTCTATTCTCAGCCCCTCAATCAGATTTTCTTCAATCTATGAACCTGGTTTTCATCATACTTATGTCCTTCTCAATTATTATCTTCAAGCGTATTATATTATGGTCACTATTGCCTAGCTGTTCCCCTACTTTTACTTCTCATCTGCCCTCTGAAATGGCCTAGCAAGCCACCAAGTTGTAACAAACCGCTACGAAAGACAATAAGAATAAAACCAGACGGACCACCCGGCATCGACCTCGGCACTGGCTACGGACACGACAACATCACAGCCAGCCCAGTCAACCCTGCAAAGTCCTCCTCACCAACATCTGGGGACTTGTGCCAAAATTGGGAGAGCTGTCCCACAGACAAATCAAGCAACAGCCTGATGTGGTCATACTCACAGAATCATACCTTTCAGCCAGTGTCCCAAACTCCTCCATCACCATCCCTGGGTATGTCCTGTCCCACCGGCAGAACAGAAACACCAGGGGTGGCGGCACAGTGGTATACAGTCGGGAAGGAGTGGCCCTGGGAGTCCTCAACATTGACTCTGGACCCCATGAAGTCTCATGGCTTCAGGTCAAGCAGGGGCAAGGAAACCTCCTGCTGATTACCACCTACCGCCCACCCTCAGCTGATGAATTAGTCCTCCTCCATGTTGTACACCACTTGAAAAAAAGAAAGACTTGCATTTATATAGCACCTTTCACGACCACCGGACGTCTCAAAGCGCTTTACAGCCAATGAAGTACTTTTTGAAGTGAAGTCACTGTTGTAATGTGGGAAACGCAGCAGCCAATTTGCGCACAGCAAGATCCCACAAACAGCAATGTGATAATGACCAGATAATCTGTTTTTGTTATGTTGGTTGAGGGATAAATATTGGCCAGGGCACCGGGGATAACTCCCCTGCTCTTCTTCGAAATAGTGCCATAGGATCTTTTACGTCTACCTGAGAGAGCAGAGAGGGCCTCGGTTTAACGTCTCATGCGAAAGACAGCACCTCTGACAGTGCAGCACTCCCTCAGCACTGCACTGGAGTGTCAGCCTAACCTTATGTGCTCAAGTCCCTGGAGTGGGACTTGAACCCACAACCTTATGACTCGCAGGCGAGTGTGCTACCAACTGAGCCACAACTGACAATAGCACTGAGAGTAGCAAGGGCACAGAATGTACTCTGGGTGTGGGACTTCAATGTCCATCACCAAGAGTGGCTCGGTAGCACCACTACTGACCAAGCTGGCCGAGTCCTGAAGGACATAGCTGCGAGTCTGGGCCTGCGACAGGTGGTGAGAGAACCAACACGAGGGAAAAACTTACTTGACCTCGTCCTCACCAATCTACCTGTCTCAGATGCATCTGTCCATGACAGCATTGGTAGCAGTGACCACTGCACAGTCATTGTGGAGACAAAGTCCCGTCTTCACACTGAGGACACCCTCCATCGTGGTAGCACTACCGCTGCTAAATGGGATAGATTCAGAACCGATCTAGCAGGTCAAAACTAGGCATCAATGAGGCGCTGTGGGCCATCAGCAGCAGCAGAATTGTATTCCACCACAATCTGTAACCTCATGGCCCGGCATATCCCTCACTCTACCATTACCACCAAGCCAGGGGACCAACCCTGGTTCAATAAGGAGTGCAGAAGAGCATACCAGGGGCAGCACCAGGCGTACCTAAAAATGAGGTGCCAACCTGGGGAAGCTGCAACACAGGACTACATGTATGCTAAAAAGCAGAAGCAGCATGCTATAGACAGGGCAAAGCGATCTCATAATCAGCGGATCAGATCAAAGCTCTGCAGTCCTGCCACATCCAGTCGTGAATGGTGGTGGACCATTAAACAACTAACTGCAGGAGGAGGCTCCATGAATATCCCCATCCTCAATGATGGTGGAGCCCAGCACGTGAGTGCAAAAGGCAAGGCTGAAGCGTTTGCAACCATCTTCAGCCAGAAGTGCCAAGTGGATGATCCATATCGGCCTCCTCCTGGGGTCCCCCCATCACAGAAGCCAGTCTTCAACGCGGCCTAGGTCCTAAACTCTGGAATTCCCTCCCTAAATCTTTCCGCCTCTCTACTTTCTTCCTTTAAGACTCTCCTTAAAGCCTACCTCTTCGACCAATCTGTCTTAACAGTCTCCTTATAAGGCTCGGTGTCAAATATTGTTTGTTTTTTTTATAACACTCCCATGAAACGCCTTAGGACGTTTTATTACGTTAAAGGCACTATGTAAATATAAGTTACCTGCAGTGCCTAATGCACAATTTCTGGCTATTACTCTACTCTCTTCCTTTTCATTTGTTTTAGAATTATTATTCATACTACCTTTTCCACCTGAACCCCCCACCCCCCCCTCCCAATTTGCTAGTTTGAAGTCCTTGTGACCGCCCTATTCATGCTTTCCATGAGACCCTAGTCCCAGCCCAGTTCAGGTGAAGCCTGTCCCAACGGAACAGTTCCTTCCTGTCCCAGTACTGGTGCCAGTGTCCCATGAAATGGAACTCCTCTTTCCCACACCACTCCTTCAGCCACGTGTTCACCTCCCCAATCTGCTTAGCGTTATGCTAATTTGCACGTGGCTCTGGTAATCCAGAGATTATAACCCTTGAGGTCCTGATTTGTAATTGAGCTCCTAGCTTCTGGTACTCTCTGAACAGGACCTCTTGCCCACTCTTTCCTATAATTTTAGTCCCAATGTGGACCACAATGACTGGATCCTCCCTCTCCAATATCCTTTCAAGCCGGTTTGAGATGTGTCTCACCCTGGCACCAGTAGGCAACACAACATGTGGAACTCTCGATACTGCTTACAAACTATGCTATCCGTCCCCCTAATTATTAAATCCCCTACAACTACCACATTACAATCCCCTCCTCCTCCCTTTGGAAAGCCTCCTGCTCCAAGGTGCCACAGTCAGCATTCTGTCTGTCCTTCCGACAGTCTTCATCCTTGTCCTCACAGGTAGCAAGTACATTGTACCTGTTGCATCGGATCAGTTTCTGCGAATCCTTGTTCTCTATTTCACCTGGGTTATCCTTGCTCTGCACTGTAGGTCACACGAACCCAGTTCTGATCCTGCACACCTCTGCGAGGTGTGACCGAGGTCTGGAGCAAACTGTCCAGATACTCCTCCCCCTCCCTTATGTGTCAGAGTGTCTCCAACTCTCATTCCAGCTCAATGAATCTGAGCCGGAGAGCTTCGAAGTGGAGACATCTACTGCAGACATTTTCGCTCGGGACAGTCCTGCTGTCCACAAACTCCCACATACTGCAGTGCAGACACGCAACCTGCCCTGCCATATCTTAGTCTACATTTATTTATAGATTCTTTTTAGTTTTAAAGCTATTTAACTGTTTAGCTAACACTAAAACACAAATGCTAACCACTGGGGAAAAAAACACTAACCAATAAACTTAATACTTAATTGTAACTTACTTGCGCTGCTCCACACTCTGCTGACTATGCCGTCACTTTTTGAGTTTTTCCCTCTGTTGGTCTGGTATCTGCCGCTCTGCTTCTCCCGTTTGGCTTTGCTGCTGCCAGACCTCGCGCGCTGTTTAAATCTGCCACTCTACTTACTGCCTCAAGTTTGCACAAACCACTGCAAGTGTTAAAGGCAAAAGAAGCACCTCTCCCTTTGCACCGAATTCCCACTCTCACCAAATTCTAAACTTCACACTCCGTTAACTGAGTGCATCGTGAACATTGCGCTCTGTGCCTTAGCTCTGGGTTCTGTCCTCTGGAAAAGAGAATAGGAGGAGACAACAACAACAGCTTGTATTTATATAGCGCCTTTAACGTAGTAAAACTTCTCAAGGTGCTGCACAGGAGTATTAGAAGACAAATTTGACAAAGAGCCACGTAAGGAGAAATTATGGCAGATGAGAGGTAGGTTTTAAGGAGCGTCTTAAAGGAGGAAAGAGAGGTAGCGTGGCGGAGAGGTTGAGGCATTCCAGAGCTTAGGGCCTAGGCAACAGAAGGCATTGCCACCAATGGTTGTGCGATTTATAATCAGGGATGCTCAGGAGGGCAGAATTAGAGGAGCCCAGATATCTCGGTGGGGGGGTTTGTGGGGCTGAAGGAGATTACAGAGCTAGGGAGGGGCGAGGCCATGGAGGGATTTGAAAACGAGGATGAGAATTTTGAAATCGAGGCGTTGCTTAACCGGGAGCCAATGTAGGTCAGCAAGCACAGGGGTGATGGGTGAACGGGACTTGGTGCGAGTTAGGACATGGGCAGCCAAGTTTTGGATGACCTCAAGTTTGCGTAGGATACACTGTGGGAGGCCAGCCAGGAGTGTGTTGAAATAGTCAAGTCTAAAGGTAACAAAGGCATGGATGAGGGTTTCAGCAGCAGATGAGCTGAGGCAAAGGCGGAGACGGGCGATGTTACGGAGGTGGAAATAGGCAGTCTTAGTTATGCTGCGGGTATGTGGTCAGAAGCTCATTTCGGGGTCAAATATGACACCAAGGTTGCGAACAGTGTGGTTCAGCCTCAGACAGATGTTAGGGAGAGGGATGGAGTCAGTGGCTAGGGAACGGAGTTTGTGGCGGGGACCGAAAACAATGGCTTTGGTCTTCCCAATAGTTAATTGGAGAAAATTCTTACTCATCCAGAACTGGATGTCGGACAAGCAGTCTGATAATTTAGAAACAGTGGAGTGGTCAAGAGAAGTGGTAGTGAGGTAGAGCTGGGTGTCGTCCGCATACATGTGGAAACTGACGCTGTGTTATTGGATGATGTCGCCAAGGGGAAACATGTAGCTGAGAAATAGAAGGGGGCCAAGGATAGATCCTTGGGGGACACCAGAGGTAACAATGCAGGGGCAGGAAGAGAAGCCATTGCAGGTGATTCTCTGGCTACCGTTAGATAGATAAGAATGGAACCAGGCGACTGCAGTCCCACCCAGCTGGACGACGGTGGAGAGGCGTTGGAGAAGGATGGAGTGGTCAACCGTGTCAAAGGCTGCAGACAAGTCGAGAAGGACGAGGAGGGATAGTTTACCTTTGTCACAGTCACAAAGGATGTCATTTGTGACTTTGAGACCTGATGGAGGTCTCTTTAAAAATTTATGAAGGGGTTCTATAGGGTTGACATGGAAAAACGGTTTCCACTTGTTGGTGAGTATAGAACAAGGGGGCATAAATATAAGTGAGCCACTAACTGATCAAACAAAGAATTGAAGAGGATTTGTTTTTTTTACAGAGTGGTAAGAATGTGGAACTCGCTGCCACATGGAGTGGTTGAAGCAGATGCCATTAAGAAACATTAGAAACATAAGAATCAGGAGTAGGAGTAGTCCATATGGTCCCTCGAGCCTGCTCCGCCATTCTGTAAGATCATGGCTGATCTTTGCCCTCAACTCCACTTTCCCACCCGATCCCCATATCCCTTGATTCCCCTAGAGTCCAAAAGCCTTGAATATACTCAACGACTCCGCATCCACAGCCCTTTGGGGTAGAGAATTCCAAAGATTCACAACCCTCTGAGTGAAGAAATTCCTCCTCATCTCCGTCTTAAAAGGCCGACCCCTTATCCTGAGACTATGCACCCTAGTTCTAGACTCCCCAGCGGAAACAACCTCTCAGCCTCTACCCTGCAAATCCCCCTCAGAATCTTATATGCTTCAATGAGATCAGCTCTCATTCTTCTGAACTCCAGACAGTATAGGCCCAATCTACTCAAATCTCCTCATAGGACAACCCTCTCATCCCAGGGATCAATCTAGTGAACCTTCTTTGCACCACCTTTAAGGCAACACGGTGGCATAGTGGTTAGCACTGGTGCCTCACAGCGCCAGGGACCCGGGTTCGAATCTGGCCTCGGGTGACTGTCTGTGTGGAGTTTGCACATTCTCCCCGTGTCTGCGTGGGTTTCCTCCGGGTGCTCCGGTTTCCTCCCACAGTCCAAAAATGTGCGGGTTAGGTTGATTTGGCTATGATAAATTGACCCTTAGTGTTAGGGGGGGGATTAAATATGTGGGGTTACGGGGATAGGATGGGATATGTTAGGGGGAATTAAATACGTGGGGTTACGGGGATAGGGTGGGATATGTGTCGGTGCAGGCTCGATGGGGATTCTGTGTGAGAAAGCAGGGACAGGGTACTGGATTTGGATGATCAGCCATGATCGTATTGAATGGTGGAGCAGGCTCGACGGGCCGAATGGCCTACTCCTGCTCCTAGTTTCTATGTTTCTATGTCCTTCCTCAGATAAGGAGACCAAAACTGTGCACAGTACTCCAGGTGTGGGCTCACCAAAACCCTGTACAATTGTAGTAAGACTTCCTTACTCTTGTACTCCAACCCCCTTGCAATAATGGCAACGTGCCATTTGCTTTCCTAATTGCTTGCTGTACCTGCATGCTAACTTTGTGTTTCCTGTACGAAGACACCTAAATCTCTCAACACCTTCATTTAATAGTTTCTCACCATTTAAAAATATTTTGTTTTTCTATTCTTCCTACCAAAGTGAATAAACTCATATTGACACATTTAAAGCCTATTGCATACTTGAGGGAGCAGGGCATAGAGGGATATGAGCCAGGATCTGTAGAGGTAATTAAAGTATGAGGCGCCTTATGTGGATTATAACACTGGCATAGACCAGTTGGGCCGAATGGTCTGTTTCTGTCTTGTAGATTCTGTGTAATTGTATGTAATAATCCTATGTAATGTGACACAGAATATTATTGTAAAATATTTTGTCTTTGTGACTTTCAGAATCTGCTCCTAGTTCCCCTAGGGTGGGAAGTCCTGTTGATGCAAAGAAAAATGTTGAAACCAGTAACCTTCAGACAATGTCTAAGGGGCTTTCTACAAGTTTGCCTGATCTGGAATCTGATCCTTGGATAGAAGTGAAAAAGAGACACCGTCCATCGCCACTCAATCTGAAGGTATACCTAGATTTTACCCTCAAACAAGATATATACTTCATTATGAACTAAGTTAATGCCAAAGCCCTTAGTGCCAAAACTGTTATGGTGGCATCGACAGGTTATGTATTGAATTATATATTGTAATTGAAACTAGTGATGTCAGGCCTAAACTGATTTCTTGAGACAAAGTAAACTGTACTGCATCACAGCCTTGACCACCTCTCTTTCTTCTAAGGTGCAATCTTTGAGATTTAGCAAATGCATGGTTTTGTTTGTTTAGTTGTCCAGACTAATGTCTGCGATAAGGGTGTGATGTTTATTGAAACTCTTGCACATGTAAAGTTCAGAATGTAACCGGATATTTACTTAACGGAGAAGTATTTTTGTAAGCAGTTAATTTGTCCAGTAGCAGTCATCTTGAATACTTGGGGACAGCTTTTCCACTTCTGTCAGTATCAAATATGCTAATGTACCAGTGTGATGTTTTGTATTTACTACACGAACCATCTTGTTAAATAGTGCAGAATTACTAGCAGTTTGTACTTTGGGTTGGTTATCATTGGGACCTGAGTTGAGACTACCAAAGCTCATTTCAAGTAGGCCCTTAATATCTTTTTAAAGAGGTGACTTTCAGCCTAACACATGAACATAGGATCCCAGAGGTTAAATGATAGTGTGACAGCCTATTGGCCACCTAGTTTCCTCTCCTTGAATTTTCAATAAATTCCTTTTTAATCTCGAGCTATTCTTTAGTTTAACAATTCTGTAATGCAGTAAAACATAGTTAAACATCATTTAATCAACTTGATAAAATTTGTGTAATTTAAATGGAACATTGTGGTGATTGAAATTGTAAACCTCAATTTGTTGTAGTGGAAGGATGCCAGCCTTGCTTTCCTCCTCCCCTCACTTACTCTATCCTTCCCTCTTCCGCTCTCGCTCTCACTCTCTCCCTTCCCTCTCATTCCTCTATCTTTCCACCCCCTCTCTCTTCCCCCTTCTGTTTCTGGGAATATCCTAATTGCTGGTTTTCTGTGGACAGGGGGTGCTGGTGCATTCATGCTAAGTAGCCCTGTGTAAGCCTTTTTAAGCACTGTTTTGGCTTGCTCCAAGATACGCTGGCCAAGGCTTGACAGTAATCATCCTTCCCACTCTCGGCACAGTACTATATATTTAGTGAGGTGAGCCTTATGAATAAACTGTAATTAACTCAGAATACCCACTGGTGGAAACAGCTGCTCTGGTAAAAGTAACATTCAGACATTACTGCTGGCATGCTGGATGGGAAAGTGTGCCTCCTGCTCCCAGCAGCACTGCTCACTCCACTACGAGTCTGCACTGGCAGTATTGTGGATTCCTTAGGATGGTCTTTGCTAGCTGCTGGGAGTATGCAGTACATGTCAGCCCAATGATCTCCAACTGACAAAGAAGGCAGATCAGCTGTTTCTTTTGGTGGGCTTTTCAATCGGGAGATGCCTGTTTGAAATCCTGACACAAGTTTCACACCTGATTTTAATGCAAAAAGTAACTGAACCACATTTTGATCTGCAAAGCTTGTACAGTGGTGCAGGAGGTGGTATTAACGGGGATCTAATTAACTGTAGGTTTCTTACGACCTCCCTGTGATCAACCCACCATTTTACCGAATTGCAGGAAATATTTTTTGAGTTTATATTCATATTTAACTTTTGTTTCCTCAAAAGCTCCATTTCTTTCACTCTCTAGCTTCTCCCTCTGTCTTCGCTATGCTAATCTTCTGAGATACATCCTGCTCCTTCAATCCCCTTCCCACCCAGCTCCTGACCAGTCAACCATCTTTCCTTGTCCAAATGTTCACTAACCTATTTAATGGCTCCCTTGGCACAGGCATTGTTCCACTTCCCTTTAAAAAAAATTCTATCATCACTCCCCTCTTCAAGAAGCCCACTCATTCCCTCTGTCATCTCAAATTATTGCTCTCTTTCCTCTCTAAGATCCTTCAATGCATTGTCTTCACCCCCACTGCAACCGAAACCCTTGTCCATGCTTTTCTTACTTTTAGACTTAACTTTTCCAATGTCCTCCTTCTATTGACCCAATTGAACCTGAAGTTCATGGATCTGCTTTCGGAAATGAATTTCCAACAATGTGAAGTACAAAAAAACTCATCAGCTTAAGATTTAAAATGCACTACTGTGGTAGAGAAATAAGCAACAGCAAGACAATAAGATTGTAAGAGAAAGTGAGGCACAGGCAGACTAGGAGAATAAAAATGTTCAAAAAGTGCAAAATAATCAACAGACCTCCTTCCACCTCTACTCTCCCCCCCCCCCCCCCCCCCCCCGAGTGACTGAGACATGCAGATAATAAAACCTTAAAGTAAAGAATTGAGACAAATGACAAATAAAGGTTTTCGAGTTTGTAGGTTGAGGGATGTGGTGCCAGCTTCATAGCTTTCTATCACAGCACACATGATATCTGAAAATTCCATTTGTATCAAGATTACAATTCTAAAATTTCGCCTGTAGCTGTGCTATATACAGTATTCACTGAAAACATAAATTTCCATGGTTGATACCACAAGATAAATACAGATGAGAGATCACTTGGCCCATCTTAGCTCATCCATCAAGAATAAAAACTAGATTGCCCCCCATCACACCATCTAATTGGTTCCTAAGTGAGTCAAAGGTTTTAGCCATCACTATCCTACTGTTGCTCTACTATCTTATTACTGTTTGCATGAAAATGTTTTGTCATCTGTGCTGAATGTTCTTTTCACCAGTTTTAACGTACGTCCACTAGTTCTAGTATCCTTTAAAACCAGGCATTCATTAAGCATTGATAACTGAGTGAAGTAGACTTTTTTGCGAGGGGGAATCTGCATTGCAGCCTTTGCATTGTTCCTTATGTTGCCTTCGACACTATAATAATTTGGAGAAATAAAATTAGTCACAACTGCGTTATTTGTGGATTTCTTTTGGTACAATCTCAGGGCCTCTGCATGATTTTTTTAAATGACGTTACACAAGGGCCCAGAAATTGATCTCGCTCTGTTCCCGCGGGGGTAAGCCTTCCCCGCGATGTCTCACCTCGCTTATGCTTTTTCAGATCCAGCTCGCACGAACTTGATGTTCCAGACATCAGCTGTGCTGGGCTTGCGTATCCCAGCGGCGTAGTGAATTCGTGCGAGCTGTGGGATCACGTGACTCAGTTAGAGCCAATGGCAGCACACCATCTTCCATTCATAAGTCTCACAGCATGGCTGTGAAATCTATGAATCTTACACCCCCCCAAAGTAACAGCTAAACCTCAATTAAATTTAAAAAAAAAACCATCACATTAATAAAATAAGTATAGTTAATTAAATTAACCATTTTAAATAAAAAATTAAATTTTTGAAAAAATTTAAAATCTTTTAAAAAGTTATAAAAATAAACTTACCTGTCTTTAAAGTCTCTAAAAAAGATATACCTGTAAAAAAAAATTCAAAAAAATACTTAATTCACTACTTACCTTCTTAAAAGCGGGTCTTACTCCTCCTTTTTACATTTCCAAAATCTTCCCTACTTACCTGCGCGTCCAAAGCATGAAGTGCACAGCGTGCGCGCAGCCTGTAGCGCGCACGCGATGCACCCAGGCCCCGCCCCCTTTTCAGAAGAGCAATTGCCGGTTTTCAGCGCATGCGCAGGGCATGCAGAAAACTGGCAATTGGAGTGGGAATACGCGAGAGTACGCAGTGCGTACTCTCGCGTCCCGGGATCAATTTTCGGCCCATTGACTAAGTAATTGATCTGTCATCAGTGCTCTCGTGCAAAAAAAAAAGCTTGGATTCTAATGTTCAAAATTGTTGGCATCTAGCCTCACTATTTTTCAGATTAATAAATTTCATGGGGTCTTGCCAAATTGTTTGCAATCTCTGCAACCCTCATGTCTTAAAAGATACAGCCTATGCGCACCATACAAAATGGATAGTTATAGTCATAGCAACACCCCAATTCAGATAACTGTTTCTTCGCTTAGTTCCTCCTTTTCTCCTCCCCACCAAAGGAATAAAGACATCTTTTATAAAGCCCATAGTACATATTAGGAGAACAAAGGAAAACATTTATATAATTCTAGAGTAGTTTGTCTTAAGTTTCCAACGTTTCTTTACTCGGGTCTAGGGTATTTTGTTTGTCTTAAATGGACTTTGACGATCTCCAAACGTTGCAGGAGTAGGCTGAGCAGGTGTAGGGGAGGGGGGGGGGGGGGGGGGTCAGCCTCACCTCTGACTCAGTGAGCGGTTCGAATCGCTCCCACGTCCCTGGTTCTAGACCTTGGACTTATTTAGGGGTTGTGAATAAAGGTGCAGTAGACAACAGGTTTCATGAAATAACTTTGACTTTTATTCAAGGAAGTAAAACACAACACAAACACTCTTATCACTCTAAAGGTGGGGAACACTTCGGTACAAGCAAGGGAAATAACATTAGAAGAATACTTCACCCCTCCCAATCCCACTTCACTAGCTAGGCTGGACTCTGGAGAACCAGGGATAATGCTCACCAAACAAATCCTTGACAGTTGAGAGTTAGGGTTTAGAGTCTTTTGAGTAAAAGGTTTCGTAAGGCCCTTGTTGCCGCGAGGTGTCCGATGGTCACTGAGGCAGTCGCTCTGGTTTCTTGCGTGTCGGTCTGCTTGTGAAGTTGTTGGCCTTCTTTGTTGAACTTCTTGCTGTAACTCTACCTCTGTTTAAACTGTCTTCTTCCAAGCTGTGGAACTGCCTTCTTGCAGAACTGTGGAAACTGCCTTCTGCCTGCTTGTCCTGAACTCTGTTCAACACAGCCTTTCAATATTGAACTTCCCCTGTAACTATTTGATGGGCCTTCAATTATACTAAATTGAAGTGGCCTTATCAAAACCAAATCAAATCCTGGTCATTGTAAGACCTCGTTAGCAGTAACTACTATACAGTACTAAGTGTCAAATGGCTTTGTAAATGTGTGAAGTGGTTTCCGGATAGCTCCATCCTGTTGATCTGTTGTTTAATCAGAGTTTGCATTGTCCTCGTGTTTTGGGTTTCTTGACTGGGCCTGGGGATTTTCAAAAGGTGTCTTGAATTATTCAATTTTGGATGTGTTGTGAGGTTTTGGGTGAGGTTCTTCCTCCTGCCTGGATTGCAGTGCAAACAAATTCCAGACAGCTTGACTCCAAAAGCTGTCCACTGCCTCGCCACACCCCTTCGCAGCCTGTCTTGTGTCTGTGAAAGGTGTTTTTCCCCAAGTCATATCCAAAAGTCATTTTCCTCAGGGGTTTTCTTCCCTGATCTTTAAAAATGCCCAAAACTGAGGTTTTTTGCCTCAAATCACTACATTTAGGTCCCATCATCCCAAATTCGTATGAAAAATCCAAAAACCACCCCTTTTAGGGTTCTATACGAGTTTCTGGGGAATTTTGCGAAGCTTACACAGGTACACATTCCCGTGGGTGTGGAGAAGGCAATTGTGACTGATTCCCTTGAACAAGTTTTGATGCCAGTGAGATTAGTGGTCGTTGGCGAGACTCTTCCCATTCCTGTGGTCTGTGGGGCAGGTTTTGATTTTGAAGCACCAGTTTTACCCAGCGATCAGAAAAATGTTGGACTTCCTCAGTGTCTGGCCGAGAGCCAGCTATTACTGTAGAAGCCAGCCTATGCTTGTGTATCAAATGCCCACTGCTAGTGCTTTCCATGCCTTTCTGAGCTGGACTCCTGTGTTTCATAAACTCCAAAACTCCACTAATTTTACCCTCTTCCCTGCTCCATCTTTGGTGACAAAGCTTTCAGCTATCTCTGCCTTATTCTCTGAAATACTCTCCTTAAACTCCCCTGCCTCTCTACCTACTTCCCTTGTCTTTGAAAGCCATTTCAAAACCAGCTTTTTGACGAAGCTTTTGGTTATCTCTCCTAACTATCCACAAAGGCTTAGCATGTGCTTTCTTTCTTCTCTATGAAGTGTTTTGAGTCATTTTTCTACCTTAAAGGTGCTATATGCATGCAAGTTGTTATCCAAGCGTGATCTATCCTGGAGAAATCTGATGGGGCCTGTTCTGTCTCAAGGCTGTTGTTCAGAGCCCACCTGTACTGCAAATGCAGACACATCTGGTTCTCTGCTTCCTCTTCCAGGGCTCTGCTGGAAGGGTCTTATTTGCTACTGTTTGGGCTCAACAGCATTGTTGCATTAGAGGTGCATTATTTATGTTAAACAAATTGCAGTTTAATGGTTATTCCCAGTCACAGAAATGTATGATCATACAGAATCTTACAGCACTGGCCATTCGACCCATTGTGCCTGTGCTAGATCTTGAAACAGCTATCCAATTAATCCTACTCCCCGGCTCCTTCCCCATAGCCCTGCAATTTTCTCCAAGTATTTATCCAAGTCCCTTTTGAAAGTTACTATTAAATCTGCTTCCGCCACTCTTTCAGGCAGTGCATTCCAGATCATAACACTCTGCATTAAAATATTTCTTCTCATCTCACCTCTGGCTCTTTTGCTAATTACCTTAAATCTGACTCCCCTGGTTACCGATCCTTCTGTCAGTGGAAACAGTTTCTCCTTATTTACTGTGATTTTGAACATCTATATTAAATCTCCCCTTAATCTTCTCTGCTCTAAGGAGAACAATCTCAGCTTCTCCACATAACTGAAGTCCCTCATCCCTGGTACCATCTAATAAATCTCTGTGCTCTCTGCAAAGGCATCACAATTTCTTGTGAAGTAGCATTACATGGTCAATCTCATTTCTGAAATATTATTGAAACAATGGGTGGTTCAGACATAAGCATTTAAGGTTTGTACTAAGACAAACCAACTCTGCTCCTTGTTGCTGTACCAAAAGATCAATTTTTTATAAACTAATTGTCTAATCTTGCTGATTTGTAGGAGAGCGAGTCACCCAAACCTCAACAAGCTCACAAACAGGAGCAAGAAGAGCAGGAGGAATTGGATTTCATGTTTGATGAAGAAATGGAACAGATAGAGGGACGCAAGAATACCTTCACAGATTGGTCAGATGATGACTCGGACTATGAAATTGATGATCGTGATGTGAACAAGATCCTGATTGTGACTCAGACTCCTCCTCACCTGCGCAAACATCCGGGTGGCGACCGTACAGGAAATCATGTTTCACGAGCAAAAATTACAACCGAACTGGCAAAGGCTATCAATGATGGCTTATACTACTACGAACAAGATCTTTGGATGGAAGAAAATGGGCCAGAATATTCAACAATAAAGGTGAATCACAGTATGGCTATATATTACTAATCGTATTTGGTTTGGTCAATGGCCTGAACCAGTCAATAGCTATATCAAATGGAATTGTTTTGTGTGCCAAAGTTGTCTCCATTGAAGGGTACTACCATCAAATTAATGTGCCTAATGTTTTTATTTATTTTTTAAATCAAATATTCTGTGTATTAGATCCTAATCAGTGATAGCCTTCTGAACATGCTATAAAATGGGTAAAAACCATCACCTTTCATAGGGTGATGTATAATATATTCACCTACATTTGAAAGCTCTGTACCTGGCATGACAGGTTTTTCTCTCCCTATTTTTAATACTGCTGGAGTTGAATGTAGACTTCTGGAGGGAAGACATGTATATCGCACAGTATGAAACTTTTTAAAAGTCCAGTGGGATGTTGCCACTAAAACCAGTTGTATGTGCTTTGTATAATATATAAATAGCACTTGTATTGAGAACAAGTAGCCTTTGAAGGTATGAAGGCAATGCTGACCTATAATTTAGCTTTTTGCTCATCTGTAAGACCAATCCAGAAGAAATACTTAGTTGACTCTTTTTTGGGGGGGGGGGGGTACTAATTAGGAAAAATGAGCATCAGTGCTGCAAAGTTTGAGCATTATTGAGCCTCCCTCTTTTTCCTTTCTCCGCATCTCCTTTACTTGCAGCTAATGGAGATAGGTGTTGTGAGCCAGAGTAACAGATATTGGTCTGGATTTTCAAATTGAACTTGCTACCTATAAGTCTGTTCAGCGGGTCTCTTCACTTGGGAATTGTTGCATTGTTGGATGAGATGTTAAAGCGAGGCTACATCTGTCTGTTTTGACAGAAGCAGGGAGCTTCCCAATATCCTGGCCAATATTTTTTTTCCTCAGCCAATACCATCAGAAGCATATTAAATGATCATTCATCTAGTCACTGTCAATGGCTGCCATATTTGCCTACTAATAGTTATTCCACTTCAAAGTAATTAATTGCATGTAAAGCATTTTGCAATGTTTCTGATGTGATGAGGTGCTATATAAATAGTTTCTTCTAGTACACTTGCTGGAGGGGGGGGGGATATAATTGAAAGATGAGCATTAGTGCTGCCGTGTCATTGTGTATTTTGCTCCTTTTAGTTCTTCTGAAATAAGATATGTTGCATTTAATTATAAATATTGTCTATACAAAAAGGTTGAGTGTGCAGCATCATACCAGCCAGTAGCATGTTTTCTTTGGCTGGGATGGCTCCAGATCAGCTCCCACATCAGTCCCAAAGTTGTGATCTGCATTAAAGTGAATTGAGTCACTCCAGGACATGTCCAGCCCTCTGTGATGTCACTGGATCAGCTCTGTGGGAGGGAGATGAGAGGTGAAGTCGTAGGTCTACCCTAAGGCAACAGATTGGAAGTGTTTTTTATAAAAAGATGTTTGTGATTTTTTTTTCGTGTGCATACATTGGGGGGGGAGTACTTTGAACAAGGCTTTCTGCCCTAAAATTTCTTTCTTCTAAGATTTTAATTGTGGTTATTGGTTAGTGTTTTAAATGGCAGTGTAGATTTAGTATTTCAGTCATCACTAAAGTTTCTTGGCCAAAATTATCCAGTGTCATTGCATGTTTTGCTCCTTTAGTTCTTCTGAAATATGCTGCATTGCATTTCATTGTAAATGTTAATGCCAGGGGAGATGCAGTAGCCACTTTGCTCACGTAATATCCATTGGGAAATATCCATATCTAACTTGGAAATTTTGATCGTACTAGTTGATCTTCGCAATGATACAGGACTTTGGGCTCACTCGGTTCCTGCCACCCACCGCTTCCTCACTTCAGCCTCTGGAGCAGGAGGCCAAGACTGGGAAGGAGTTAGCCTGGTTGCGAGCAACAGGGTGAAGAGCGGAGGTAGTCGGCGTTACAGCCCCTTTGCAGCTCACTGTATGATTGAAGCCAAATCCTATAGAGCAGGGAAGCCAGGGAGAATGAAACCTGCAGCCCGTGGCCAGTCAGGTCGAAACAAGAGTGAGGTTCAGAAGAGGTGAGATGCAAGAGCTGCCGCCATTGTTAGAAGAAAAAATTGACTAGTCTTTTCCTTGTTGGTCTTGTGGTTCTCTTGGACTAAACAGATAATTAGATGGTTGTTTGGAATATGGGTCACGTGGTTGCCATGGACCAATCAGATCAGTATGCGGCTACATACATGCATAGAAATACATAGAAGTTACGACCTGGAAACTGGCCATTTGGCCCAATCGGTCCTTGTGGGCTTTTACCCTCCATGTGAGCAAATAGTTCTAACCACATTTACCCACACTGTTCCCATATTTCTTCAACCCCTTTTCCTTTATCCACCTATCCAATCTTATGCATGTTGACTTACTTTCTGCTTCAACAACTAACTATGGAAGTGAATTTCACAGCCCCACAACTCTGTGTAAAGAAAGTTTCTCCTGCCCTGTGATCTAAATCTCTTGCACTTAACCTTGTATCTATGGCCCCTCATTCTTGGCCTCTCAGTTACTGGAAGCAGTTTGCTTCTATCTACCCGGTCCTATTCTTTCATACTTTTAAGCACTCTGTTCGATCAGGTAGCTAAAAATGGGGCTCAAAATCAACATTTTTAATAACCTAAATGAATTGGTGGTAAGAGTTGGTTGGAGAAATCCCATTGGTAGAAAGGGGAAGCATTAATGTAAGCTGTTAATGGGCATACTGAATGTACTAATGCATTTTATTTTGGAATGGAGATTTCAAGCTGATTTAAATTCTTTGTCGGCACATTGTGCTGTATTCAAATCTCTTCCCTCTTTTGCAAAATAAAACCTATTGGAATCTTCATCTTTGCCATTACAGGCATACCACCTTTGTGAAGAAGTATTTGACAATTTTATACATGTACAGTAGAACCTCACTGAATTGATCACCTATGGGACTTCAAAGTGGTCCATTCAGCTAGCTGAGTTAGTGCATACAGTCCACCTGCACACTGATGAGCAGTAGTATATACAAAGGATCAGCTGTAGCATGGGTCCCTAATGTAACAAGTGAAAGTTGAAAACAAGTCGATTTAGATTTTGTTTACTCACCAGATACTGAAATATAGACTTGGATACAATAATTCTCAGAGAATTTCTGCAAGATACATCCCTTGCACATGGTGGGATCAACTGAATTTTGCATTTGATTTAGGGGTCAAAGTGACTTCCTGAATAATTAATGAGCTGGGTGAGTTAACAGGGCAAAATTCGTATACATAAAATATATTGATTTTAAAACCGGACTTTTAAAAAGTAATCTGATTAGCTGGATGGTTGATTTACAAGGTTCTAATGCAAGTCATACCAAGATGTATAATTGTTTCTTGCCTACTGCATTATTGTGCTGAAAATCATGCATGGCTCTTCTCGATCTCCTTTGTCCCTAAACAAATAGGTTTGCCAACTATTTCAAGCAAAAAAAATCGGGATTAAATTTTCAATTTCACCGCCTGGTGGCAATGTGGCGGAATAGATTGCCCGTCCGTCTTACTTGCATGGCATTGAAATCCACTCTGCCACATCACCCAGTCAAAGTGAAAATTGCCCCAGTTTTTTCTTGATACTGCATGCATACCGACATAGAGGATATCTTAACAAATATAGTATTTTTTCACAAATGAAAAGAAATTAGACTGATGTAATTCAGGTTTTTAAAACAAAAATTGTAACTCTTTTGCTTTTCTACCTACAATATAGCAAGAAATTGAGAATTTTAAGAAGTTGAATGTGATCAGTAAAGAACATTTTGATATCCTGACACCTGAACCACCAGTTGACCCAAACCAGGAGGTGCCTCCTGCACCACCAAAGGCCCACCAAGGTAAGACCAGTATAATCTCGGGCAAAGAAAAATCTAATTCTTGCTTAGTGTATCTTTTTCAGACTGACTGATTCCAATTTCCTGTTATGATTTCAAGCGCAAGTTCATAATGATTGTTGTTGAATTTAAATGCACAAAAAGTGGTGGGTGACATATCATGTCTACTTTTACCACTTAAGTAAATTCTGTTTGAGAATTAAAGTAGGCTAGATCACATTTACTGCATTATATCTGTAATGCATTAAAATTGACCCCTTATGTTTTTACAGTCTTAACATTGAAGTGGATCAAATATCTGTACCAGATTTCACCAATGTTTCTATTTGGCATGCTTGCAGAAAATAAATTGATTGTGTGTGTATCTATGAATCAATAGTGCAGTATGGGTGGGGGGCGGGGGGGAGGAAGGTCAGGACAGCAATAGTGATGGGGGATACAATAGTTAGGGAGTAGACAGGCGTTTCTGCGGCCACAGACATGACTCCAGGATGGTATGTTGCCTCCCTGGTGCCAGGGTCAAGGCTGTCACTGAGTGGCTGCAGAACATTCTGAGGGGGATGGGGAGAGGAGGGGAACAGCCAGATGTTGTGGTCTGTATTGGTACCAATGACATAGGTAGAAAGAGTGATGAGGTCCTGTTGGCAGATTTTAGGGAGCTTTGAAAGAGATTAATAAGCAGGACCTCAAAGGTAGTAATAGTCATAGAGTTATACAGCACAGAAAGGGCCCATTGTGTCTGCGCCGGCCATCAAGCCCTATCTATTCGAGTCCCATTTTCCAGCACTTGGTCCGTAGCCTTGTATACTCCCAGTGCTATGCGCTAGTGAGTACAGAAATAGGAGGATAGAGCAGATGAATGCATGGCTGGAAAGATGGTGCAGGAGGGAGGGCTTTAGATTCCTGAGGCATTGGGAGAGGTGGGACCTGTACAAGCCAGACGGGTTGCACCGCAACAGGGCCGGGACCAATATCCTCGGGGTGAGGGTTGCTAGTGCTGTTGGGAGGGTTTAAACTAGCTTGTGGGGGATGGGAACCTGAGTGTAGATTCAGAAGGGAGAGAAGCAAAGCTGGAATAGGAAGGCAGAAAATTAGTAAGTGAGTTTGGAAGGCAGAGGAAACAAAGGCTAGAAAATAGACACGAAAGGGGTTTGGCAGTGCTTAATGGTATATACTTCAATGCAAGGAGTCTAGTGAATAAGGCAGATGAGCTGAGGGCACAGATAGACATGTGGAAGTATGATATCATAGCTATTACTGAAACATTCCCATTACCCACCCCCATCCCCCCCAAAGGTATTGCCTCACATGAAATTCCACCAGAAAGCTCCAACGTTGAATCCACAATCAGTGCTGAGTTAGTGGATTACAGCTGGATGGGAGTGCCACAATTGACCTCTGCTCCTGGGTTTGGGAGGGGTGGGGTGGGGGGGTGCGGATTCACTAGGCCTCCCTTGCCTGATTGCTATCAAGTGTTTGTGTATGGATGTTGGGCGAGAACAGGATGGTACCTGGTTGTGAGTCCCCTTTCAGTTGAATAGCCTACCAATACAGTTATGTTAAGAATAGCCACTTGGATGAGGTACCAAAGGATGAGGACAGGATTAGACTCTGCCGTGATGTCCCTCACAGTTGAACAATTTGCTGATGCTCCTTGTCTAGGAAAGACATGTAGTGCCTTGCACAACCTGAGGGTGCCCCAAAGCGCTTTACAGCCAATGAACTACTTTTTGGAAATGTAGTCACTGTTGTAATGTAGCCAAGGCTTGGACATGAAGAATAGCCACTTGGATACAATTCGAGATGGGCAATAAATGCTGGCCCACATCCCATGAACGAATAAAAAAGAGGGATGGTTTGTTAGAAGGATCGTCAAATGAGGCCATA
Source organism: Squalus acanthias (assembly GCA_030390025.1). Taxonomy (NCBI): domain Eukaryota; kingdom Metazoa; phylum Chordata; class Chondrichthyes; order Squaliformes; family Squalidae; genus Squalus; species Squalus acanthias. The sequence continues at coordinate 183,266,370 of CM059426.1, forward strand.
TGGGTTGAACTGAAACAAAAAAGGGGCGATCACACTACTGGGAGTGCACTATAGACCTCCAAATAGTCAGGGAGATAGAAGAGCAAATATATAGGCAAATTTCTGAAGTGCAAAAACAATAGGGCAGTAATAGTAGTGGATGTCAACTACCCTAATATTAACTGGGATAGAATCAGTATAAAAGACATAGGGGCTGCCAAATTCTTAAAATACATTCAGGAGAATTTATTTAACCAGTGCGAGCAAGCCCAACAAGAGGGGACGGTTCTGGACTCCGTTTTAGGGAATGAAGCTGGGCAGGTGGAAGGGGTTATCAGTGGAAGAGCATTTTGGTGGTCGTGATCATAATGCAGTTAGATTTAGCATAGTAATGAAAAGGACAACGTTGTAGACCAGGAGTAAAAGTTCTCAATTGGGGAAAGGCCAATTTTGCTCAGCTGAGATGTGATTTAACAAAAGTGGACTAGAGACAACTACTTGAAGGTATATCAGTGTCACAGCAAAGGGAGGCATTCAAGGAGAGGAGATAGAGAGGGTTCAGATCAAATATGTTCCCATAAAGAAAAAGGGTGGGACTCCCAAATCTAGAGTCCCCTGGATGTCGAGGGGTATACAGGCTAGGATAAGGCAAAAAAGGGAAGCTTATGTCCAATACCGAGAGCTAAATACTGCAGAAAGCCTAGAGGAGTATTTAAAGTGCAGGGATGAAATTAAAAAGGAAATTAGGGAAGCAAAGAGAGGGCATGAAAAAATATTGGCTAGTAAAATCAAGGAAAACCTGAAGATGCTCTTTAGTTATCTTGTTTTATAAATACAGAGTCGGGCCTAGTAGAGACCAAAAAGGTAACCTGTGTGTTGAGGTGGAAGACGTGGGTATGGTTCTTAATGAATACTTTGTGTCTTACAGAGAGGGACGATGTGGACACTGTAGTTGAGGAGGAGTGTGAAATATTAGATGAGATGAACATAGTGAGAGAGGAATTATTCAGGGGTTTAGCATCTTTGAAAGTAGCTAAATCGCCAGGCCTGGATGAAATGTATCCCAAGCTGTTGAGAGAAACAAGGGAGGAAATAGCGGAGGCTCTGACCATCATTTTCCAATCCTCTCTGGCTACAGGCGTGGTAATGGAGGACTGCTAACATTGTACCGTTGTTTAAAAAGGGAGAAAGGGATAGACCGAGTAATTACAGGCCAGTCAGCTTAACTTCGGTGGTGGGCAAAATATTGGAAAAATTTCTGAGGGACAGTATCAATCGTCATTTAGAAAGGCACGGATTAATGAAGGACAGTCAGCATGGAATTGTTGAGGGCAGGTTGTGTCTGACAACTTGATTGAATTTTTTGAGGCGCTAACAAGAGGATTGATGAGGGTAGCGCGTTTGATGTAGTCTACATGGATTTTGTCAAGGCTTTTGACAAGGTCCCACATGTCAGACTGGTCAGAAAAGTAAAAGCCCATGGATCCAAGGGAAAGTGGGAAGTTGGATCCAAAATTGGCTCAGTGGCAGGAAGCAAAGGATAATGGTTGACTGGTGTTTTTGTGACTGGAAGGCTGCTTCCAGTGGGGTTCCGCAGGGCTCAGTACTGGGTCCCTTGCTTTTTGTGGTATATATCAATGATTTAGACTTCAATTTAGGGGACATGATTAAGAAGTTTGTAGATGATCCAAAAATTGGCCGTGTGGTTGATAGTGCGAAAGAAAGCTGTAGACAGCAGAAAGATATCAATGGACTGGTCAGGTGGGCAGAAAAGTGGCAAATGGAATTCAATCTGGAGAAGTGTGAGGCAACGCATTTGGGGAGGACTAACAAGGCAAAGGAATACACAATAAGTGGTAGGATACTGAGAAGTGTAGAGGGACCTTAGAATGCATAGCCACAGATCCCTAAAGGTAGCGGGACAGGTAGATGAGGTGGTTAAGAAGGCATACTGGATACTGTCCTTTATTAGCCAAGGCATAGAATATAAGAGCAGGGAGTTTATGCTTGAACTGTATAAAACACTAGTTGGGTTATAGCTAGAGTACTGCGTACAGTTCTGGTCACCACATTACAGGAATGATGTGATTGCACTAGAGAGGGTACAGAGGAGATTTATGAGGATGTTGCCAGGACTGGAGAATTTTAGCTGAGGAAAGATTGGATAGGCCGGGTTTGTTTTCTTGGGAACAGAGGAGGCTGACGGGAGACTTAATTGAGTTGTATAAAATCATGGGCCTAGATAGAGAGGATAGGAAGGACCTATTTCCCTTGGCAGAGGGGTCAATAACCAGGGACCATAGATTTAAAGTAATTGGTGGAAGGATTAGAGGGGAGTTGAGTACTTTTTCACCCAGAGGGTGGTGGGTGTCTGGAACTCACTGCCTGAAAATGTAGTAGAGGCAGAAACCCTTATTGCATTTAAAAGTACTTGGATATGCATTTGAAGTGCCGCAACCTACAGGGCTACGGACCAAGAGTTGGAAAGTGGGATTAGGCTGGAAAGCTCTTTTTTCGGCCGGCATGGACACAATGGGCCGAATGGCCTTCTGCGCCGTAAATTTCTATGATTCTACTGGAGTACAGTAGTGTTATGTTGTTACTGGACTAGTGATTCAGAGAATGTGAGTTCAAATCCCACCATGGCAGTTTGTAAATTTGAATTTGGTTTAAATAAAAAATTAAGTAAGTCTAGAATAAAAAGTTATCAGTAAAAACCCACTGGTTCAATCTCGACTCGGCAGCAACCTAGGCATTAAATTCAGACATGACAACCCTGCAAAGTTCTCCTCACCATCTGTGGTCTGGTGCCAAAGAGGGGAGAGTTACCCCACAGACTAGTCAACCAACAGCCTGACATAGGTATGATTCTGACTATCCGCCAATGTCATCCGACTCTGCCATCACCATCCCGTGGTATGTCCTGTCCCACCGGCAGGACAAACCCACCAGAGGTGTGAGCACAGTGGTATACAGTCAGGTGGGAGTGGCCCTGAGAGTGCTCAACATTGTTTCCGGACCCCATGAAGTCTCATGGCTTGAGGTCAAACATGGGTATGGCAATCTCCTGCTGATTACCACTTACCACCCTTCCTCAGCCATTGAACCAGTACTTTTCCATGTTGAGCACTGCAGGGAGGAAGCACTGAGGGTAGCAAGGGCAAAGAATGTACTCTGGGTGGGGCACTACAATGTCCATCACCAAGAGCGGCTCGGTAATACCACCGCTGACCAAGCTGGCCTAGTTCTGACGGACATAACTGGGCTTGCGGCAGTTGGCGAGAACCAACACGAGGGTATAGCCTACTAGCAATCATTGCACAGTCTTTCTGGAGGCCAAGTCCCATCTTCACACTGAGAACACACTCATCGTGCTGTGTGGCACTACCACTGTCCTAAATGGGATATGATGTGGAGATACCGGCGTTGGACTGGGGTGGACAAAAATGAGAAGTCGCACAACACCAGGTTATAGTCCAACAGATTTATTTAAAATTACAAGCTTTCGGAGCTGTCGCTCCTTCTTCAGGTAGGGTAGCTGTGAGAGAATCTCCCAGAATTCACAATATAAACACAGAAAAAATGTATTCAAATCTTTCCCTACATCAAAGACACACTAAGAGCACAGCCAAGACAATGAGATGTGTCCCAGGGGGTCCAACGGGATAGATTAAGAACAGATCTAGAAGCTCAAAACTGAGCATCCATGGGGTGCTGTGAGCCATCAGCAGCAGCAGAATTGTATTCCACCACAATCTGTAACCTCATGGCCTGGTATATCCCTCACTCCTCCATCACCATCAAGCTAGATGACCAGCCCTAGTTCAATGAGTGTAGAAGAGAATGTCAGGAGCGGCACCAGGCATACCTGAAAATGAGATGCCAACCTGGTGAAACTGCAACACAGGACTACATGCATGCTAAACAGCAGAGGCAGCATGTTATAGACAGAGCTAAGCGATCCCACAACCAACGGATCAGGTCAAAGCTCTAGTCCTCCCACCTCCAGTCGCGAATGGTGGTGGACAATTAAGCAGCTAACGGGGGGAGGAGGAGGCTCCATGAATATCCCTGTCCTCAATGATGGTGGAGCCCAGCACGAGTGCAAAAGACTAGGCTGAAGTGTTTGCAACCATCTTCCGTCAGAAGTGCCAAGTGGGTGATCCTTCTTGGCCGCCTCCTGAGGTCCCTACCATCACAGATTCAAGTCTTCAGCCAATTTAATTCACTCCATATGATATCGAGAAATGGCTGAATGCATTGTGCACAGCAGTGGCTGCATACGGGTCCTGGCTACATACGGGTCCCGGCAACATCCCAGCTGTAGTGCTGAAGACCTGTGCTCCAGAATTAGTCGTGCCTCCAGCCAAGCTGTTCCAGCACAGCTACAACACTACATCTACCCAAAAATGTGGGAAATTGCCCGGGTATGTCCTGTCCACACAAAGCAGGACAAATCCAACCCGGCCAGTTACCATCCTATCTTCTTCTTCTTAGGCAGTCCCTTGGAACCGAGGATGACTTGCTTCCACACTAAAAATGAGTTCTCAGGTGACTGATGAGTCCAATGCGAGACCTACAGTCTGTGTCACAGGTGGGGCAGACGGTGGTTGAAGGGGCGGGTGGGTGGGGTGCTTGGGTTGACGTGCGCTCCTTCCGCTGTTTGCGCTTGGCTTCCGCTTGTTCCCGGCGAAGAGACTCAAGGTGTTCGGCGCCTTCCCGGATGCTTCTCCTCCACTTTGTGCAGTCTTGGGCCAGAGATTCCCAGGTGTCGGTGGAGCTGTTGCACTTTTTCAAGGAGGCTTTGAGGGTTTCCTTGAAGCGTTTCCTCTGCCCACCTGGGGCTCTCTTGCCGTGTCGGAGCGCTTGTTTTGGGAGTCTCGTATCGGGCATGCGGACGATGTGGCCCGTCCATCGGACCTGATCGAGCGTGGTCAAAGCTTCGATGCTGGGGATGTTGGCCTGAGCGAGAACACTGACGTTGGTGCACCTATCCTGCCAATGGATTTGCAGGATCTTGCGGAGGCAGCGTTGGTGGAACCTCTCCAGTGCTTTGAGGTGCCTGCTGTACATGGTCCATGTCTCTGAAGCATACAGGAGGGCTTCCTTTCTATAAGCCTACTTTCAATCATCAGCAAAGTGATGGAAGGAGTCGTCAACAGCGCTATAAAGCGGCACTTACTCACCTGCTCACCAGTGGTCAGTTTGGTTCTGCCAAGACCACTTGGCTCCAGACTTCATTATAGCCTTGGTCCAAACATGGATAAAAGAGCTGAATTTCAGAGGTGACATCAAGGCAGAATTTGACAGAGTGTGGCACCAAGGAGCCCTAGTAAAACTGAGGCCAATGGTGATCAGAGGGAAAACTCTCCAGTGGCTGGAGTCCTACCTAACACAAAGGAAGATGGTTGTGGTTGTTGGCGGCCAATCATCTCAGCCCCTGGGCATCGCTGCAGGAGTTCCTCAGGATAGCGTCCTCGGCCCAACTATCTTCAGCTGTTTCATCAATGACCTTCCCTCCATCATAAGGTCAGAAATGGGACTGTTTGCTGATTGCACAGTGTTCAGCTTCATTAACAATTCCTCAGATATTGAAGCAATCCATACAACATCCAGGCTTTGGCTGATAAGTGGCAAGTAACATTCACACCACACGTGCCAGGCAATGATCATCAACAGGAACAGAAAAGTTATTTTAATGGGAGACTTTAATCAACCTAATATAAATTTCTCATGAAGCCGTCCATCCCTGCAAGCAGCAAGACTTGGTCAACATTCAGGCTTGGGCTCATAAGTGGCAAGTAATATTTGTGCCAGATAATGACCATCTCCAACAAGACAGAGGTGTTACCGTCGCTAAATCCCCCACCATCAACATCCAGGGGGCCGCCATTGACTAGAAACTCAACTGGACCAGCCACAAATGCTGTGGCTACTAGAGCAGGTCAGAGGCTGGGTATTCTGTGGCGAGTGACTCACCACCTGACTCCCCAGAGCCTCTGCACCACCTACCAGGCACAAGATCAGGAGTGTGAAGGAATAATCTCAACTTGCCTGAATGGATGCAGCTGCAAAAACATCCAAAAAGCTTGGCAGCATTCAAGACAAAGCAGTCCGCTTGATCGACAGCCCAGCCACCACCGGTGCACCATGGCTGCAGTGTGTACTATCTACAGGATGTACTGCAGCAACTTGCCAAGGCTTCTTCGACAGCGCCTCGAAGGACTAGGGCAGCAGGTGCTTGGGAATACCACCACCTCCCAAGTTACACCATCCTGACTTGGATATTGATTGCCATTCCTTCATTGTTGCTGGGTCAAAATTCTGAAACACTCTACCTAACAGGAATAACTTCATGTGGACTACAGCGGTTCAAAATGGTTCACCACCACCACCTCGAGCAACTAGGGATGGGCAGTAAATGCTGGCCTTGCACGTGGCGCCCACAACCCAAAAATGTTTTTTTTTTAAGTCGGGATTATACCTGCTCAACTAGTTAATAGGGTCATGAGAGCTCTGACAATGTAAAACACTTCCAGCCATAAAGTATTTTGTTTTGTAAGTGATAGTTCACATTTGAGATTTGTTCCTGTTGGCATTGTGGCTGCAGATTTTGAAGCTTTGCGACTTGGCCAGTAAAGAGATTCCCTTCAAGGAATTATATTACAAAAAAAAATTCAGGTGTTGCTATTCTGTTCTGGAATACACCAGACTGAAAAGTAGTTTCCTCTTTTTTCTCCATTGATCTTCCTTGTGGGAAATGGGCTGGTTCCACAAGGTTTTGTACTTCACACAAGTGCCTATTCTTCATTTGTGAGCTTAGCCAGTGAGCTACAGCAGGCTATTAGACCAATGGGCCGTCAGAGACCAGCCCAGTCATGCTGTCCATACATATGCTTCAGCTGGGGTCACTGGACAGTGATCAACTATAATTTATCGTCTTCCTTTTAACTCTCCCCAGCCTGAAAATGGTGCACTACCATGCAATATTGTACATGTACCCACCTAGCTACCAAAGGAGCAAGAGTTTTTAATATGTTGCTTTGCAACTCTTACCTGTATTAAAGCATGATGCTCCATCATTTTTAAAAACATTTTTCTTCGATAATTTGAACTTAACATGAAAATAAAATATATTGTGAAATAATTCTTGTTTAACCATATTTGCTATTGTAGATTTATGAAAAACAGACTGGTACCATATGGAATTTATGAAATGTCAAGCGGTCTAGTAGTACACATTTATTGCTGCACCCAGCTTTTAACAAGCTGAATTTTGATTCTTTATAGTGTGAGATTAGAATGTCAAGGTCCATTTAGCAGTTATACATGATTACTTTGCGATGTCAAAAAAAAATAATCTCTTTAAATAAAATGGCAATATTTGAGCAATGGAATGATATTTGAAATGAACTCATGCTGCGGTTATTTTTGGTGCATTTGCAGTTATATATAGGGCACTGCATCTTTAAGTTAGCACATCCACATTTGCATGCGCATATAAATCAAGTTTGTAAACTGAAGGAGGGGTGGTGGAGAGCTTGCTTTCTATATTGAATGTTTCCCTGTTATGCCATGCTTGGGCTGTGAAAAGTTAGTACAAAATCTCTGCAACTTGAAGGAGAAAAAATTGCAGGGATATGGGGAAAGAGCAGGGGAGTGGGACTAACTGGATTGCTCTTTGAAAGAGCCGGCGCAGACTCGATGGGCCGAATGGCCTCCGTCTGTGCTATTCTATGAATTAATGCTAAGCGATCTGAATTTATTTGAATACTATAGGGCTTAATAATGGCACCCTTAAGTATTTTTCTGATTAAAACAATCCTGTATTTAATTTGTACATGTTCAGCTTTCTTAAAGTAACTTTAAAAAATGGTCAATCCTAGAAGCTTCTCTCTTAATGTGGGCACTCCGAAGGAGCTGGAACTACAGATTTCTGACAAACTGCAATCTTGTCCCTTTTCCCAGCCTCTATGCCCTGCTGAGACAGGCACAGTGGGTTTATGATTATCAATTACTGTACCTTATCTGACTACAACATGGGTCCATTTATGGAATTTCTCTGAATTCATAGAATAATACAGCACAGAAGGAGGCCATTCGGTCCATCGTGTCTGTGCTGGCTCTTTGAAGGAGCTATCCAATTAGTCCTACTCCCCTGCTCTTTCCCCATAGTCTTGCAATTTTTTCCTTTTCAAGTATATATCCAATTTCCTTTTGAAAGCTACTATTGAATCTGCTTCCACCATCCTTTCAGAGTATATTTCAGATCATCATAACTCACTATAAAATAATTTCTTCTCATCTCCTCATTGGTTCTTTTGCTAATTATCTTAATCAATCTCCTCTGGTTACCGACCCTGCTTCCAGTGTAAACCGTTTCTCCTTATTTACTCTATCAAAACCCACAATTTTGAACACTTCTATTAAATCTACCCTTAATCTTCTCTGCTCTAAGAAGAACATTCTGAGCTTCTCTAGTCTTTCCACATAACTGAAGTCCCTCATCCTTGTACCTATGCTTGCCATCCTCCATTTAGCCCATGGATTTTACTACAGTTGCTCAAGTACCATTTTTGCATCCTTTAAATTCGTGGACATTCACCCCTGAGAATAGCAGAATCTGAATGCCAGTGAAGATTGGTATTTGAATAGTAACCCACTTCTGTACTTGGCTACTATTTAAAACAAAAGAATGTGTTACAGAAACAAATCTTGAATTATTTGTGTCCGACAGATTATGCTGAAGAGTTAGCCAACAAGCTGTTTGGTGTTGCAGAGCCGCCACCATCAAACCTAGCCCGTTCTTTGCCTACAACTGTACCAGAATCTCCAGTGTGTCCTGCCAGAACGCCAAGGACTCCACGTACACCTCGGCTACAGGATCCCAATAAAACTCCACGATTCTATCCTGTTGTGAAAGAAGGACGGCCATTAGATATTGAGGTATAATAAATGTTTATTCTTATTTTGAGTGAAATAGATCTTGAATTGCATTATTTTTGGCCCAGTGTTCTAAATGTACTTGCACCGTACACAGTGATGTCACCTTCACAGTTTTTGTATTTCATAAAACGTCACAACTGAGAATAGGCATCCCAGTGAGAACTACGCTTTGCAACGTATGCATCAGTTTAGTACTAATTTGAAATTAAAAATTTACCATTATCTTTTATCATCCTAGTTTTATTTATTTGCCTATTGTATGATTTAAACAGAATACATGATTTTAAAAAAAAACTATGGCCACATTATCCGGTGGGATCTCCTTATGCAGCATCTATTTGTATCATTGATCAGGATTGTGGAATGCTGGTATATTGCTGATTATGTAGTACCTCAATTTGGATGCTTTCCTTTAGCTGTATTTGGGTTTTTTTCTTTCCTTATTTTTCTCTCCCTTTTTTTCTCTATCTCTCCCCCTGTTTTATTCTTTCTCAAAATATTGCAATGTATCTGTGGGTATAAAAATGTAATTTAAGGAATACTTTAAAAAAATATATATATATTTTTTTTTATGGTCTTCCTATAGCATTATTTTACCAAACACAATTTTCTCTGTTGGGAAGGGAAGTGAGTTCGCTTTCAGGGAAATACATGAAAGGTAATCCTCGTTAAATTAGGGATTCAAAAACTTACTATCAAAGATAAGCCACTTAATCTGGTCAAGCAGCTTTAACTCTGTATATAGATATATGCTGTATATTCAAATGAATTTAAATCAGGATATGTTTTATTACTTTACCATCATATCCATTTTGTACAGTACCAGTCTTGCAATGCGTCCCTATTTAACCTCATAATCTCTTCACCTCAGGCCCTTTCTGACCTCACAGTGACTTGGCCCAAATACATGATGTGAATGTGTACACTGAGGGTAAAGTGTAATTTACTGAGGCAGAAGCTAAGTTATTGGTAGTTTTTAACTTCAAGGAGGTTGTTGTTACAGACACCAAGGAAAAGAAAGACGAGGCATAGTTCAAATCCACCACTTGAGTGTCATATTGGCTGGGTTATGGATTCGAAAGAACACAGACCAAGAACGTCGTCTGTTAGGTAAATGCTTTTGTTAATAGATCTGACTACATTATTTTTATTTAAAAAGTGTAGAAACACAATGCAATTGTAAGCCAATATTGTGATACTTGCATAGTTGCATCAATTTTACAAAAACGCTTAGTTGATATACATCAAATGCATAAAGCAATTTCGTGGTGCACAAAAATGGAGAATGCAGCTCCATATATGTACTATAATTGTGACACCAAATTTGCAACATTGACAGAAGTTGAGATGTTTGTTATGGCATATCTGCACACTGGATATGTTCACTTGTCTCTCAGTTTAATAATAGGAAATACTTTCCATCAAATTTCATGAGGTTCCTTTATTCTTGAACATATGGTTTTTTATGCTACAGAAAGTATTATTGATGAATAAAATCTGTAATTCGCAAATACGCATTTCTATTTAACCCAATGGGTATTACTATTTGGTGACGATAGTTTAGATTTCCTACCTATTGCCTGGATGGAAAATCTAGCCCTATGATGAAAGATTATTTAGGAAGTTTGTGAAAGATCTACATCTAACTTGCAAATGCCATAGACAGGTTTTGATGTCTGTTTTCCAAACTAACAAAAATGACTTCCTTGCTAAAATAAAATATACTGAGCAAAATGATCTTGTGCACAAGTCGCACTCCAGATTTTCTCTGCATCTGCAGTACAAAATAGTTATTTTCATGACTAGTTTACAGAGAATTCATGAAAGTTTAAAAACCCTCCTTGTTAGAGCCATCCAGTAACTCAGGTAATTGTACAAATGTCAGCCTGGGAGATTCCAAGTTTTGAATCTCTGACCCCTTCTCAGACATTTGCTTTGGTTATAGATTTGACATCTGAACTGCATTGCTCAAAAGCATTGCAGAAAGACAATTAATATATCTATCTTTAAGGCGAGGGGGATATGATTTAGAACTGCAATTCAACTTGCACTAATTGTTTTCCAGGTCTGTTGCACCCAGATTCCCCTGCTCTTCCAATTGAACACTGTATAATGATATTGAGTAAATTTCACAATGTCCAGAAAAACAAACTAAATGCCTCCAGAACTGATCCTTTTCTTTTTGTTCCTTTTATGTCATTCAATGTTTTGCTTTAAAGTAATTCCAAAGTACTGGTAACCATGAAATATCAGTATTGTTTTTGATTTATGGATCTAAAGGTTCATGAATTACAGCAAATGGCATGTTTCAAAAGAATTTTCCTTTTCTTTCCCTTTTTAGTAATGGTAACCTTTCAAGCTTTGAAGAAGTTCTACTAAGAAGTAGAGACATTTTTCTTTTGAGTCAACCAGTTAATCCTAAAACTTAAAAATACTTTTGCTACCACAGACACTAACACTAAGCAACAATTTTACCACCTACTGTATATAGGGAGAATATGAAAGCAGTGGTAGCAGGAATAGACATAGCCTCAGGCACAGACAGACCGAGGGGGCAGCGCAAGGTAGAGGCCTGGATTTTCCACTTTGGGCGGAATCGGCGATCTGGGCGCAAATTGCTCTAGTTTGGGGAAGTGGTTTTTCCCCTCAAGTTTCTGTTCAAACTAATTTGCATATTGCTGAACGTAGAATCTGCCATGAACCAGCGCAATCGGGCACCGTTTTAGAACATAATTTTTTAAAATTTGCATTAAAAATGTCCATTGATATACTTGCGTAGTAACCTGGTGCAGCTTTATTAATCCAGCTGAAAATGAGTTTATCACAAAAAATAAGCATTTATCACAAAAAATAATCTAGGTCCACTAGTGAGTAACCTGATTTTTAAATAACAAACTGACTTTTAGAAAAACTATGGAGAAACATTTACAAGTAACATTGGTGTACAGTAGTCAGTTTCTTAGTAAATTTAAAATATATATATATTTAAGAGCTTTAAAACCAGTCTATTGATGTCGTTGTGCCTAAAGGAAGCTTGATTTTAAGAGCCTCCTCGAAGACCTGCAAACGGCGCAATTAGCGGAAAATCGCAGTGGTGATTAATTTGATCTGGGGACAGCCAGTTTTGTAGGCAGGGCCAACTTCTAGCGCGATGTTTTTCAAACTAGCGCAAGAGATCGTGGAAACTCTGCGTTGAACGTAATTTGTGCTTAAAATTCCATGCTCTTTTGCATTGGTTTGGCCGATTTCTGGCGAATTGCGCTGGGAAAAAACGCGCAAACTTGCGGAAACTCCCGACCAGAAAGTGGAGAAAGTACAAACCAGCTTCAGCATTGGATCCACAAGAAACTTGATGGGGGACACTCTAGTGAGGAAAATAAGAATTAAACTCCTAGCTTTGACATTGTTTTTGTTTGTTTAGTAGTTCAAATGCCAGTCCTTCAGAAGGTACACCATTTGTTGGAAGTTACGGCTGCACACCAAACTCGCTGCCCAAGTTCCAGCATCCTTCCCATGAGCTTTTAAGAGAAAATGGCTTCACCCAACAAGTTTACCACAAATATCGTCGGAGGTGTTTAAATGGTGAGTCTGTTTCCTGTATCTTGTGGTGGTTGGATAATTCAAGAGTAAAGTGCACATAAAAGTTACTCATCAAAAATAGCAGTTGCTTATACTAAAAGCTTGTACGGTGTTTTTATTTCAAGATATCTTTGCAGTTTTGAACTAGACTGATCTTACTAAGATAATGAAGGTTTCTCTTCTACTGTACAACTGAAAAAAGGAAAATATTTTAATGTATTCAATTATCGCAAGATGGGAATTTTGGGTGGTGTAGCAAGTAATGACACATGCCACTGAACCTCTTGGGCCCTGGGTTTTAATCCAGGACAGACTGCTTCTCTTGGTTGTAAGGGGCCTGCGTTAATTGTGTTTGAGCAGTCTCAATTTAGTTTCCAGCAGCTGTGACTCTGTTGCACTCAACGGAGCATCGTTTGGCAGTCTCACACAGACCATAAAGATGCTGACGTGTTATATGATGGAGATGGGCAGGGGTGAGGGGTGCGGTTGGTTGTATGTTTAATGTGTTTGATCAGTCTCAACTAATCCTTACAACTAGTGCAGTAGGTATTGCTCTTTGACATTGTGTTTGGGGCAGCATAGACTGAGCATCTATGCTATACATGATCTAGATTACTAACGCTGGATGCCAAAAAATGTAACTTCTTAGCGCAATTATCAAATAATTACAGATTTTGATTCATTTTAAAAGCTAGTTCATAACCTGAAACTGAAGGCACAGCTTCTGGTGCGAAAAAATGTATATAAATTTTGCCTAATTGTTCAGTACTTTGGTGTTGATTTAGACCAAAGAAGTGCCCCACGCTCTGAAAGTAAGTTAAGAAAGAAGATATATCTATGTTTTTATTATTTTCAGAGACTTGCAAGGTTGTAAAACTCCGAAGAACCTGCAATGTTATAGAGCTCTGATGATTTTGAGTTTTATATCATGTTTTTGTGAAGTCTGCTGGGAAATTCCTCCATAGAGCTTCATTGTTACAGTTCTGGTGTTCGCCTGGGTTTGACTTGTACTCACAGCAAAAGGCAATTTCTATAAGAGGGCCAGGTCTTCTATGAACTGAAACTTGCACCGTTATGCATGTCATGAATAAAATAGCATGACATAGGATTAAGTTACCCTTTTACCACAGGATTACACACCAGAGAACACTTGGGTTGCCCACCACACACCCCTATCCACTCAAAAGGTGTAAAATACCAATCACACTATCCTGTTCACGCCCAAACTAATGATCAAATTTATTTACAAACAATAAAATGATGTAGAATAATACAGAAATGGACTAGCAGCACAATACTTGATTTATGCCATGCAAATATCACAAAGCTCCTCTTAGCTGCTTCATGTGAAATAAATGGTGTGAAACCAAAAGCTAAAGATTACAGGAAAAATCCACAGCTCTTGTCTTTTACTGGGACTTCAGGTGGGTGCTGCCTGAATATCAAATGGATTCTTTTCAACTAAGATTGTTGCACTTTTATCGACTGTCTTTCTTTCAAAGTATTTCCTGATGGGTCAGATTAAAGGTAATGACGGTCTATTTCATCCAGTCTGCAAACTTGTATACATAACATCTCCAGACATCATTATCATCTGATGTAATTAACCTCAAACAAGGCAAGCTAGCTAGGAAACATAGAAATGTGGATATCTCTAACCAGTTTTGTGTACTGGCTATAACCCTTAAGTCACACAGACACACCATGTCTTAGCCAATTTAAACACAATTTTTAATATACTTTACGCTCCATCTAAAGTCATATTAAAAAATTACACTGTTTGAATCCTGACAGAGCTCTGGTTCTAGCACACTCATTCCTTTTCCAGGCTCTTTCAAGCTGATTTTAAAAGGATATTGGGAAAGGTACAGATCTCATTGCATCATCTTTTCTTTTCAGAGAGGAAGCGATTAGGAATTGGGCAGTCCCAGGAAATGAACACACTGTTCCGTTTCTGGTCCTTCTTCCTCCGAGATCACTTCAACAGGAAGATGTACGAAGAATTTAAACAGCTATCTCTTGAGGATGCAAAAGACAATTACAGGTATAATAATCAGTTGCAGTCTACAGTTGAAGATGAAAAACAAAGTATGCAATAAGAAACGGCAATTCTTCTTGATTCAAATGGAGGATTTTAGTCTTCCCACAACAGCAACTTGCATTTATATAGTGCATTTAATGTTGTAAAACATCTCAACCCGCTTCACGGGAGCGTTCTAAAACAGAATTTGACACCGAGCCACATAATCTGATATTAGGACAGGTGACCAAAAGCTTGTTCAAAGAGGTAGGTTTTAAGAAGTGTCGTAAAGGAGAGTGAGGCGGAGACCATTAGGGAGGGACCTAGATAGTTGCAGGCACGGGCACCAATGGTGGAACGATGGAAATCAGGGATGTGCAAGAGACCAGAATTGGAAGAGTGCAGAGATCTCTCAAGGTTGTAGGGCTGGAAGAGGTTACCGAGTTAGGGAGGGGGGAGGCCATGGAGCGATTTGCAAACAAGGATAAGAATTTTAAATTGAGGTGTTGCCAGACTGGGAGCCAAGTAAGTTAGCGAGCACAGGGGCGATGGGTGAACGGGACTTGGTGCGAGTTAGGATACGGGCAGCAGAGTTTTGGATGAGCTCAAGTTTACGGAGGGTGGAAGATGAAAGGCTAGCCAGGAAAGCATTGGAATAGTCCAGTCTGGAAGTAACAAAGGCATGGATTAGGGTTTCAGTAGATGAGCTGAGGCTGGGGCAATGTTATGGAGGTGGAAGTAAGTGATCTCGGTGATGGAGCAGATATGGGGTCGGAAACTCTGCTCAGTTGGAGGAAATCAAAAGAGAACCATGGGACTCTCTCTTTTTTTTTAAAAGTATTGCACCTTGGACTGTGTAGCAGCCTCACTCTAAAACAAGACTGTACTTGTATTCCTTTATTTATTAGCTTACAGATATGCATGTCTGTGTTAACACAGCAAAGAAAAGTTTTTATTTACTAGTAAGAAGTGTTATAAAGTATTTATTAAAATACTCATTGTCTATTCAAAATGTATATATTGAC
This sequence comes from Squalus acanthias, assembly GCA_030390025.1. Taxonomy (NCBI): domain Eukaryota; kingdom Metazoa; phylum Chordata; class Chondrichthyes; order Squaliformes; family Squalidae; genus Squalus; species Squalus acanthias. The sequence continues at coordinate 183,281,919 of CM059426.1, forward strand.
TGTATAGATGAAAATATGGGTTAATTAATGTTAATTTAAAAAGTCACATTTTTTAACCCAATGGAGACTCCTTGTTTTGGATGACCTCACTAGCTTAGAGGAACCCCGTGCTTCCAGAACAGGCCTGTTGATTGCAATGTGGGATTCGTATTTGGTTCTCAACAAACTAACATCAGACATGGATTCCTGTGGGCTTCAGTTTGTCTCCGATAATACTGTTAGTTTGCTAGTACTTGTATGGACATAGAGTTAGTAGCCTTCATGTATCAGTGGTAGGTCCACCTGATTTTACCTAGAATGGACACTACTTATACTTGCTTTCCTTTTTACCTGAAGTTTGAGTTTCACCTAATTTGGTAAATCAAGGTGCAAAAGTTTTTTCTATGAACTATGTTTCATTTCATCCACTAGAAAAAAAGCATAATTTGATGTGAACATGGCACTTAATCTTCGTCGATTCAAATAGATTGTTTCCTTTGGAAAGCTGATTTTAGCTAATGGCTGATTTGTAATTGCTTTTTATACCCAGGGTAGTGGAATACAAACATCTTGGTTAGGCCATACCCATCAGCAATGTTCGTCCTTTTTTTGGGGGGGGCTTTTTTAACGGGTTGCGCAGCCCATTCAAAAATCCACGCATGCACAGTTTTTGCATTTAAAAGCCAGTGAGCCAGCTGCAGACCCCTGCGTGGCCGCGCAGCTTAACGGGAACATTGCCCATCAGGGAAAGTTATAGCTCTACTGTACTTGTGGAGTAATGATTTTTGAACCAACATATGCAGGATTTCTTACAAGTCAATCTGTCGTTAGTTTGTGTCTTTGATCTAAATGGCCTATAGCGCTACACAACCAATTACTTTTGGAGCTACTTTCATTTGAAGGCAAACGCACCAGTTCATTTGCCCGCAGCAAGGTTCCACAAACTACATATGAGATACATAACGAATAGCACACAAAATAAATCAATTGGTTGAGTGCAAGTAAAGGAAGAAGGAAATTGCATTTATATAGTGCCTTTCATGTTCTCTGGATGTTCCAATTCAATTCCCAGCCAATGAATTATTTTTGAGGTGTAGTCACTGTTACGTAGGCAAACATGGCAGCCAAGTTACACATAGCAAGGTTCCACAAAAGGCAATAAGTTAAATGACTCTGGTAGTGATTGAGGGATAAAAGTTGGCCAGGAACCTGGGAGAACTTCCTTATTCTTCTTTGAATAGTGCTGTGGAATCTCTTGTGTCCACCTGAATACTTCAGTGTAACATCTCATCTGAAAGACAGGGTCTTGGGTAATGCAGCGAATTCCTCAGTATTGTACTAAAGTGTCAACCTAGATTATGTGCACAAATGCTTGAACTCACTGTCTTCTGACTCAGAGGTAAGAGTGCTAGAACTGAGCCAAGCTGACATTGTTTTGATTTGAGAGGTTCGGATGGCCAGTTTTGGCTTTGTTCTCCAAGCATCTGAAGATGTAGGTCCTTTGTACCACCCTCCCTATCGGCACCACCACCAGTTTTTTCTTTGCACTTTTTTGGTATACTGCTGTTTGCACATGGAGCTTGACTGAGAGAATGCTAACTATCTTACAATAGGCAAAGTCGTCTTCAATTTGAAAAGTTCAGCCTCCTCATGCAAAGCAGCTTCCTGGCTTACCTGATCTGTTCTTGGTAGAGATGTTGCTGCTTTTACACCAAATAGTTTGAGCTAACAGTTTTGCTTAGAATTGTAATGTTTGTGTTCGTGCTAGTCCCCTATGTTTTACTGCTGCCTCTGGGCAAATAATGGAAGGCGAACTGATGTCACCTGATTTTTGCTGAACCAGATTGTGCTAGTTGATTTCTTCCCCGCCCCTCCCATGGGATGATATGTTTGCATGTGAATGTTGAACTTCTTTCAAAGAATGGGAATTCTTCTATCTACAGTAAGTAATCCACCTTGCATAGTTGCTCACGGGCTTTTGAGGAGCAATTTGTTTTCAAATCCCTCCATTGCCTCGCCCCCGCCTTTTCTCTCTAACCTCCTCCAGCCCTACAACCTACTCTTCCAATTTTGGCCTCTTGCATATCCCTGATTTTCATCACACCATCATTGGCAGCCATGCTTTCAGCTGCCTGAACTCTGGAATTCTCTCACCCTCTCTCCTCCTCTAAGATGCTCCTTGACCAAGCTTTTTATCACCTGGCCTAACATCTCCTGAAGTTGCTTGGTGTCAAACTTTGTTTGCTAACACTCCTGTGAAGCACCTTGGGACATTTTATTATATCAAAAGTGCTATATAAATGCAAGTTGTTTATCTGCTGTGACTCAGTGGTCGCACTCTTACTTCTAGGTCAGAAGGTCATAGTATCAAGCCCCATTGCAGATACTTGAGCACATAATCTAGGCTGACACTCCAATGCAGTACTAAGAGAGTGCTGCACTGTCGGAGGTGCAGTCTTTCGGATGAGACGTTAAACCTATTCAGGAGGATGCAAAAAAATCCCATGGCACTATTTCAATAAAGAGCTGGGGTGTTCACCCAGGTGTCCTGGCCAATGTTTATCCCTCAACCAACATCACTAAAACAGATTATCTCGCCATTATCACATTGCTGTTTGTGGGAGCTTGCTGTGCGCAAATTGGCTGCTGCGTTTCCGACATTACAACAGTGACAACACTTAAAGTACTTCATTGGCTGTAAAGTGCTTTGGGGCATCCTGAGGTGTTATATTAAAAGCAGGTCTTTCTTTCTTGCTGGAAAATGACAGATCAGGTTCAAACTATGTTGGATGTGCAGGAGGTCTATATAGAAAATTAATTAGCAGAGAAGCATTTAATAGTTTCTCCTTCAGTATTTCTTAGGAGGAGGATGCTAACATCCCTAATACTAGGAGTAAAATGTAAATAGGTATCTAGAGAAATTTTAAAACTTTCAGGTTGAAGGATCTAAGCAAGTTGCATACATTTACAGCTGCTTCTCATTGTGCAAAAGATATGCCGAGATTATTAACTGGTAGACTTGCTGAATCCCATCAGAAAAATTCCCTTTGTTTCAAGTGGCAAGTTTCTGCTAATTGTACTGTGGAGCCTTCCACCATACAGTTCAAACTTTGATCCTAGAGGTGGCACAGGTATTATCAGAAAATTGTGGTAGTACGAAGCAATTTGTTTGTGCTGTTGTTTCCTTTTACGTAGGGACAGGAGTATGCCATTCAGCCCCTCGAGCCTGTTCCGCCATTCAGTGAGATCATGGTTGATCTGCGACCTAACTCCATATAACCGCCTTTGGCCCATATCCCTTAATACCTTTTGGTTAACAAAAAGCTATCAATCTCAGATTTAAAATTAACAATTGATCTAGCATCAATTGCCATTTGCGGAAGAGAGTTCCAAACTTCTACCACCCTTTGTGTGTAGAAGTGTTTCCTAATTTCACTCCTGAAAGGTCTATCTCTAATTTTTAGACTATATCCCCAGTGCGAGAATCCCCAACCAGAGGAAATAGTTTCTCTCTATCTACCCTATCTGTTCCCTTGAATATCTTGAAAACTGTTCCGTCACCCTATCCTTAATTATAGACTCTAGCAATTTCCTGACAACAGATGTTAGGCTAACTGGTCTATAATTCCCTGGTTTCCTTCTCTTGCCATTCTTAATTATGACATGCGCAATATTCCAATCTAATGGGATGGTTCCTGAATCGAAGGAACTTTGGAAGATTATAGTTAGTGCATCTGCAATGTGCTCACCTACTTCCTTTAAAACCCTGGGATGGAAATCATCTGGTCCTGGAGATTTGTCACTCTTTAGTGCCATTATTTTCTTCATTACTGTTATTTTACTTATGTTAATTTTATTGAGTCCCTGTCCCCGATTCAGTATTCGTGTCCTTGGGATTTCCGGCATGCTATCCTCTTCTACTGTAAATACTGACGCTAAGTAATTATTCAACATGTCAACCATTTCCTTATTATCATTGACAATATCACCACTTTCAGTTTTTAGGGGGCCAACATTGCTCTTTTTCCTAGTGTAATTGTAAAAATTCTTTGCATTGATTTTGATATCCCTTACAAGTTTCTTTTCATACTCCCTTTTTGTAGTTCTTACTATCTGTTTTGTGGCCCTTTGTATCTTTCCCATTCACCAGGATCTGTGCTATTTTTTACTCTGGGCACCCCCCCCCCCCCCCCCCCCCCCACAGCTTTTTATTTAATGGGCTCCCACTAGATCAAATGCACATTAAACTTAATTGTATTATGTACAGTTACATATTTGGTTTGTAGAAGTTTGACCTTTTTAAACAGTTATCTGCCAGAATGAATGCAGCATCTTTAGCTACACCGCATTACTGTTTAAATTCTAACTTTGCAAATTTTGGTTTATTTTGTTTGCGTCACATTTAGAATATTTGCTCTTTTTCCCTTTATATTTCTATGTTGGTGTTCTTTTTACAGGTATGGGTTGGAGTGCCTGTTTAGATTTTACAGCTATGGCTTAGAGAGAAGATTCCGACATGACATATTCAAGGACTTCCAGGAAGAAACCATAAAAGACTATGAAGCAGGTAATCTTCATTCCAAAGAAATAAACGACCAACTAATTAGGTAGTTTTCTGTATGAAGTTACAGGGTCTATAGCTACATCATAGTGGAAGTTGATTATTTTTAGAAACCATTTCATATATGCATGGTAACGGGAATAGAAGATGATGTGATGGCGTAAGAATTGATCAGCCTTGTTACGATGTTTGTAATTTTAAAAAAAAGTAGAAATTACAGCAATCTTGTAAAGTACTACATTCTAATAAATTGGGTTAGTTTAGATTTTAAAACTTACTTTTGAGTGCCTTCATTTTAGGACAACTCTATGGATTGGAAAAATTCTGGGCTTTTCTCAAGTACACTCAAACCAAGAATTTACCAGTTGACCCCAAACTGCAAGATTACCTGAGCAAGTTCAAGCGTCTTGAGGACTTCAGAGTTGACGTGAGTTTTTAGCATTTTGTTGTTCTTCAGTTATAGAAGGGGATTTCTTCAGCTACTCGGGAATGGTTTAAAAAGTTTTCTCTCTCTAATTGTAAATTAGCTAATTCATCACTTGCTCAGCATGTACGTACAAATAAGAATTGTAGCACAAATAATAAATCTATTAGCTGAATCAGATTATTTGAGGCAACACTCTTTATCAATACTGCAGGATCTTTCTATTGTGCTCATTATTATCTTTGAGCGACCTAAGAACATAAAGTAGGTGACAGCCATTTGAGTCATTGGGTTTGCTCTTTCCATGGACCATGTAGAAGCTGGCCTTTAAACCCTGTATAAATAACTTAAATTCTCCAGTATAGTCAACCAAAACTGCGAAATAATTTTCCATCTTCACCATTCAACCCGAACCGTGAATCTGCCACAGAAACACAAAAACCAGTATACCCTGCAAACAATTTATGTTGGTCTGACCTTTTCCCAAATAAACGGCAAATCTGTTTCCAGCCAAATAATTATCCCGCTAATATTTTGTACTGGAGACTGGTTAGTATATATCCACCACTCTGGTTTTTTTCCCTAAATCTTACCTTGAGCTAATTAATTTTATACCTTCTGATCTAGTCAAATAGCCTGCTTACATGCCTCAGCATTTTAAAGATAATTGTGCATTCTGCTCAAAAACATTCTCGACGCTCTATCTACTTTTCACTGCATATTAAATTATACTTTTGACTTTTTGTTTGTTGAAATAAGTTAACATTACTTTTTATTTCTTAGCCTCCATTTGGTGATGAGGTTGGTCGAAAGAGACGTTCTTCTGGAGTTGATGAGAGTGGTCGCAGAAGACATCTATCAAACTCCTCTACTAGTAAACCAGTAAATGCTGCTAAGCCCTTACTCACCAATCAGCCTCAGGTCTCAACAAACCCTTCCAAACGGGATGCTTCATCTGGAAAATCTGAGAACAGGAGCCAAAATACTGCTGCCATGACTACCACTGAACCGGAAACACCTGAGAAATAGACTTTCTGCGTCACGTCTCCCTGCTTATACAAATCGCATCAGTATTTTAAGCTCAAGGACCTTGTCCAGTTTTTAGACACTGCCTCAATGAAAGAAAAAACTTGAAAATATTCATATTACTTTCAGTTTTGGGGGGTGGGGAAACCTACTAAGTCCTAGTTTTGAGCTTTCAGCGAGCTGTTTTGGGGGAGGGGAGCTTGGAATCTATCAATTTGTCACTCCCCTCATTTTGATTTTCAAGATTACCTTGAGCTACTGTTTACAGAAACGCATTCCTGCACAATATGCAAAAATTACACATTTGAATTTTGGGATGCCTTACATTTCAATGAGGATTTCTCATACTTCTTAAAGAAGAAAAATTATTTTTTAGTCCATTACCATAGTGCTTTCACAGCCAGTTCCTCCTATTGTTAATTATTAATTATATATACCTATATCAGAGTACATAAATTTATTTCTGGGAAGTGTACATTTGAAATTACTTGGGTAGGGAGAGAATAAAATCTGGAAAGAAAAACTATTACATCCAAGATGGTATAACCAAGGTTGCAACATAATTGAATGAATAACTTAATAATTAACAAAGTGTTGAAAATGGTTGTGCATCATCCTGGATGCAGAGTGTTTTAGGTTTAAAGCAGTTGGTTACATAGTTATTGACAATTTAGTGGAGATTGTTACAGAATGATTCATATAGACGGTATTGTTTGGGCTTGAATGAAAGTAGAACTGAAGAAGATTGTGCAGCTTTTTTTTAAAAATGGTCTTCTGAATCACTAATGATATCTTGCACTGCTTAAATTATCTACTGCATCTTGATATGCAGGTAAAGATAAAATAACAGATTATTCTCACTTCAGGAGGTACTGGGGGGTCTGGTTTTGTTTCATCACTTTATTTTATGCTTATAGTGTGCTTTCAGTAAAGCACTACAATTGATTTGTAATTTTTTAATGCCATTATACTGTTGTAAAATGTTCAAATTTTTGTGGAAAATTTACAAAAAAACTTAAGTGCTCATTTACTGAAGTGATTTTGTTTAATTTTGCTCTTAGGAATTATTAAGACAGTGTCATTATTTTAAATTATACATAGCAAGAGGGGTGTGGGTTGCTGGTTTATTTTGAAAGGCTGTATTCACATCTGTGAAAATTACTGGAAAAACTTCAAAATCAGACGCATTTGTATTTAAATATATGCTATTAAGAGTAGCATCCTAATGCAACCAGTGAAAACAATCTATTGGTCTTCCTATCTGTTCAGACTTGAATGTAGGGAAGTCTGGGCAGTAACTATGAATTACTGCTGGTAATCAGAGGGCTAGAATGAACAGTAGCAGTGTGGAATCCACATAACTACCATTATAAATATGCTACAGCTGTACATGATTTAATTTGCTGAAATAACATACATATCATACCTTGATGTATAATCCAGGCTTAAACCCAGCTGAACGAAGCAATTGTAAAATACTTGGATGAAAGATTGTATATACCATTCAAAGTAATCAGTTTAGAATATTTACCCTAATTTTTTCATCTAATGAAATAAGTGTGCACATCTAGCATTAGCGTGTGTAATTTGTGGCAATCTTCCCAACTTTTATAAAAATGCATATAAAAACATACAAAATGAATCAGAAAATGTAACTGGTTGCACTGTGATTCTTTGGAGACTCATTTTGGTGAGAGGAAAAACTTGACCATCGAGTTTTAAAATTCTGAAATGCATGTACCACTTTTCATTATGCATTTGAATTTATTTTAAGGTTGTCACTTTTTTATTGTTTCGCACCCCTGTCCCTTTAAGTCTCACTGTTCAAGCAAAGATTGTAACAAGTGATCTATTTCCTAGGCTTCTGCCAAAGCTGCTCTTGAGCCAGACACTAGTAGGTGTGGAAAATGTGACTGTGTGCCTCGGTCTCTGATTTTTGTTTTTCTGCAGGGAAGTGCCTGGCCTCTACTACTGTGCTAACCAGATCTGTGTGTAGTCACTTCAAATTGTAGAAGGTTTCTATAACTTCTGTCTTCCTGGTCAGTATTTGCAATCTGAAAAATTAACAGCAACATCTTGCGAGTGCTTCTGCATCTACAGAAATGTTATCGTTAGTCATCCTTTATAACCATGTACAGGACTGGGCAACTATCTGTTATAATTCTTCTCGTGTGTACTTTCCAGTTCCAAACATCACATGAATTGTGTAGCTCTTGTGATTTCTGGCATTTAGGTGTAAAGATCCGAGGTGAAAGAAGAGCTTAAACAATGTGGCAAAAATACTCACTGCATCTTTCAACAGTTTTGAATTGAATTACGGTATCTTGAGGATAAATTTATCAAAAGCATGTACCTCATTAACCAGTAAAGCTAAAACTATACTCGATTTGTAAATACATTAGAGCATCATGAAGACATGACAAATCACGTGAACATGTATGCACAAGTGTCATAGATATATTTTCTCACCTGTTATGTAATTCCTTTTAATGTTTTGAGAATTCATAAAATTTACAATGCTGACCTCATCCACATGCACAATCCAGTGCACCAAGTTATTTTCTATTGCATATATTTTACCCTTGGTTACAGCGGATTTACTATTTTTTTTCTTTCATCGCAACTTCTCCCACACATGCCACTAGAGTTATATTTTGAGGAAAGGTCACAGAGGAGATGATGTCATCTGCAATATTGCTCATGTTTGAGATGTCCAAGCTTTTGACTTGAATGGGCTGCATAAGTGTGTACCGTAGGAACTTCAGGGGCCACATAAAATTCAACAGTGACTGCTGCCAACGAACTAGAAGCTGCGCAGAAGCATTCTGCATATAAGTGTTAATTTTTCTTTTCGGCTCAGTTCAGTAGCGCATAAATGTTAACTTTCAAAAGCCGATAACATTTTCTTTTCCTGACACAGCTCAGTTCGGCAGCGCATAAATGTTAACTTTCATAAGCCAATAGAAACACGAATTAAACTTTTAATTTTTATTTTCTTCTGATGCAGCTCAGTTCCGCAGCAGCGCGCTCTCTCTGCGCCGCCCCTTCCCCTCCTTTCTCACCAATCTGTGGGAAGTCCGGCGAGAAGGGATAGTGTACATTTGTTTTGTGTTTTTAAAAATCTGCATTGTTAGCTGTAGATGTTACTTAAAGGCGCATGGTTGCATCTAAAGCACAATTAAAACTAAAACTGGTTCACCGTCTAGTGTTGATAAAAGCTAACTTGATGTATTCAGTCAATTGTTGGAACTGTTTTTGTGACAGCAACAATATTTTCTTTGTTAGCGAACAACCAAAAAACCACGAACTGCGCATGTGCAACTACTTTATTTTGTTGGCAGCAGTCGCGTCTAAACTTTAAATGCATGTTATTAATTGGCATATATCTGAGTTGCTGATGATTAACTCTTCATGGTGTTAGATTTAGGATTTAACCACCAGTGAGACAAGTGGTAAAAATCAACCTTTTCCAAACCTCCAGGCCCACAAAATTCAAGAAGGAAAACTAGCAAATTAATGCAAATAGGACTGAGGTGATTGCTTCTCGCGCAAATTGGCAACACACATGTTGGACACCCCTGGCTTGTGAGACTTTTTCTGCTCTTGCGCTGTATAGAAGGCAAGCCACCTGACTCGTTAGTCTTGCCCTGTAGGGGTTTTTTTGTTGCTTGGCTTAACAGTAGGTTGAATTTGAGATTTGTTTTGTCTAGAGGCCTCAAATATTTGAGAAATGCCGCTGAACTTCTGCAATTTCGACTGCAAAATTTTCCTTCACTTCTCAATTACAACTTGGGGCCACTGCATCATAGAGTCATGGTTATACAGCACAGAAAGAGGCCCTTTGGCCCAGCGCTGGCCATCAAGCCCTATCTATTCTAATCCCATTTTCCAGCATTTGGTCCGTAGCCTTGTATGCTATAGTGTTTCAAGTGTTCATCTAAATGCTGCTTGAATGTTGAGGGTTCCTGCCTCTACCACCCTTTCAGGCAGTGAGTTCCAGATTCCAACCACCCTCTGGGTGAAAAAGTTTTTCCTCAAATCCCCTCTAAACCTCCTGCCCCTTACCTTGAAACTATGCCCCCTGGTTATTGACCCCTCTACTAAGGGAAAAAGTTCCTTTCTATCTATCCTATCTATGCCCCTCATAATTTTGTACACCTCAATCAGGTCCCCCCTCAGCCTTCTCTGCTCTAAGGAAAACAACCCCAGCCTGTCCAGTTTCTCTTCATAGCTGAAACGCTCCAGCCCAGGTAACATCCTGGTGAATCTCCTCTGCACCCTCTCCAATGCAATCACATCCTTCCTATAGTGTGGCGACCAGAACTGCACACAGTATTCCAGCTGTGGCCTAACTAGCGTTTTGTACAGCTCCATCATAACCTCCCTGCTCTTGCCTTCATTAGCCGAGGCATAGAATATAAGTATCCTATATGCCTTAACCACCTTATCTACCTTTCCTGCTGCCTTCAGGGATCTATACATGCACACCAAGGTTCCTCTGTCCTTCCTAGGGTCCTACCATTCATTGTGTATTCCCTTGCCTTGTTAGTCCTCCCAAAATGCATCACCTCACACTTTTCAGGGTTAAATTCCATTTGCCACTGTTCTGCCCATCTGACCAACCCGTCTATATCGTCCTGTAGCCTGAGGCATCCCTCCTCGCTATTTACCACTCCACCAATTTTCGAGTCATCTGCGAACTTACTGATCATGCTTCCTACATTCATATCTAAATCATTAATGTACACTACAAACAGCAAGAAACCCAGCACCGATCCCTGCGGTACACCACTGGACACAGGCTTCCAGTCACAAAAACAACCTTCGACCATCACCCTCTACCTCCTGCCACTAAGCCAATTTTGGATCCAATATGCCAAATTGCCCTGGATCCCATGGGCTCTTACCTTCTTGACCAGTCTCCCATGTGGGACTTTGTCAAAAGCCTTACTGAAGTCCATGTAGACTACATCAACTGCACTACCCTCATCCACACACCTAGTCACCCCCTCTCAAAATTCAATCAAATTGGTTAGACATGATCTCCCCCTGACAAAGCCATGCTGACTATCCTTGATTAATCCTTGCCTCGCCAAGTGGAGACTAATTCTGTCCCTCAGAATTTTTTCCAGTAATTTCCCTACCACTGATGTTAGGCTCACTGGCCTGTAATTCCCTGGTTTATCCCTACTACCCTTCTTGAATAATGGTACTACGTTAGCTGTCCTCCAGTCCTCTGGCACCTCCCCTGTGGCCAGAGAGGTTCTGAAAATTTGTGTCAGAGCCCCTGCAATCTCCTCCCTTGCCTCACAGCAGCCTGGGATGCATCTCGTCTGGGCCTGGGGATTTATCCACTTTTAAGCCTGCTAAAACCGCTAGTACCTCCTCCATCTCAATATTAATTTGTTCAAGTATATCACAATCCCCCTGCCTGATTTCTATGCCTACATCGTCCTTCTCCATAGTGAACACAGATGCAAAATATTCATTTAAAACCTCACCTTCATCTTCCGGCTTTATACACAGATTGCCACTTTGGTCCCTAATGGGCCCTACTCTTTTCCTGGTTATCCTCTTGCCCTTAATATACTTATAAAACACCTTGGGATTTTCCTTTATTTTGCCTGCCAGTGTTTTTTTCATGCCCCCTCTTCGCTCTCCTAATTTCTTTTTTAAGTACCCCCCTGCACTTTCTATACTCCTCTAGGGCTTCCACTGTTTTTAGTCCTTTGTATCTGCCAAAAGTCTCCCATTTTTTCCTAATCCATTCTTGTATATCCCTTGACATCCAGGGTTCCCTGGGCTTGTTGGTCCCACCCTTGACCTTTACGGGAACATGTTGGCGCTGTACTCTATTTCCTTTCTGAAAGACTCCCACTGCTCTGATGTGGATTTTCCTACAAGTAGCTGATCCCAGTCCACTTTGGTCAGATCCTGCCTTATCATATTAAAATCGGCCTTCCCCTAATTTAGAACCTTTATTTCCGGTCCATCTTTGTCCTTTTCCATGACTACCTTAAATCTCACTGAATTATGGTCACTGTCACCAATATGCTCTCCTACTGACACATCTACCACTTGCCCGGCTACATTCCCTAGAATTAGGTCCCGTACCGCCCCCTCTCTTGTAGGACTTTCTACATGCTGGCTCAAAAAGCTCTCCTGGATGCACTTTAAGAATTCCGCGCCCTCTAAGCCTTTCACACTCTGACTATCCCAGTTAATATTGGGGAAGTTGAAATCCTCTACTATTATTACCCTATTATTTCTACACTTCTGAGATTTGTCTACATATCTGTTCCTCTATCTCCCCCTGACTGTTTGGGGGCCTTTAGTACACTCCCAGCAAAGTGCTTGCCCCCTTTTTGTTTTTAAGTTCTACCCATATGGCCTCATTAGAGGAACCTGCTAAGATATCATCCCACCTTACTGCAGTAATTGACTCCTTGATTAATATTGTGACACCCCCTCCTCTTTTACATCCCCCTCTGTCTCGCCTGAAGATTCTATACCCTGGAATATTGAGCTGCCAGTCCTGCCCCTCCCTCAACCATGTCTCTGTGATAGCAACAATATCATACTCCCATGTGTTCATCAACACCTTCAATTCACCTGCCTCTTGTAAGACTCCTTGCATTAAAATAAATGCCATCCAGCCTTGCCATACTCCCTTGTGCCGTTACATATTTGCTCTGCCTTCCAGACTGACTTGGTTTTTTCCTCTATATTTGGCTGTGCATCACCCCCTACTATAGCTCCACTCTGTATCCCATCCCCCTGCCAAGTTAGTTTAACCCTGCCCCCCCCCCCCCCACCCCCCCAACAGCACTAGCAAACCTCCCTGCAAGGATGTTGGTCCCATATTTTCAAAGACCAGGTGTAACACTTCAAAACTGGCAAGGCATTAGTTCCAGCTCTTACTGAAGCTCTATAATAAATTCCAGCACAGGTTCAGTCTATGGCCAGTACCATTGCCACCAGTCATGGTGAATTGGCAACATCTATTCTTCATTGTGCAGCTTTCACACTGTTAAAGTTGAGCCAGGCTTGACTAAAATTTTGGGGAAAGCAAGTGGTTGATGCTAACCCATGTACTGCTGTTGTATGGCAACAAAGGGCAAAGTATTGTCAGCATTTCATTTTTCCCCAATTGGAAGTGAAACCATCTCTAACAAGAGAGCCTAACCATCTTTCCTTGACGTTCAATGGCGTTAATAGCAGTCTGGAAGTCACCATTGACCAGCAACATAAATGCAGTGGCTACGAGTTAAGGTCAGAGTGTGGCTGTTCTGTGGTGATTCTCCAAAAGCATTTCCACCACCTACAAGTCAGAAGTGTGATGAGTGTGATAAGATCTCTCCATTTGCATAGATGGGTGCAGCTGCAACAAGAAACTTGACACCCATCCAGGACATAGCAGTCCACTTGAGTACCTCATCCACTAGCTTAAGCTTCCGTTGCTGCAGTGTGCATTTACTACAGGCTGCATTTGCCAACTTGCCAAGGTGGCTTTAGCAGCATCTCCCAAGCCAGTGACCTCCAGCTAGGACAAGGGCGACAGGTGCATGGGATCACCATCACCTCCAAGTCTCGCACCATATGGACTTGGGCATATATCGCTGTTCCTTCAACAGTGGGTCAAAATCCTGGGACTCCCTACCTAACAGCATTGTGGGAGTGCCTTCACAACATGGACTGCATCAATTCAAGACCACCCACCGCCGCCACCTCCGAGCAACTGGGGATGAGTAATAATACCCATGTCTTAAGATTGAAAAAAAAGTCAATTAATGTCTGCTGTCCTCTTGACACATCATTCAGCAATTAAATATTCAAACTTACCAGTTTTTAAATAAAGATTTTGGCCCAATCATTTCACTCTTAGAACTAGGAGTAGGTGTAGGCCATTTGGCCCTTCAAGCCTGCTCCGCCATTCAATAAGATCATGGCTCCACTTTCCTGCACTATCCCCATATCCCTTGATTCCCTTAATATTCAAAAATCTATCGATCGCTCTCCTGAATATACTCAACAACTGAGCCTCCACAGGCCTCTGGGTTAGAGAATTCTAAAGAAATTTCTCCTCCTCTCAGTTCTAAATTATTCTGAGACTGTGACCCTCTGGTTCCAGACTCCCCTGCCAGGAGAAACATCCTCCCTGCATCTACCTTGTCAAGCCCTGTAAGAATTTTGTATGTTTCAATGACATCAACTCTCATTCTTCTAAACTCTAGAGAATATAGGCCTAATCTACTCAATCTCTCCTCATAGAACAATTCCCCTCTTGTTTGGTAAATGGAACTGAGACACTCTAGGAGAAGTGTAATGGTATGCTTTTGGTACCCTTCCCAAAATGGTTGCTCAATCATATTGGCAGAAAATACAATCTGGTCAATGGCCTAGATCGTACTGTAGTGGGAGTGTCTTGCATAAGTCCCAACCTTAATGGGATTCATCCTTCAGCCCTCCACTCTGTAGGCAACAATGTCTGGACTGATGTTGAAAACAGCATAGTTCTGGTCAGGGTAGATAAGATGTATTGGGTTCACTGTGGCTCTGCTGCGCTATGTCAAACTCCTTAATTGCATATTCAAATGATTAAAGTCTACAGCCCAGAACTGGCATTTTTAGGGATCAGTGTAAATCGGTCAAATATCAAAATAATTGGCTTCAGTTTTTCATATCTTCAGGCTATGAATGATGAGCCTTTCAGGGATCGCTTCTACTGACTGGGGACCTCCTCCAGAATACTTCACTAACAGCAAACAACAGGAGCCCTAGACTTTGGTGCAACATCTGTTTTGAAGGGGTTTATGCTCCATTTACTTGCATAGTTAAGCCTTTCAAGGATCCCATCAGAACTGCAACAACAAATTTCATTGTCCTTTGGTAGTAAAGGGCTCTTAAGCAGACAAGTGAAGGAACTACTGGAGAGTTACAGCCATCACCATATAACCCTTTATTTCTGTCCTATAATAGCACAGAGTGGCCAAGTCTCCATTAGAGGTCTACACCAAGTCTACAGCCCCAGGCAAGGACAACTGCATCATGGTTAACTAAAAAGTCAAGAAGCTACCATCTTGGGTCCCAATGTTGAACAAATTCCAAAGAAGGAAAGTTTGAAATGGTAGTCCTACCTTGTCATTCATGCAGTTTGTCCAAGAGGGAGGGTGGTCACAGTCAACATCGTGGACATTTACTTTCCCATTTGACATTGTCATTGTATGTATCTCCGTTTCAATTTTCACGGACACAGATACTCCTGTGGCGTGTTTTCCTTCCAAAATTCCCTCCATCCCAGAGGCCAGAATTGGAGGAGCGCGAAGCTCTTGGAGGGTTGTCAGGGCTGGAGGAGGATACAGAGATGGGGAGGGGTGAGGCCATGGGGCGATTTGAAAACAAGGGTGAGAATTTTTAAATTGAGGTGTTGCCGGACCAGGAGCCAATGTAGGTCAGCAAGCACGGGTGAACGGGACTTGGTGTGAGTTTTGGATAAGCTCAAGTTAATGTCGAGTGTAAAATGGGAGGCCAGCCAGGAGAGCACTGGAATAGTCAGGTCTAGAGGTAACAAAGGCATGGATGAGTGTTTCAGCAGCAGATGAGCTGAGGCAGGGCGGAGTTGAGCGATGTTATGGAAGTGGAAGTAGGCGGTCTTAGTGATGGAGCGGATACATGGTCAGAACCTCATCTAGGAGTCAAATAATGACACCAAGGTTGTAAACAGTCTGCCTCAGCCTCAGTTGGCAGGGAGAGGGATGGAGTCAGTGACTAGGGAACGGAGTTTGTGGTGGGGACCAAAGACTGTGGCTTCGGTCTTCCCAATATTTAGTTGGAGGAAATTTCTGCTCATTAAGTGTCATCAAGCAGTATGACAAATCAGAGACAGTGGAGGAGTAGAGAGGCTGTGGTGAGGTAGAGCTGGGTGTCATCAGTGTACATGTGGAACCTGACGTGTTTTCAGATGTTGTCCCCAAGGGGCAGCATGTAGTTGAGAAATATAAGGGGGCCTCCAATGGTAACAGTGTGGTGAGCGGGAAGGAAAGCCATTGCAGGAGATTAGCTACACTGGATAGATAAGAATGGAACCAAATGAGGGCAGTCCCACTCAGCTGGACAACAGTGGAGAGGCATTGGCATAGGATGGTGTGGTCAATCGTGTCAAAGGCTGCAGACAGGTCGAGAAGGATGAGTGATGGTGCACCACGGTCACAGTCATATAGGATGTCATTTGTGGCTTTAATAAGGGCCATTTCAGTGCTGTAGCGGGGACGAAAAGCTTATTGGAGAGGTACAAACATGGGGTTGTGGGAAAGATGGACAAGGATTTGGGAAGGAGGTGACAACATGTTCAAGGACTTTGGAGAGGAAAGGGAGGATGGAGATGGTGATAGTAATGCTAACTTGTAAAATCTATCCCATAAGTATAAATAAACTAACATATTTCTTGCCATTCCTACAATGGTAAATTAGCCTCTGAAAACTTAAGCTTGCATAATTCATACAAAGACTATTCTGTTTAAGCTGTGGAACAAAATTGCTGACTTTCTTTCTGAGAAGTACTTTAGCTCAAATTGTGACTGATTTGTTTGCTTCATGCCTTGTGAAATGTTTCCAAATTTGCGGTTTTGTACTGAACTGTTCAGTATTTCACCTATACTGCTTGATTCTATAAATTACTATTAATGAATAAATCTATTTCATAGTTCAGCCTGTTATGAAAAGTGTTTGGCATAGCTGATATCACCTGACCAAGGTGGCATGAGAAGTAATGGAAGCCTATGTAGCACGTTCACAATAAAAGGGGAAGTAGCCTGCTCTGAGGCATGCTATTTCCCATATGCTAATTGCATCAGATTCAGTTTCAGATCTGGGTGAACACAGGCTTTCCTATGGAATCTGACTTGTAAGAACATAAAAAAGTATTGGGAACCACCTGAATTATAACAGTCTTCCACTAAACTTCTTCTTTCAGGACTTATGAATCCTAATTTATCAAGTTGTTCCTCATAGCTCATCCCCGTGTCACTCGGAATGAGCCTTGTTGCTCTCCTATATAGGATTAGGTCATAGATCAGCCATGATCTCACTGAATGGCGAAACAGGCTCAAGGAGCTAAATGGCCTACTCCTGTTCCTATGTTCCTCTACAGCTTAGTGTGGCGACCAGAACTGTACGCAATACTCCAGGTGCAGCCTGACCAGGGCACTGGAGAGCTGGGATTTGAATTCAACTGATGTGGCAATATAACCCACCATTCTATTTGTTTATTGTCGCCGCACAATGTTTATACATGGTAAGTGAGGAGCCGATTAACACAGCCATGGTTCTTCCAGCATCCCCCTTGGCAAGTTCTATTCTATCCTTGGTGTATACATGCCTCATGTTTTTATTTCCAATGTGTAGTATTTCACATTCGTTGCACTATTTAAACAAGGACGAGAATGTCTGAATGAGATTGCAAATTTTTACAAATGAAAGAAAAATTCCATTTATATACTGCCTTACCATGCCTCTCTGAAACATCCCAAAGTTCTTCATATACAATGAATTATTTTGAAGTACAGTTACAGTTACTGGGATTGGGTGGGAAAGTGCAGTTGATGTAGAAGTTCAGCCATGATCTTACTGAATGGCGGAGCAGGCTCGATGGGCCGTATGGCCGACTCCTGCTATTTCTTATGTTCTTACTGTTGTAATATAGGCAGACATGGCAGCCATTTTGCACACAGATAGGTCCTTCTTAAATCATTAGACCTGTGCTGACCAATTGGAAGCAACATTTCACAGCATTGCATGACATTTTCTGCTTACATAACGCAGGGAACCGGCTTCCATGCAATTAAAGTGGCCCCATTAAAAGTGTTACACTACTTCGTATGGAAATGTAAAGAAGCTTAGCAATAATGAATATTTGAAAAGCTCATGCATAGTTGATTTAAAAAAATCTGTAGTTGATAAAAAAAAATCCCTTAATACAAATGGTCACTCCTTTTATTGTATAACGTGAATGATAGGAAAAAAAACAAAGCCTGTCACGTAGCAGAGACCAATTGTGAGCAGGAGGATAGGTTCAAGGCCAGGCAGGGACAGGCTTGTCAAGGAATGGAGGTCTGAGACAGAGGGATCAAGGTAGGGTGTCCCCACTGCAGCATCACCAGGATTCCCCATCCTTGCTCCCTCTTGATGGCAGGAATCCTACTGTGCAAATGTAATGAACCCCAAACCAGAAAAATGGACGGGGTTAGGGCAGATATGGATTAGCGGTCGGAAGCCCCACCCCACCGGAACTCCACCCAAAGAGGAGCATTCCCCTTCCCATATGTGTTCTGATGAAGGGCCACATTCAAAATGCCAACCTCCTCTTTCAGATGCGGATTGACCAGCATTTACTGTTTCTTCCGATTTTCTCTGTTACATCACTAAGCTTATGAAGACCAACAGCTATACCAAAACAAAACATTTACTTCACTATTCCAAAAGAGTACAATCTTGATTTAACAAAGGGTTACATGACTTATGCCTATCTGCAAATCACCATTGTGCAAAGCCCCAGTGCCTGTCTTGAATGCTTGTTTACCTATTCTAGTGCACCTATGTGGTGCTTCCCCACTGGCTACAGCTTGGGTGGTGGAAGGCTGCTGAACTTCCGCTGAAGGCACTTGAGATGTCTGTGGTGGTCGACCTTGAATCATAGAATGATACAGCACAGAAGGAGGCCATTTGGCCCATTGTGCCTGTGCCGGCTCTTTGAAAGAACTATCCAATTAGTCCCACTCCCCTGCTCTTTCCCCATAGCCCTGCAAATATATCCCCTTCAAGTACTTATCCAATTCCTTTTTGAAAGTTATTACTGAATCTGCTCCCCCTTTCAGGCAGTACATTCCAGATCATCATAACTCGCTGCGTAAATTACTTTTTCCTCATGTCACCTCTGGTTCTATTGCCAAACACAAATCTGTGCCCTCTGGTTACTGATCCCTCTGCCACTGGAAACATTTCTCCTTATTTACTCTATCAAAACCCTTCATGATTTTGAATACATCTGTTAAATCTCCCCTTAACCTTCTCTGCTCCAAGGAGAACAATCCCAGCTTTTCGAGTCTCTCCACGTAACTGAAGTCTTTTATCCCTGGTAGCATTCTAGTAAATCTCCTCTCCACCCTCTCTTCGGCCTTTACATCCTTCCTAAAGTGTGGTGCCCAGAATTGATGATTATTAATTAGTGGTCATTAGTTCTCTGTAGCATTCAAAGTCTCATATAGCCATTGCAGAATAAGTACTGATATGTGGATATATATCTTAAAAGCTTACTGTGGTTATTCTACATGGTACACCTATACTTACAGATGTGATGTATGTTTTTTTTATTAGAGATCAAGTGAAGTAGCTCAGGTTGCTCATGTGCTGCTTTTCTTCCACCTCCTTGTGTTTGGGTTTGGCAGCACGGAGGACTACATGTCGTTCATGAATTAATTTCTGGAGCTGGAGTGGGGCAGAAAGGAACTCTGGCCATTGAGGAACAGGCTACAGAAGGCTGGGACTTGGCTTTTGCCCAGCTGGCTGGCTGGCACCAACAAGGGCGCTGGTTGAAAGGCTGTCGGGGGTGCAGGCTTGCATATTCCTCTCCCAAGGAACCAATGGCACTTTCAGGGCGTTGAGCATCAGCACACCTGCTGCTCTGTATGAAAGCAGAGCACAGGCATGCTGAGATGCTCTTGGAAGCCCTTATCCACGCTCTCTTTTAAACCTTGTAAGCCAAAGGAGATGCTGGATCCCAGAGCCAAGGTGGCAGCAGTCTGAGCTGCCATCGAAGCTGTCACCAGAGGCTCCATTGCTGTGCGGCCGCCTGTAGTGCTCATAGAGATGATCACTCGCTCCATGGTTGACTGCATGGTGTCTCGATGTTTTGCACAAAGATAGCACATAATTTGGAGCTGGACTCCTCCAGGTTCTGCAACATTGTGCACAATCTCGCTGGCAGGCAGCCCTTGCACTTCAAAGGTCTGTGTGGATTGCCATCGGTCTTATGTATGATGGGCCCTCAATGTCTTCATCTGTACCCTTTGCAGTAGGGCTCATATGTGAGCTCTCCTGACGATATGCTTCCTGGACCATCCTATCCTCCTAGCAACATAGGAACAGGAGCAGGCCATTCAGCCCCTCAAGCCTGCTCCACCATTCAATTAGATCATGGCTTGGGTTCCATATCCCTTAATAGTTACCTAACAAAGGTCTACCAATCGGAGTTTTGAAATTTACCCTCAACAGCTTTTTGGGGGAGAGAGTTTCAGATTTCCACTATCCTCCTGCCCTTGCTTCTGTGCACTACTTCTGGATGAATCTCCATGTGCAGACCCCTCTAGCCTACCCTCTAAACTACGTGTAGTGCACATCTCTGAGCTGGTGTCTGTAAGTGTAAGATTGAATGCAACTTCCTCTTCTGGAGTGCCGATTCTCTTTTCCTTCTGCTCCCTGAGGGCTATGTGAACCTTCTAGACCTGAAATGGAAGAAAGGAACAAGGGTTAGCATTTAGTGGCATGGATAAGCAGAGACAGATGAGTGGTTTCTGAAAGCAGCAGATATGTCATGCATTGTGAGCGAGGTGAAATTTAACTGAGAAAGGAATAAGGGAAAGATGGTGTAAAACCCTACGGGACTTGACCTCCTGCCTCGCCAGATGCCAAGCTCATGCCCACAATGTCTATAACTTGCTCTTCCAGTGAGGGCAGCACACGATGAATGGTATCCCTCCTCTGGCTGCCTGCTCCCTGTTATTGTGTGTTAGCTTTCCCTGCAAGAAAGAAGGGAACCCATCAGTGTTGGAGTAGTGAGATGTTTTGAGCATGTGCATGTCAGAGTAGAATAGAGTTGCTGGTGTGTGAAAGGTGGCAGAGGTGAAGGAAGTAATAGTGAGGAGAGTAGCAGGTACAGAGTGCTGCAGTAGGAAGTGGAGTAAAGTGTGCGGCAGTGATTAGAGGAGAGTCCTGGTAATCGGGAGAGGGAAGGGTTCGCGAGTGCTGGGGCTACAGGTCGTACAAGGCTAAGCTGAGATGATGCTTGTTAACAGTAAACCTCCTTCCTTCTCTGGTTCACAACAACACATTTCAAGTAAGCACAAGACACTTCGTAGTGGAGTATACGGAACAGACTTTATTGATACACAGTAAAGATGATCAGCCTAACTGTATACAGAGAGTGGCTTTTTGGTTTCTCTATCTTTTGAGCCCTCTGAATTACTGTTGAAAACCATGCTCCTTTATACACCATCTTTTGACTACATCAAAGGAAAATGTCATAGAGAAGACTGCATGATGTATCTATTCCCAAATCCTTTGAAAACAACCTATTCATGTAAACAGTTGTAGTTGTTTACTCCAAAGTTACTTCCCTTAAACAAGACTTCCTGACATAACAGTCCCTAAAACCTTTGAAGAAAAAGGTTTACCAAATGTTATCTTTTCATACTATGGCTAATGGATTCCCTACTCCTGTTTTATTACCCTAGAGTTACTAACACTTATTTCCTTACACAAGCACATTACATATCAGAAGACAAGCCATGCTTTCTCCTCAGACACTTCAAAGTCTATATTGGAAAGCCTATTTCTTCAAGATACAAAGAAGTTCAATCGTTAACCCTTAACTCCCCAAGATGTCCAACATGCATCTCTCCAGGGTGTCCAACAATGCTCAGCAGAGTATTGAGAGATATGAGTTAGGAGGCTTAC
Organism: Squalus acanthias; assembly: GCA_030390025.1. Classification (NCBI taxonomy): domain Eukaryota; kingdom Metazoa; phylum Chordata; class Chondrichthyes; order Squaliformes; family Squalidae; genus Squalus; species Squalus acanthias. The sequence continues at coordinate 183,303,638 of CM059426.1, forward strand.
CTTAGATAGCCTTGTGAGATCATTGAACTTTTTGGTTGGCATTGCAGACGTGTCCTGGGGGTGATGCTCTTGGCATTGACCTATTCTGGCACCTCTACCTAATCAGCTTGCCTTGATATCTTCCTGCTGCTTGGTGGATAGAAGATGTACCTCTTCCTGCTGGCCTCTTCCACCAATACTTCTAACGCAGCATCAGAAAAACAGCGGGGCCTTGCAGCTTCTCCTCTGCCTGCCACTATTATTGACAATTTTCAGGGACAGTTGTCAACAACCGATGCACACCTACCCTTAAAGAGGTGCAAGCTGCCTTTAAATGCCATCAGCAATGCATGATGTTGATGCCTTCCAATAGGTGAGCTGCCAGTGAACAGCGCGAGTAGTGCTGTCAACCCGATTATTTTATTTAAATTAATCCGATGGACCAAATTGGGGCCTTAGTTGTGTCCATGTGATCTGGTGCACGCTTTGAGCGTGGCGCCCATTCTGTGCCCACAAACAGACTTAAACCAATATAACCACATATTTGTAATGCACCACTCTTTCTAGGTATAAACTAGATTTCTTAAAATAATCAAATGAGAAAACAACCCAGAAAAACTGCCTCAGTACGGTAACTGAAGGGAAAAAAATGGAGCCACCAACTTCTCAAATTGTGTCTGAAAGTATTTTAGAACCACAAAGCATTTTAAATGTTCTTTTAAGTTAAGGCTCAATGTTAAATAAACGCAGAGCACTGTCCCATGGTATCATGACTTGCATATCTCCCCTCTAATGCCTTGACCCTATTGACCATTACCAGTTCTCAGACAATATACTAAATGAAATACTGTAAGATAGACAACTCCTTTGTCTTTGGAGGAGGTGATAAACTAATATTGTTCAGCTCTGCTTCATTTGAGTTCTGTCTCCTGTCAGCCATTCATGGTGCGCTAGTGGTGGCAATCACACGAAACCTCATATTTCAGTCCATCCCACTCTCTCAGCTACAGAAGGGTGCATGGTGATAAGTAACCTGCAAGGAGAAAATGAGGTGGATCAAGTGTCAGTCGGGGAACATTTAGGGAACAGTGATCATAGTATCATTGGCCCAGAAATTAAACATGGATGGTTCCCGCGGGGGTAAGGATTCCCCGCGATATCGCACTCCGCGCCTACCTTTTTGTTTGGGGCCCACACGAACTTTAGTTTCAGAGCCTCTTCTTGTTGCAACCGTGCAGTGTGTGCGTATCCCAGAGGCGCAATTAGTTTGTGCGAGCTCTGGGATCACGTGATTCAGTTAGAGCCAATGGCAGCACACCATCTTTCATTCATAGTTTTGACGGCAAGAGCTGTCAAAGCTATGAATACTACAAACCCCCAAAAGAACAGCTAAACCTCAATTAAATTTTAAGAAAAAGCCATCACATTAATAAAATAAGTATAGTTAAATAAATTAACCACTTTAAACAAAAAATTAAATTTTTGAAAAAATTTTAAATCTTTTTAAAAGTTATAAAAATAAACTTACCTTTCTTTAAAGTCTCTAAAAAAGATAAACCTGTTGAAAAAAATTTAAAATAACACTTAATTAACTACTTACCTTGTTAAAAGGGGGTCCTACGCCTGCTTTCTTTATGTGTAAAATCTTCACCACTTACCTGCGCGTTCAAAGCTGAAAAAAAAACTAAGTGCACTGCATGCGCACAGCCTGTAGCGCGCACGCGGTTCACTTAGGAACCGCCCCCTTTGCAATTCACGAAGTGCCGGTTTCCCGCGCATGCAGGAAACTGGCAATTCGGAATCTAATATGCGAGAGTACACAGTGCGTACTCTCGCGTATTAGTTTTAATTTTTGGGCCATAATGTTTAGATTAGCTATGGAAAAGGACAGGGGGCAATCTAGAGTAAAAATTCTTAATTGGAGGAAGGCCAATTTCAGTGGGTTGAGAATGGATCTGGCCTGGGTAAATTGGAATCAAAGATTGGCAGGCAAAACTATAATTGAATAATGGGCTGCCTTTAAAGAGGAGATGGTTCGGGTACAGTCAAGGTACATTCCTACGAGGGGGAAAGGTAGGGCAACCAAAGTCAGAGCTCCCTGGATGACTCGAGAGATAGAGAGTAAGATGAAGCAGAAAAAGGGAGTGTATGACAGATGTCAGGTTGAGAATACAAGTGAGAATCAGGCTGAATATAGAAAGTTCAGAGGGGAAGTGAAAAAGGAAGCAAGAGGGGCAAAGAGAGAGTATGAGAATAGATTGGCAGCTAACATAAAAGGGAATTCAAAAGTTTTCTATAGGCATATAAATAGTAAATGGGTAGTAAGAGGAGGGGTGGGGCTGATTAGGGACCAAAATGGAGCCCTATGCATGGAGGCAGAGGGCATGGCTGAGGTACTAAGTGAATACTTTGCATCTGTCTTTACCAAGGAAGAAGATGCTGCCAAAGTCATAGTGAAAGAGGAGATAGTAGAAGTAGTTGGGATAAAAATTGATAAAGAGGAGGTACTAGAAAGGCTGGCTGTACTTAAAGTAGATCATTCACCAGGACTGGATGGGATGCATCCTAAGATGCTGAGGGAAGTAAAGGTGGAAATTGCGGAGGTACTGACCATAATCTTCCAATTATCCTTCGATATGGGGGTGGTGCCAGAGGACTGGAGAATTGCAAATGTTACACCCTTGTTCAAAAAAGGGTGTAAGGATAAACCCAGCAACTACAGGCCAGTCAGTTTAACCTCGGTAGTGGGAAGCTTTTAGAAACGATAATCCGGGACAAAATTAACAGTCACTTGGACAAGTGTGGAGTAATTAAGGAAAGCCAGCACGGATTTGTTAAAGGCAAATCGTGTTTAACTAACTTGATTGAGTTTTTTGATGAGGTAACAGAGAAGGTTGATGAGGGCAATATGGATGATGTGTACATGGACTTCCAAAAGGTGTTTGATAAAGTACCACATAATAGGCTTGCCAGCAAAGTTGAAGCCCATGGAATAAAAGGGGCATTGGCAGCATGGATACGAAATTGGCTAAGTGACAGAAAACAGAGTAGCGGTGAACAGTTGTTTATCGGACTGGACGTAGGTACATAGTGGTGTTCCCCAGGGGTCGGTACTCGGACCACTGCTTTTCTTGATATATATTAAGGACTTGGACTTGGGTGTACAGGGCACAATTTCAAAATTTGCAGATGACACAAAACTTGGAAGTATAGTGAACAGTGAGGAGGATAGTGATAGACTTCAAGAGAACATATACAGGCTGGTGAAATGGGAAGACACGTGGCAGATGAAATTTAACACAGAAAAGTGCGGAGTGATACATTTTGGTAGGAAGAACGAGGAGAGGCAATATAAACTAAAGGGTACAATTGTAAAGGAGGTGCATGAACAGAGAGACCTGGGGGTGTATCTGCACAAATCGTTGAAGGCGGCAGGGCAGGTTGAGATAACGGTTAAAAAAGCTTGCAGGATCCTGGGCTTCATAAATAGAGGCATTGGGCTGGATTTTGAATGACCCGTGGAGTCGGGTTTGGAGGCGTGTGGGGGGTTAAATTTGCGGGGTCGGGGTTTCCAACCCCATCCCGACTCCATCCCGCCTCCACGCAATTTTGACATAATCAGTCGCGGGGTTCCCGACTCCGTCCCGCCTTCAAGAGGCGAGAGAGGCCATTAAAGCCCTTAACAAGCTCTAAATTGGCTCTGTAATGCCATTTTGAAACACTGTAGCTAGTTTAACCCTCTTCAGGCGTGCTTCACGCCTGGTGTGAAACACTCCAGTGAAAGCTGGCGGGAGCACAAGTGGATAGCGGACTATCTGCTGCAGGTCCACTATTATAACGGAGATGTGTGATGAAGGTTGTAGTAGTATTAGGTCTGAACGTCGCCTCTGATGCTGCTGCATTGAATGTCTTCAGACTTCAGATACTGCCTGGGAGGACTTGCTTGGCAAAAAAATTCTCTCTCTCTCTCCCCCATTTTTGCATCCAGGTCCACTCACATCAAAAGCCAGGCAGGTCCTCTCTCACCAACAGTCTCTGAGACTAGGCAGTCAGCAATGATGACATCATCAGAGGCGCCTTTCAGACTGAAAACACTAATTAGTTCATGGGTTCCCACATGCTCCAACTCAATTGCCCAATTAAGTGAAAATTGCATCAGGCATCCACATTAATCTGGAGTCGGGGGGGAAACACGAAATGCAGATTACACGACCCCAACCCGACCCCAAGACAAAATCCAGCCCATTGAGTACAAAAGCAAGGAAATTATGATGAACCTTTATAAAACACTGGTCCGACCTCAACTGGAGTAATGTGTCCAATTCTGGGCACCGCACTTTAGGAAGGATATGAGGGCTTTAGAAATGGTGCAGAAAAGATTTACGAGAATGATTCCAGGGATGAGGGACTTCAGTTACATGGATAGACTGGAGAAGCTGGGGTTGTTCTCCTTGGAGCAGAGAAGGTTGAGAGGAGATTTGATAGAAGTGTTCAAAATCATGAGGGGTCTAGACAAAGTAGATAGAGAGAAACTATTCCCATTGGTGGAAGGGTCGAGAACCAGAGGCCAGAGATTTACGGTCATTGGCAGAAGAACCAAAGGCGACATGAGGAAAAACTTTTTTACACAGCAAGTGGTTAGGATCTGGAATGCACTACCTGAGAGGGTGATGGAGGCAGATTCAATCATGGTTTTCAAAAGGGAATTGGATAAGTACCTGAAGGAAAAAAATTGCAGGGCTACGGGGAAAGGGTGGGGGAGTGGGACTAGCTGAAGTGCCCTTGCAGAGAGCCGGCACGGGCTCAACAGGCCAAATGGCCTCCTTCTGTGCTGTAACCATTCTATGATTCTATGTAAACAAAGCCAATACCAGAAAACACTGGAGACACCAATCAATTAGCTAGTTCAATCAACCAATCTTTAGATGATTTGTATTTGATACATACTCTATGGGGGAGAAATTCACTATCGCCTCATACATAGATACATAGATACATAGAAGATAGGAGCAGGAGTAGGCCATCCGGCCCTTCGAGCTTGCTCCACCATTTAATGAGATCATGGCTGATCCTCCAATTCAGTATCCCGTCCCCGCCTTCTCTCCGTAACCCTTAACCCCTTTTGCCTGTAGAAATATATCTAATTCCCTCTTAAATATATTTAATGAGCTGGCGTACACTGCCCTCTGTGGCAATGAGTTCCACAGGTTCACCACCCTCTGAGTGAAGAAATTCCCCCTCATTTCTGTCCTAAATGGTTTAGCCCTTATCCTTAAATTATGTCCTCTAGTTCTGTTCTCACCCGCCAAGGGAAACATTCCTTCTGCATCTAGTCTGTCTAGACCTGTCAGAATTTTATACACTTCTATGAGGTCCCCTCTCAATCTTCTAAACTCCAGTGTGTACATCCCTAAACTACATAGTCTCTCCTCATAGGTCAATCCCGCCATTCCTGGTATCAGCCTGGTGAATCGCCGCTGCACCCCCTCCATGGCAAGAACATCTTTCCTCAGATGAGGCGACCAAACTGTACACAGTACTCGAGGTGTGGTCTCACCAGTGCCCTGTACAGCTGCAGCAAGGCATCCCTGTTCCTGTATTCCAACCCTTTTGCTATGAAGGCCAGCATACCGTTTGCCTTCTTGACCGCCTGTTGCACCTGCATGCTCGCCTTCAGTGACTGGTGTACAAGAATACCCAGGTCTCTCTGTACTTCCCCCTCTCCCAATTTATTGCCATTTAAATAATAATTTGCCCTCCTGTTCCTGCACCCAAGGTGGATAACTTCGCACTTGTCCACATTATAGTGCATCTGCCATTTATCCGCCCAATCACCCAGTCTGTCCAAATCGCTCTGGAGCTTCCTGGTCTCCTCCTCTGAGCCCACCCCCCCTCCTAGTTTAGTGTCGTCTGCAAATTTGGAAATGCTGCATCCGACTCCCTGATCCAGGTCATTAATGTAAATTGTGAACAGCTGGGGACCCAGTACAGATCCTTGTGGTACCCCACTTGTTACTGCCTGCCATTCAGAAAATGAGCCGTTTATTCCAACTCTCTGTTTTCTATCTGACAGCCAGTTCTCTATCCACGTCAATACTTTCCCCTTTATCCCATGAGCTTCAATTTTCCATGCTAATCTTTTATGTGGGACCTTGTCGAAGGCCTTTTGGAAGTCCAGGTACACCACATCTACTGGCTCTCCCCCATCTATTTTACCAGTTACTCCCTCAAAAAATTCCAATAGATTAGTCAAGCACGATTTACCCTTTGTAAATCCATGTTGACTCTGTCCTATCCTGTCCCCATTTGGACTCCAGCATTTTGCCCACAACTGATGTAAGGCTTACAGGTCTGTAATTACCTGCTTTTTCCCTACCCCCCTTTTTGAATAGTGGGGTAACGTTAGCTACCCTCCAATCCATGGGCACTGTTCCCGAGTCTAATGAATTCTGAAAAATCATACTTAGTGCATCCGCTATCTCTAGGGCCACCTCCTTCAGTACCCTAGGATGCATGTTATCAGGCCCTGGGGATTTGTCCGCCTTCAATCCCTTTAGCTTCCTTAACACCATATCCTTAGAGATATTGATTTGCGTCAGTTCCTCCTTTGCCAATGTCCCTATTTTTCCCGATATCCCAGGGAGGTTTTTTGTGTCTTCCTTCGTAAAGACTGACCCAAAGTATGCATTTAGTTGGTCTGCCATTTCCTTATTTCCCGTTATATATTCCCCCGTATCTGACTGCAATGGACCAACTTTGGTTTTCACCAGTCTTTTCCTCTTGATATACTTATAAAAGCTTTTGGAGTTAGTTTTTATATTTTCCGCCAGCTTGCTTTCGTAAGCTATTTTGCCCCTCTTGATTAAGCCCTTTGTCCTCCTTTGCTCTATCTTAAACTGTTCCCAATCTTCCGCTCTGGCGCTTTTTTTGGCTATTTTATACGCCCTATCTTTGGATTTTATGCTGTCTCTAATTTCCCCTGTTATCCACGGTTGAGTCACCTTTTTAGATTTCCTTTTATGCCAGATTGGTATAAACAATTTTTGCAATTTTGTCATTCTATCTTTAAATGCTTGCCATTGTTTATCTACCTCCAGTCCTCCCAGGAACGTTGTCCAATTAGACCTACTCAGTTCCCGTCTAATGGCATCATAATTCCCCTTGTTTAAATTCAGGACCTTAGTCTCTGAGTCAATTTCTTCGCTCTCCATTTCGAGTGAGAAATCGATCATGTTATGATCGCTCTGACCCAAGGGTCCCCGTACAACAAGATTACTAATTAGTCCCTTCTCATTGCACAGTACCCAGTCCAATATAGCCTGTTCCCGAGTTGGTTCCTCGACATATTGATCCAGATAACCATCCCTTAAACACTCAAGGAATTCCTCCTCCTCATTATTTTTACTGATTAGGCTAGTCCAATCTATATGTAAGTTAAAGTCACCTATGATGACAGCTGTGCTCTTATTGCACGCTTCTCTAATTTCCCTCGTGATGCCCTCCCCAACCTCTATTTTACTATTTGGAGGCCTATATACCACTCTTATTAATGTTTTTCGCCCCTCGCTATTTCTTAGCTCCACCCATATAGATTCTGTATTAACTGAGTTAATATCCTTCCTTTCAATTGCATTTATCCCCTCTTTTACCAGCAATGCTACCCCTCCTCCCTTTCTTTTTTGTCGATCCTTCCTAAATACTGAATACCCCTGTATGTTAAGCTCCCAGCCCTGCTCACCCTGCAACCATGTTTCCGTAATCCCAATTAGATCATAATTATTAACCTCTATTTCCACAGCTAATTCATCTACCTTGTTCCTGATGCTTCTCGCATTAAGGTATAAAACCCTCAGGCTTTTTTTATGCTCACATTTTTTATGAATTAGTTTGGCCCTTTGTTTTTTGTTCCTCACCCTTTTACCATTTATTTCTGTCTGCCTTTCACTTTCCTCTATTTCACTACATAGGTTTCTAGCCCCCTGCCATACTAGTTTAAATGCTCCCGAACTGCTTTATCAAAAATTACCCCGAGAACATCAGTTCCATCATTTGGGGCACTAATTTTTAAAAGTTTGAAAAGTTAACGCCAGGCACTAACGATTTCAAACTTTTGAAAAATTCACCGCTTGCGCTCCAAGAAGGAAATGGAGCGCTAAATCAAGCACTTCACTTCCTTCTTGGAGCGCAATCGGCAGCAGGCGGAGCTGAGACTTCAGCAGCGCTGCACACTGAGCCGTGCAGCGCTGCCGCGTTCAAAGGTTCCTTCCCTCTCTTAAAGGGAAGGGCCAACGCTGCAGGCTTTGAAATATAAAAAGTACCTTCCTGGTCCACCAAGGCAGAAGCGATCCCGCGCGATCAGCCTGGCACAAGCTACTTCACCTGAGGAAGGGGCGATCGATAGCTCCGAAAGCTTGTGATTTCAAATAAAACTGTTGGACTATAACCTGGTGTTGTGCGACCTCTCAAGCAGAGTGCCAGGCTTATCGATTGCGAGCAGGAACCCGCGAAAAAAACTGGAACAAGAAAGTTATTTTTTTTTTTTACTTACCTCAGCCACCTCGCTTTTAAGCATCGCCCCTGAAGCGGCCGGCCGCCCAATGCACGCCTCCTACAGCTGTCGGTGTTTTCGACCGGCGCTGCTGCAGGGGGCGGAAGTCAATTTCGGGTCCAGGGCGCTATCGGGGCGATGCGCATGGTGATGACATCACAATCTCCGGGCGAAGGAGATCGGGGCGCAATGCCGTAGCGCCGCCGCAAAACTCCCGCCGGATATGGCGGGAGTCGATGTCAGCGCCACGCCAGTCTGCTGGCCAATAAAATTTTGCCTAGGCTTTCTACACTTCTTAAAGGGGTGGTGCTTTGTTGCAGAAGCACCTCATTGTCACTGTGGATGCAGCCATGTCACAACAGGTCACTTCTAAGATGCAGCACTAGAGGCCTTGGTACAGGGGATATACAGAAGAAGACAGGTCCTCTACCCACAGGGGGGCAGGTGGCCTTCGAGACAGAATGCCAGAAGGCAGTGGGAGGAGATAGCCCAATCTGTCAGTGCAATGAGTGTTGCCCCCAGAACCTGAATTCAGTGCTGCAAGAAGTTTAATGACCTCACACGAGTGGTCAAGATGAGTGAATGCATCTTCAAATGCCATATCCCACCAACTGCACCACTAGCCTCACACACTGCTCAATGCACCACACCCCCATCACTCACCTACCAACAATCTCCAGCAACCACGACTCATACCTCACAATCAAAGCTTTACCTCACCCTCACACACTTACCACTGCTGCAAGCCTCACACCCACATCTGACACCTTGCACACAATATCAGCTATTCAACCATGACAGGCACATCACCCAAACACATTGCACCGCACTCACTGACACGCTTCACCCAAACACATTGCACCACACTCACTGACACACTTCACCCAAACACATTGCACCACACTCACTGACACACTTCACCCAAACACATTGCACCACACTCACTGACACACTTCACCCAAACACATTGCACCACACTCACTGACACACTTCACCCAAACACATTGCACCACACTCACTGACACACATCACCCAAACACATTGCACCACACTCACTGACATATACTTCACCCAAACACATTGCACCGCACTCACTGACATAGAAACATAGAAGATAGGAGCAGGAGTAGGCCATTCGGCCCCTCGAGCCTGCTCTGCCATTTAATGAGATCATGGTTGATCATCCATTTTCAGTACCCTGTCCCTGCTTTCTCCCCATATCCCTTGATCCCTTTAGCCTTAAGAAATATATCTAACTCCTTCTTGAATATATTTAATGAATTGGCCTCAACTGCCTTCTGTGGTAGAGAATTCCACAGGTTCACCACTCTCTGGGTGAAGAAATTCCTCCTCATTTCAGTCCTAAATGGCTTACCCCTTATCCTTAGACTGTGACCCCTGGTTCTGGACTCCCCGGCCATCGGGAACATCCTTCCTGCATCTAGTCTGTCTAGTCCTGTTAGAATTTTATAAGTTTCAATGAGATCCCCTCTCATTCTTCTAAACTCCAGCGAATACTTCACCCAAACACATTGCACCACACTCACTGACAAATACTTCACCCAAACACATTGCACCACACTCACTGACACACTTCCCTCTCTCTTGCAGGGCAAGGCGGCTCACAATCAGTGTGGGCAGCAGCAGACAGGCGGGGTGAAGCACATCTGCAGAACCTTACTGCACTGGAGGAGACAGTGCTGGAAATAATTGGAGGGGCCGTCACTGAGGCTGTGGTGAGTGGCAAGGTTGAAAGCATTGCTGATGATGGTATGCTCATACCTAATCCTTCTTCTCACATCCCACTTCCCCCTCATGGCACAATCTCTTCTCACTTACAAGCTGCTGATGGTGTAAGCATGCACATCTTGCTTTCCGCTCCTCCCCTCACCACAACCCGACCCTTGTGCCTTTCTCATTTCAGATACCCAAGAACTGCCAGCAGCCCAGCCAGTCCCCGACCAACTAGAAGAGGAGAGTGATGTAGAAGAAAAAGCATCACCACTCGATCTGACATTCCCAGGCACCAGCTTAGAAAGTGGCACTGCACGTACTTTAGAGGGTAATACAGGGGCAGGTGAGTCACGGGGCATGAGTGGGCTGCAGCCAGTCCAGGAGAAAGGGTAGCTCGGGTGCCAGCTCCCCAGAGGGCGAGTTCACACATGAGTTCTGCTCCACAGGACTCAGATGAGAACTTCAATGGGGTGGCCTTCAGAAGAAGGGTGATGGACTGCACACAGAAATGCTTGATGCAATGGCAGGCCTGCCAGAGAGCCTCTTGTCAGTATCAAGGAGCATGGAAGAGTCCAGCTCCAACATTGCACGGGGTTTTGCGCGGAGCTTGGAGCCCATGAGTTCCAGGATGGAAGTGATGGGCAACTCCATTGGAGCACTTGTGGACCCAACCATGATGCTGGGTGTGATGGGCGATGTTGCAGCTTCCATTGCAGCACAAGCGGAAGTGACCCAATGTCTGAGTGCTGCAGTGGAAGCTCAGACTGCTCCCAAGCAGGCTCAGCTTGCTGCCACGCAAGCTCAGACTCTGCCATCATGGCTGAGTTTACGGGTGTGGAAAGGGGCTTGCAGGGTCTCATAGCAATCCAGCAACCTGTCCAACAACAGATGGCTAGGAATGCTGAGGCGCCGTCCCTGGGGAGTGACAGTGGCTCCATGCAGCAAGAACCTGCTGTCCTCTCTCAGGATGACAGCATTCGTACTCCCATCCCTACCACTCCACCAGTGCCATTGCAGTTGCCTGTCAGCCAGCCAGCCCAGACTGCTGCCGCCCATGCCGAGGTGATGCAGTCTACAGCCCAGAGCTGCTCGAGGTCGTCTTGCAAAGCTATCTGCAGTGTCCCCCACAGAAAGTCAGCAGCCTTCCATCAGCCAGGCTGCAGCCACTGGGGTAGCACTGCGTAGGAGCACTACAATAGGCAAAGGAATACGAAAGACAGACACTAAGGGAATGCACAAGGGTGATTAGTTAACTTTGTTATATAGTATTGGATTGAATAACTTATAAATTATGTTTGCAATGTTTGTTTTGTGTTGGCTTTCATTTTAGCTTTGTGCCCAAGAGGACGCCGTGATGATCCGTGACAGAGGAATGGCAAGGTGGGGAACTGTTGAGCAAAGGGGATCTGGGGTTTCATTCATTGGAGCCGGAGTCTGATGAGGTGCTCACAGACAGCCTGTCCAGAAAGAGGATTTGATGCCTGCTTCCTCCCTTCATCCTCCTCCTCTTCCTCCTCCTGAGGTGGTCACGGAACCCGTAGTGGTAAGGGCTGCGCCCTCATGATGGCCAAGTTATGGAGGATGCAGCAGACCACCACAAAATGGGACACCCTCTCCAGCATGTATTGGAGGGCTGCTCCCGAGCAATCAAGGCAACGGAACCATTGCTTCAGCACCCCGATGGTCTACTCGATGAGGTTCCTCATGGCAGCATGGCTGTCTTTATATGAGTACTGTCCACGATTGGTGGGGTTGCGGAGGCGAGTCATCAGCCAGGTGTAGAGTGGACAGCCCTTGTCTCCGAGCAGCCAGCCTCTGGTTCGATGTGGTGGCTGGAAGATTGCTGACACACCGGACTGGCACAGGATGAAGGCATCATGACTGCTGCCAGTCCTGCCACATCCAGTCGTGAATGGTGGTAGACAATTAAACAACTAACGGGGAGGAGGAGGCTCCATGAACATCCCCATCTTCATTAATGGCGGAGCCCAGCACGTGAATGCAAAAGACAAGGCTGAAACGTTTGCAACCTTCTTCAGCCAGAAGTGCCGAGTGGGTGATCCATATCGGCCTCCTCCTGAGGTCCCCACCATCACAGAAGACTGTCTTCAGCCAATTCGATTCAATCCACGTGATATCAGGAAACGGCTGAGCACACTGGATACAGCAAAGGCTATGGGCCCCGGCAACATCCCGGCTGTCGTGCTGAAGACTTGTGCTCCAGAACTAGTTGCACCTCTAGCCAAGTTGTTCCAGTACAACTACAACACTGGCACCTGTCCGACAATGTGGAAAACTGCACAGGTATGTCCTGTTCACAAAAAGCAGGACAAATCCGATCAGTCCAATTACCGCCCCATCAGTCTACTCTTAATCATCAGCAAAATGATGGAAGGAGTCGTCGACAGTGCTATCAAGCGGCACTTACTCACCAATAATCTGCTCATCGGCTCCAGACCTCATTTCAGCCTTGGTCCAAACATAGATGAAATAGCTGATTTCCAGAGGTGAGGTGAGAGTGACCTGAAGGCAGCATTTGACTGAGTGTGGCATCAAGGAGCCCTAGTAAAATTGAAGTCAATGGGAATCAGGGGGAAAACTCTCCACTGGCTGGAGTCATACCTAGCACAAAGGAAGATGGTTGTGGTTGTTGGAGGCCAATCATCACAGCCCAAGGACATTACTGCAGGAGTTCCTCAGGGCAGTGTCCTAGGCCCACCCATCTTCAGCTGCTTCATCAATGACCTTCCCTCCATCATAAGGTCAGATGTGGGGATGTTCACTGATGATTGCACAGTGTTCAGTTCCATTTATAACTCCTCAGATAATGAAGCAGTCCGTGCCCGCATGCAGCAAGACCTGGATGACATTGAGGCTTGGGCTGATAAGTGGCAAGTAGTATTCATGCCACACAAGTTCCAGGCAATGACCATCTCCAACAAGCGAGCGTCTAACCACCACCCCTTGACATTCAACGGCACTACCATTGCCGAATCCCAACCATCAACATTCTGGGGGTCACCATTGACCAGAAACTTAACTGGGCCAGAGACATAAATACTGTGGCAACAAAAGCAGGTCAGAGGCTGGGTGTTCTGCGGCAAGTGTCTCACCTTCTGACTCCCCAAAGCCTTTCCACCATCTACAAGGCACAAGTCAGAAGTGTGATGGAATACTCTCCACTTGCCTGGATGAGTGCAGCTCCAACAACACTCAAGAAGCTCGACACCATCCAGGACAAAGCAGCCCGTTTGATTGGCACCCCATCCACCACCTTAAACATTTACTCCCTTCACCACCGGCGTACCGTGGCTGCAGTGTGTACCATCTACAAGATGCACTGCAGCAACTCACCAAGGCTTCTTTGGCAGCACCTCCCAAACCCGCGACTTCTTCCACCTAGAAGGACAAGGGCAGCAGGCGTATGGGAACACCACCACCTCCAAGTTCCCCTCCAAGTCACACACCATCCTGACTTAGAAATATATCACCGTTCCTTCATTGTCGCTGGGTCAAAATCCTGGAACTCCCTCCCTAACAGCACTATGGGAGTACCTTCACCACAGGGACTACAGCAGTTCAGGAAGGTGGCTCACCACCACTTTCTCACGGACAATTAGGGATGGACAATAAATGTTGGCCTTGCCAGTGATGCCCACATCCCAGGAACAAATTTTTAACAAAGTATAGCGGACATTCACCAACATGGTGTGCTGGGCGTGGCCACACACCAATTGCACATTAAGTGACTGGTAGCCTTTGCGGTTGCGGTACATCTCAGGATTGATATGCGGCGCCCGCAAAACAACATGTGTGTAGACGATGGCGCCCTGCACCATTGGGAAGCCCAATATCCTGGCAAAACCATATGCACGTTCCTCCTGCTTCTCTCTGTTCAGAGAGAAGGCAATGCAGTCCCCTTTCCTAGAGTACAGAGCCTCTTTGACCTCCCGGATGCAATGATGGACGGCAAACTGGGAGATGTTAGCTATGTCGTCTTTTCCAGACTGGAAGGATCTAGTGGCAAAAAAATTGAGGGTCACGGTCACCTTGAGGGCCACTGGCAGCGCTGTCGTCACCCTGCTCTGAGGCTGCAGGTCTGGTTCCAAGGAGTGGCAGAGTTCTGTGACCACCTCCTTGGTAAAGCGGAGCCTCTGAATACACTGCTACTGGCTTAAGTGCAGGTAGGAGAAGTGCTCTCGGGAAAACCCTCGGTGGGTAAGGCCTCCTGCTGAGAGCCCTTCTCCCCCTCCTCCCTCTGCGAGCAGCTTGTCCTCTTCTTTGCTGCCTCTGCTCCATCTCCCTCTCATGCTGCAGCGTGTGGGGGACTGCAAGTAGAGCCTCCATGACTGGGAGCAAGTGATCTGAGCAGAACTCTTGAATTCAGAAGCAAGGCCTTCTCCACTTACAGCACCCCTCCCTGTCATCTCACCAACTTTAAATAACTGTACAAAGCTCCAAACAGTTCCACAAACCTACACAGAGCCAGTAGAAATCAAAAAGCAAGTTACCTGAAAGTTGTTGATGATCCCTTTAACTAACACTGGTGGGGGTCCCTCATGCAGCTGAACGCATGTTCAGCTGTGCGTGCTTTGGAGAGGGCGTTGATTGGAACAGCGACATCCAAAATGGCATGTCGTGCGTCAAATCAGCGTTGCATGCACGATCTGCCTCATTTGCATCCTTCTGCTGAACGCAGCCAATGGCTGTGCTACCAACCTGCCCAAAATGGTGACCGCCGCGACCCATGCTGGAAGTGGCCAGAAGCGAGTCGGCTGCCATTTTTCTGCCGAAAGGGGCCTTAAATTCCGACGCTAAGAGGGGGAATTTCGCAGCCAGTGAAATTTCAGGTAAGGCTATATTTTTCTAATATAAATAGGTAGAGTACTTTGAATAGAAGTTACTCCAGCAATACTTATGTTCCCCTTTAAGCAATCTTATCACCAAGTTAATTTTATGCCAGCACAGAAACTCAATTGCGTTGCTAAACACATCATTTGCAATTGCCATACTCCTTTTACTGTTTCTGCAAAGATCTGATGTTATTGGGCTGTCCAAGTAAACAACTTCCTTTATTTTGATATTCAGTCGAAGGTCAATTTTTGGATTGACTTCTTTCCTTGTGATTACTCGTGACTTTGTCCTCTTAGGATTGACAAAGAATTACATAGAAGTTACAACACAGAAACAAAACCTTCAACCCAACCAGTCTGTGTTGATGTTTATCCTCCACATGAGCAGGAATTCTAATCCCATTTGCCTGCCCTGTTCCCATATCCCTTTCTTCCACCTTGCTTTCAACCAAGTGACTAACTTGTTCTTAGAAACTGACATGGTCTCTGCTTCAATCACTGACTTCAATAGTGCATTCCATAGCCTCACAACTCTGTGTAAAAATAACATTGTGCTCTTATCCTAAACCTCTCACATTTAATCTCAAATCTTTGTCCTCTCGTTCTAGACCCCTCAACCACTGGAAACCGTCTGTTTTATTGACTCTGTCCCATCCCTTCATAATTTTATACACCTCGATCAAATTATCCTGTAATCTCCTCTGTTGTAACAAAAAAGCCCCAATTTTCAAGAATTTCTTTATATTTATTGAAGGCAAATTACTGACTTGGTTAGGAGACAGAGAGTAGGGATAATGGGCAGGTACTCTAATTGGCAGGATGTGACGAGTGAGGTTTTAACTATTCACAGTATTTATTAACGACTTAGATGATGGGATAGAAAGCCACATATCCAAGTTTGCCAATGACACAAAGATAGGCGGCATTGTAGGCAGTGTAGATGGAAGCATAAAATTACAAAGATATTAATAGATTAAACAAATGGGCAAAACTGTGGCAAATGGATTTCAATGTTGGCAAATGTGAGGTCATCACTTTGGACCTAACAAGGATAGAACAGAGTACTTTATAAATGGTGAAAATCTAAAAACAGTGGAGGTCCAAAGAGACTTGGGGGTCCATGTATACAGATCATTAAAATGTCATGGACAGAAAATAATCAAAAAGGCTAATTGAATGCTGGCCTTTATATCTAGAGGACTGGAATGCAAGGGGATAGAAGTTATGCTACAGTTATACAAAACCCAGGTTAGACCAAACCTGGAGTATTACTTCAGTTCTGGGCACCACACCTTAGGAAGGATATATTGGCCTTGAAGGGAGTGCAGCATAGATTTACCAGAATGATACCTGGGGGGAGAAATTCAGTATCGCCCCATTTGGGGCGCAATTATCGGCCGGGCGCAAAGATTAGTGCCTGGCACTAATTATCGCCACCGACTGCAAACTTGACTTTTATCACCCCTGGAGGTGATTGGAGCGCTAAATCAGGCGCTTCACACCTGTCTTAAGGCGCAAAGGCCGAGGAGCGAGGCGCTACCTCAGAGCGCTGGCGAAGCTCATGTAATGTCAGTCAGCAATGGAACACACACACAATGGCATGGGCCAGGTCTTAAAGGGGATGGTTAATCTCACTTTCCATCCACATCCTGCTAATTGCAGCCTTGAATCTCGGCCTGGAGAGACCTGCACATCAAATCTGCTGGAAAGAACAATGGAGAGTACCAGGCAAAGAGCTCAGAGTGCAGCCCCCACAGTCTCTTCTAAATCGATACAAGGAATGGCAAATCAAAATGAACCTGCAAAGTGCTGCTCAGTACCCAAAACTCCTTCACACAACGTTGAAGCTCTCCAGAAGTCTCTCTCTCTCTCTCTCTCTCAGAATGCGTAGTTCAAAAATGGCACCAACAATAAAAGGCAGGAAGCGGTCACCTTTAAATAGCGCTCCCCCTTTCCCTTCATGACTGCAGAACGCTCCACTCAAACTGTCGTTGCTAGCGTCAGGCGGTAAGGCAGGGGGCGCCACTCAATATCCGCTCCGGGGCGATACTGGGGCGTTGCGCACTCAACTGACGTCACGATCTGCCGGCGCAGGAGATCGTGGCGGTAGTGTTTAGCGCCGCCGCAAAATGTCTAGTTAATTTCGCGAGCGGCGCAAACTTCGCCGCGCCTGGGCGCTAGATGCTTTGCGCCCCATTAGCGCCCTCTTAAGGCGCTAACGGGAGGCGCAACCAACTGAATTTTTCCCCCCTGGACTCTAAGGGTTAAATTATGAGGAGCGATTACACAAAGTAGGGCTGTATTTCCCTGGAATTTAGACGGTCAAGGGGTGATTTGATTGAAGTTTTCACGATATTAAGGGCAACTGATAGGGTAGATAGAGAGAAACTATTTCCGCTGTTTGGATGGATGGATCACGGATGGATCACTTTTCCCGTGGAGTTTTTATTTCTCAATGGAATGTATATTAATTGAGAATTATGAAATATTTCTTTAAATGTTTTAACTGCCTTTTGAAAATCCTTTTTAATTTTAAAAATGTATTTTTCTTTCAATATCCTATTGTTAATCTACAGTCCTGTGTGTCAATTTATATTTCCACATCATCTTATCTGAGTTCACTCCTCTTTCTAAAATCTACCCTATTTGAATCAAGTACCATTGTTTTTGGACCAACCTTTTCTTTTTTATTTGGACTTTAAACCTTACCATTTTATGGTCACTACCCCTAAGGTGCTCACCCACATTGAACTCACCAACCTGATCTATTCCATTACTCATAAATAGATTGAGCAATGCTTCTCCCTTGTAGGCATATATGCAGCTTGAGGAAGGAGTCCTGCATACATTTTTAGGTATTCCTTTCTTTTTTCTCCATTTACTCCCTGTCCCAATCAATGGGTGGGTATTTAAAATCTCCTAGAACGATAATTTTGTTTTCAATCAGTATTTCAACTTGTCTAATTTACCATTCTTAAGTATCTCTTGTAATTTTTCTTGTATCTAAAATCAGTGCTGTACAATTGTTGTACCTTACGTTAATTATTAATATCCACTGATCTTTAACCCAACTTCTAACCCAACTCCTCAACTGATTATTGTCCATTTTGTTAACTCATTCTATCTTCTTACTCTTTGCTGTTCCCAGTAAAGATTCTCAATACATCTCTAAAGGGTGAAAACAGACACTGAATGGATGCTGTGTTGATAAGACACACCTGTTTGAAAGTCTGGATTTAGCATACAATTTTTGTGGGTCTGCAGGGGTTGGAGGGGTCGATATGTCCGGTGGGCAGGTGAGTGATGGGTGCATGTGTGCAGAGGTAAGTGTGTAAGGTAAGTGTAAAGTGTGGAAAAATGTTTTACTTACCTTAACTTCCTCCTGCAGGTGTCAGCCCTTCAGTTCTCGGGAGTCAGAAATCTCACCGGCACAGAAAGCAGAAAGGCCGTGGTGCTATCAAAAACTGCAGTTCTGTTTTCTGTGCTGGAATGATTTCTAACTCAGCCTGAGAGGAAGGACTCAAGTTAGAAGACAAATTGTCAGTGTTTGACAGCTTCACAGAGCTGTCAAACGCTGATATTTCATCTGTCAAAAGCTCTTGACAGATGAAATTTCAATCTGTGACGTCACCTGTTGCCGGGTGGCCCTTAATTGGCCTGCTGAGCTCACTGGGCGGGCTCAACAAGGTCAATCAAGGGAAAATACAGTGGGTTGGCCACAAGTCGATGGAGGCGGGTCTACAACCCAAAAAGTGGGATTCACGACCCCAACCCGCCCCCAGTATCAAAATCCAGCCCAGTGTCTCTGTTAGGTCACTATCTTCTCCACCTGTCTTTCCTTTTTGCATATGCTTTATAGCATGCTCATCTTCTGAAGCAGTATTTTTAGCTAAAAGTTCTACATATTTTCCCATCTAGCTTTAATATTTTTTAATCACTTGACATATCTATATCTTTCTTAATGCAACCAATCATTTCATTTCCTTCCCTTTGCTTGTTAGCTGTTTGATTTTTTTTCCTGTGGATTTTCTGCTCTTATTTTCTGTCTAGTTTATCTGTTTCTCTGCATTATTTTATGATCCACATGTCCTGTGCTTTAATACACTTTTCCTTTGTAATCTTATCCAGTTCTTTGTATTTAAAATCATGTTGTCTTTTCCCTTCACATTAATGTATCCATTTCATTAGTATGTGTGAGGATTTCCTCCATCATCTTTGAGTCCTTCTCCTTCTTTGAGTCTTTCCTAATAACTCTTCTGCTGTCCTAACCAAAGCTGTTTTACATTGTTTCAACATTTTTTTAATAGTACATTCTTCCACTTATCTTTTGGTATCATATTCATACTCCTCAAATATATTACTTACTTCTGCAGCACATTTCTTCTGCATTCTTATCTTAATTAAAACCAGCAATGTTTATCATTAATGAAGGCTTGCTCTTGTTGACAATCTTGAGCAAGATTCTTATCTTTACAAGCACTGGGTTGTAGTCGGAGTTGAACTCTGTAAATAGGCTTTGTTTTCATCTTCCTTACCAAGCTAAGTATATCTATCACATGGGTCAGACATAAATTACCTTCCAAATCACAGAAAAAATCTCTCAGAAGTGTTGCCAAATAATCATAAATCCTGTTAGCTTTCTGCCTTCTAGCTAAGAACAATCCATCCAAATTGATCACTTGAAGCACAAGATAAACTAAGCAAAGCAGATTATTCTATAGTTAACCTAATTCTAGTAATACTTGGAATGTTAGTCAGGCAATACTGATCCCATAATGTGCAAAACTTTTTTAAAAACTAGAAAAATGAAAATATAACTTTTAAAGTGTATATTTATTCATTGGTGTGCTACTAATGTAGATAGACATCTTGTGTCAAAAAAGTCACAATATTTCCTTGTTTTTCTGCTTCAAATTGTAGTTCCCTCTAGCTATTTTTGTGAAGACAGTTAAGCATTTTCATTCCTTCGAAAAATCCTCCATTTTGAGAGCAGAATAAGACATTCACCAGATGCTTGCTCACCAGATGTGTAGCCAAAGGAGTCCAGTCTGCTTGAGAACATTTGGGCTGAACTTTACAAGTGTATAATGGTGCCCAATTATATTCTTGTCCCTTCTTAGTACTGAATTTGTGTTTGGAACAATGCTGCACCACAATAAGGCTGAATGGTTCTTCCTGAATGGTTCTTCCTGCCACCATCTTGTAACTTGGTGTCAACAGTCACTCATCTGATACTGAGCCTTTAATGAATGTCTTAGTGCCAAGATTGGCATCAAGAAACAGGAAATATGTTGATTTTGGGTCTCCTGAAATTAAACATCGACTGAGAGTGTCAGGAAATCTGTGCTGGACACGTTGGGCTGGATTTTACGGGTCCGTGGCGGGCGACGTCGGAGGCGGGTCCCGCCCCGCTGCTGTCTCCATCCCGGCCTCCGACATGAATTACCCCTGACTGGGCTTGTTAAGCCCGCCCAGCGAGTTTCCTGGCCTATTAGAGGAAGCGGGTCTGATGATGTCTTTTTATGACGCGTCGTCAGCCAGTTTCCTTACAGGGACCATGGCCAACTTTCTTTTGACATTTGTGCTGTCAGTTTTCTACAGCATTGAGGTGCTGCAAACACTGACAAGCACTGCACAGAGGTGCAGGGCTGCACCCAGGTCCTCCCTTGCTTATGGAAGGAGTCACAGCACACAGGGTGGTCCTCTTCACTTCCCATGGGCAGAAGAGAGCTCTCTAGGAGATCATCACAGCCTGGTTGCACATTGCAGAGGAGGACACAAGCAGGGATGTGGTCAGGAGGACCTGGGTGCAGTGCCGCAAGCATTTCAATGATCTCAGTAGATCATGAAACATTAGTGCAAAGCCACACTCAACCTCATCCTGCTGTGCCTCTTATCACATCCCCATTACTTTGCCTTCCCTACCCTACTTCTGCACATCCTTACTCACACCAACTTACCTTGCACCTCCACCCATCCCTCTCTTTCTACATTATCACATCCCCATCTCACTAGCCACCCCTCACACTCACCGTCATCCTACTGCAAGCATACCAACTAACAACACACAAGGGTAGGCACTTGGGTGTTTTATGCAATGTTCATGTAAAGTTTCTGTTAATGTGGTGTCAAACATTGAAACCTTTATTTTCAACACTTTGCATTCTTGGACAGATTTGTGTGCACCTTTGGAAGTGGCTTAGCAAGTTGCAGTGAATGGTGACACATAACGGTACCCCCCACAATGGTGATGAGTGTGAAAGGAATGGCTTGGGCATTGTAGAGATGCTTTATGGTGTTGGTGTGGGTGGTGACAACCTGGCGCATCATGTGGCAGCCAGGGTGTACAGCGTCAAGTGAAGTAAATGTGGCCATGGTGAGGCCATCCCTGGCCTCCCGGGCAGCAATGTGGTCAGGTGCTGATGCCCTGTGTCCTGTGCAGCATCAGTTGATTGCGGAGAAGGTTGGTGTTGTTGCTGGTGCTGTTGGTGTGCCTGGTGCTGCTGGTGTTGGGGCTGATTGTGGTGGGATTCTGAGGACCAAGGTGAGAGAGTTTCAAGGGCACCCATGCTGATGGAATAGATGGCAGGTGAAGTAGGGATGACAGAAGCGATCTGTCAATGGTGGGAGAGGTAATGAAGTCAGACTGGATGGAGACTTGTGTAAAGACTTGCAGCATCCTGAATCTGTAGTGGAAATGCAGTTTAGAGAAGCTAGTGGTTAAGGGAGCATTTCTCAATCAGCTGGGAGCTATGACGTGACATTTGAAACTGTCAGCTCATCAGCTGATTCAATGGCCACTGACCTCCCGCCTCAGCTTCACAGATGACGTCTAGGCACAGCAGGAAACCGGTGGGCGACCTGTCAAATTCAAAAATCTGGGGAAAAAAACATTGTTAAGTGGCTGTAAACAAGCCACTAATGATTTTAATTGCCTCCCCCTCCGCTGCATGTCGGGACTGCTCAGTGCTGACAAACCCGACATTTGGTAAAGGCGGTGGCAGCGGGTTCACAGCGGGGTCCCAACCCACTGGGGGGAAAAAAACACTTTCTCACCCGACCCGCCACCAATCCCGCCCGCTGAACCCCCACAAAATCCAGCCCGTTAAATTTAAAGCTAAGTAATGTAAAAAAGACCTCGTTAATGTCTCCTAAGTACGTTAATTGCTGCAATAAGTACCCGCCCGCCTGCATTAATTAAAGTCCTGACTTCAGTGAGTAGGTTACTCGCAGGCATCTAAACACGCCTCCGTTAAACCCGGAAGTGGACGAGTTGGAGCCGGGTTGCGGTCGCGATGTCAAATTCAGTTATTTTAACCTGCCCCCGAACCACCCGTTCTTGGGGGTTAAAATTCCCCCCGCTGTGTCAAATATCCTGACTGGAAGAGACACTCCACAGCTGTCCCTGCCATCAGTGTCTGCTCGTGCTCACCTGTGAGTTGTGAATCACCAGGAGAAACTACAACTAACTGTATAAGTGGACCCACCGAAGTGCGAGTATCGGCGGTGGTGCACGGCTGTACGTCCTGTGATGGTGCACCCTCAGAAGGAATGAGATCCTCTGAAGATTCGTCCTCATGCATGTCCTGCGACACTTGTACGCCTCAAGGCCCTGGAAAACAGAAGAAGGGGATATGATTTAGTCGTGGTAAAGTCACGATCTTGACAATCACCATACTCAGTTTTCTCATAGTTCAGTCATTGATGAAATAAAGTCAGCGTAAGTGTGTCAGAGATATCTGTAATTCTGTCACCAGCTATTTGTGAGTTCCCTGTCTCTCCATCTCCAATTGAGAGGGACGTGGATGTGCCACTTATCTCCATGGCATCCACCTCTCCATCTGTGAGCTGGACTATTAGTGGCGGGCCACCTCCAGTCCTCTCCCTCGCGTTTTGCGCTCTCTTCTCCTACAAGGGGCGAAGAAACAGACCTGTGAGTGAGTGAAAAGGCCAGGTATTCACCCGATGGATGCAGTGCATTTGGTGAGGGTGACTATGAGACAGATGCATCACATTGCATAAGGATTGGAGTGAGTGGCAACGGTGGATGGATAAATGGGGTGGTGATGAAAACTGAAGGCAGTTGCTAAAAGTTGACTGGGTGTGAGGAGTGATGTGATGGAGTACACTTGGCAAGACACAGTGAAAGGGGGGTGGGGCACATAAAGCACAGGATGTAGGTGAATTAGCATATGTACAGTAAACTCTTTCGTATCCAGCACCTACGGGACCGGGATGGTGCCGGTTGATGAAAAATTCCGGATAACAGAGAGGTACGCAATTTTTAACACAAAAAAAATAAAAACCACTGACTAACTCGGCCTCCGCAGGAAACTCGGACTCGGAAAAATGAAAAATGGATGGATTCGGCAAGATTACCGGTTGTCTATTTTGCCGGTTGTTAAAGAATTCCGGATGATGAAGTGCCGTTTAAACAAGAGTTTACTGTATTCACTTTTCCTGACCTGGTTAGGTCATTAAACTGCTTCCTGCATTGCATCCAAGACCATGGCACAATGCTCCTGCTCCCCTCCTACCTCCAACCACATCTTCTTGGTGAGAGCTGCAGGTTTCTTCCTCCTGTTGCTGGGGAAAAGTCTGTCTCTCCTGCTCCCGACTGCACCCAGCAGTAATTCCAGTGATGCATCATTGAATCTGGGTGTTGCCCTTGCTCTATGTGCAACATCCATCGTGAACACCTCCTGGCTCCTCCAATTTCCATTTGTACATTTTCCCCGTAAATAGAGCTGAGATCGCGTCATGTGGGTGCACATCACGCCCGCTGCACAGCTTGGAGACACGAAACCCGGAAGTCAAAATTTATTGCTTCAGTTCAGTTGCAATTACAGATTACAACCCGCTGAGCAGGCTTGCGGGTTTCGCCCATGCAATTACATAGTGGCCCAGAAATTCGCCTCTCCGGCTTGCCACGGGGGTAAGGATCGCGCGCGCTCTTACCTACCGCGCCTGCCGTTGTGTTTTGGGCCCACGGGAACTTCGGGTCCTGGGCCTCTCCCAACTGCCGGCGCGCAGTGCTTGCGTGTTCCAGGGGTGCAGTTAGTGCGATGCGTCCCCTGGGATCACGTGGGCCATGGAGAGCCAATGGCAGCAGACCATCTTTCATTCATAGATTTGACAGGAGACCTGTCAAATCTGTGAATTGAAATTGGCCCCAAAAGAACAGCTAAACTTAAAATAATTTTTTTTAAAAACCATCACATTTATAAAATAACTATAGTTAAATAAATTAACAACTTTAAACAAAAATTTTAATTTTTGAAAAAATTAAAATACTTTTTAAAAGTGATAAAAATAAACTTACCTTTCTTTAAAGTATCTAAAAAAGATAAACCTGTTGAAAATTTTTTTAAATTATACTTAATTAACCACTTACCTTGTTCAAAACGGGTCTTGCGCCTCCTTTTCATTAGCGTAGTTTCTTCAATACTTACCCTCGCGTAGAAACCTGAAAAAAAATCTAAGTTTGCTGCGTGTGTGCAGCCTCTAGCGCGCACGCGGTTCACCTAGGAACCGCCCCCTTCACCATACCGGAAGTTCCGGTTTCCCGCGCATGCGCAGTGCATGCAGGAAACCGGCACTTCGGGAAGCAATACGGGTGAGTACAGAGCGCGTACTCACCCGGGAAGGGCCGAATTTTTGGCCCAGTATTACATTACATAGTATTTACAGCACAGAAACAGGCCATTCAGCCCAAAAGTTCCATGCCGGTGTTTATGCTCCACACGGGCCTCCTCCCATCTTTCCCATCAGCATATCTTTCTACTCCTTTCTCCCCCAGGTGTTTATCTAGCTTCTCCTTAAGTGCATCTATGCTATTCGTCTCAACTACTCCTTGTGGTCACGAGTTCCATTCAGAATCATAGATCAGTGTTTTCAGGGTCTGCCATGCAGTCAGTTCTGAAACCTGGGCTTTGTTTTCACCGTACAGTGCAGCCAACAAAGTGAGACCCATAAATCTGCAGTCAAGTGCACTCCTATAGTATGAAAGCACTTAGATGATTATTGAGACAGTTTAAATAGATCTTCGATTTGTTCAGTCTTTGCAGAAAGACATGGAAAATTTAACACATCTGCCATCTCTTGACCTCTTGAAGGACTTAGCTGGTATTTAGCACTAAATCTACTTCATGTATATATTTTTTTAAATATATTAAAAATCCTACAATGACACGCACTTGTCAACCTTTTCATTACAGATTCCTATGCCCACATTTATGATGGAAACTGCTTATGTAAACTTGTCATGCTATAATTACACTTTCCCACCAGTGGTGGTGCTAAGATTTTAAACATATTCCAGATATTGGGCCGGATTTTGCTGTGAAAATAAACAGCGCTCAACATTATTTATGTGCAAATTGGGCAGCAACTTCCGGCGAGCGCACATGCGCAGTTAACCGCAAAAATCCATAAGCTGCTGTCGGAGTGGTGCTGCCCCTCCGTAAGCTGCGTGATAATGGCATCTCACCTTCTGGGTCCCCATTCAAATGTATTGATCGGCGTGAAGTTCCTGTACTTGCACAGTATATACGGACTAATCTGGCATGTCCATTCCAGTATCTAAGTACCCTTTTGACAGCGTGGTAAGTCTTAATTACTGCCAAACAACCTCTCTGGCACTGAAAATTAACTTTTACATGTGTGGAGTCTCTTTCCGTCAGCTTTTAATAATTATTGGAGATTCTTTTTTCATTCAAACATTTTTAAAAAACTTTTTCTGTCTCTTTTATCTCTCTCTCTCGCTTAATCCAATTTTTTTTCTTCTCTTTATTTTACTTTCTGTACCTGATTTGACATTGAATTCCACCTCCACGCCACCCCCACCCCCCGGCTTGGAATCCGCCTTCAGATTAATATCAAGGCCAGCGAGTCTCCATGAGCTACTTTGGACATGCACCAATAGAGAATATTTTCTCAGTGTGGAGTCATCATGTCTTTGTTACCTCTAGACTCAACTATTCCAATGCTCTCCTATGCAGCCTCCCACCTTGCACCCTCCGTATACTTGAGCTCATCCGAAACTCTGCAGCCTGTATCCTAATACGCACCAAGTCCCATTCACCCATCACCCCTGTGCTCACTGACCTACATTGGCTCCCGGTCCAGCAATGTCTCGATTTTAAACTTTTCATCCTTGTTTTCAAATCCCTCCACGGCCTCGCCTCTCCCTATCTCTGTAACCTCCTCCAGCCCTACAACCGTCTGAGTTCTCTGCGTTCCTCCAATTCTGGCCTCCTGCGCATCCCAAATTTTCATCGCTCCACCATTGGTGGCCGTGCCTTCAGTTACATAGGCCTAAGCTCTGGAATTCCCTCCCTAAACCTTTTTGCCTTTCTACCTCTCTCTCCTCCTTTAAGACACTCCTTAAAAATTATCTCTTTGACTAAGATTTTGGTCATCTATCCTAATATCTCCTTCTGTGGCTCGGTGTCAAATTTTGTTTGATAACACTCCTATGAAGCGCATTTGGACGTTTTACTACATTAAAGGCGCTATATAAATTCAAGTTGTTGTTGTTGAGGCATTATACTCCCAGTAAAATTATTAGGAAATATATATCCCATTGTTTACAAACATATAATAATGCAATTTACATTTCATTTCTGTCAGAAAACATCATTGTGTTGCTTGTGCAGTAATAAAAATGAGGCACAGCTTTACTGGGCCCCTTCAGTTCCCACAATGGAACAATTAACATAGGGAAATGTTAGGGGTAAGATTCATGATTAAAAAGTAAGTGAGACACATTGCAAACCCTTTTAGAAATCATGCTGTATCGGAACAAAATTAAACAAAATATGTCAAGCTATTTTGTTAATTTTTAAATAGTTTTAAATAAATGTTGAAAATGAACTTGCCAGTAATGTTTCCGAGTTCTCTCTTGTTCCCTTGTCCTTCCTCAAATTTAACTTTTTTTTTGCTGTCATAAGATTACAAGACAATTACAGACCAGGAAAGCCATCTTAGTTCATCCACTTAGGGAGATCCTGAAGTCCCACCTATGTACCATCCAATTGTTTCTTAAATGATTCCAAGACTTTTGCCTCCACTACTCGAACTGGAAGTTTATTTCACACATTGATCACTCTTTCTGCAAAGAAGTAATTCCTGATATTAGTTCTAAATGACCTATTATTAGTTTGAACCTCTATCCCCTAGTTCTACTTCTACAGTTTAATTTAAAGTAATATTCCAGATTAACTTTTTTCTATATCCTTCATAATCTTACATACCTCGATAAGATCACCTCTTAGTCATCTCCTTTCTAGTCCGAAAAGTCCAAGTTTCTTCAGTATTTTCTCATAACTCAGACTCCTGACACTGGCAATCAACCTTGTGGCTCTTCTCTGCGCTGCCTCACAAATCATTAAAGGGGTACAGATTCACAAATCATTAAAAGTAGCAATGCAGGTTAACAAGGCCATAAAAATGCAAACAAAGCACTTGGGGTCCATTTCTAGAGGAATAGAATTGAAAAGCAGAGATGTTATGTTAAACGCATAGAACCTTAGTTATACCACACGTAGAGTACTGTGCATAGTCCTGGTTTCTATATTACAAAAAGGATATAGAGGCACTGGAGAAGATGCAAAACAGATTTGCAAGGATGATATCAGACTATCAGGAAAGGCCTGAACAGGCTGGGGCTCTTTTCTCTAGAAAAGGGAATGCTGAGGGGTGACCTAATAGAGGTCTTTAAAATTATGAAGGGTTTTGATAGTGTAGACTAGGAATCATAAGAACATAAGAAATAAGAAATAGGAGCAGGAGTAGACCAATCGGCCCCTCGAGCCTGCTCCGCCATTCAATGAGATCATGGCTGATCTGATCCAACCTCAACTCTAAAGAACACAAGAAGCAGGAGCAGGACCAGGCCACTCGGCCCCTGGGCCCGCTCCGCCACCCACAGGGCCTTGACCGATCCGAACTCAAACTCATGTCCAATTTCCAGCCCGCTCCCCGTAACCCCTGATTCCCTTTACTTCTAGGAAACGGTCTATTTCTGTTTTAAATTTATTTAATGAAGTAGCTTCCACAGCTTCCTGGGGTAGCAAATTCCACAGGCCCACTACCCTCTGAGTGAAAAAGTTTCTCCTCATCTCAGTTTTGAAAGAGGAGCCCCTTATTCTAAGATTATGTCCCCTAGTTCTAGTTTCACCCATCATTGGGAACATCCTCACCGCATCCACCCGATCAAGCCCCTTCACAATCTTATATGTTTCAATAAGATCGCCTCTCATTCTTCTGAACTCCAATGAGTAGAGTCCCAATCTACTCAACCTCTCCTCGTATGTCCACCCCCTCATCCCCGGAATTAACCGAGTGAACCTTCTTTGTACTGCCTCGAGAGCAAGTATGTCTTTTCTTAAGTATGGACACCAAAACTGTATGCAGTACTCCAGGTGCGGTCTCACCAATACCCTATACAACTGCAGCAATACCTCCCTGTTTTTATATTCTATCCCCCTAGCAATAAAAGCCAACATTCCATTGGCTTTCTTGATCACCTGCTGCACCTGCATACTAACTTTTTGATTTTCTTGCACCAAGACCCCCAGATCCCTTTGTACTGCAGTACTTTCCAGTTTCTCGCCATTAAGATAATAACTTGCTCTCTGATTTTTCCTGCCAAAGTGCATAACCTCACATTTTCCAATATTGTATTGCATCTGCCAAATCTCTGCCCACTCACCCAGCCTGTCTATATCCCCTTGTAGGTTTTTTATGTCCTCCTCACTCTCTACTTTCCCTCCCATCTTTGTATCACCTGCAAACTTTGATATGTTACACTCGGTCCCCTCCTCCAAATCGTTAATATAGATTGTAAAGAGTTGGGGACCCAGCACCGACCCCTGCGGAACACCACTGGCTACTGGTTGCCAGTCCGAGAATGAACCATTTATCCCAACTCTCTGCTTCCTGTTAGATAACCAATCCTCCACCCATGCCAGAATATTACCCCCAATCCAGTGATTTTTATCTTGAGTAATAATCTTTTATGTGGCACCTTGTCGAATGCCTTTTGGAAGTCTAAATACACTACATCCACTGGTTCCCCTTTATCCACCCTGTACGTTATGTCCTCAAAGAACTCGAGCAAATTTGTCAGACATGACTTCCCCTTCATAAAGCCATGCTGACTTTGTCCTATTAAATTATGTTTATCTAAATGTTCCGTTACTGTCTCCTTAATAATAGACTCCAAAATTTTACCCACCACAGATGTTAGGCTAACTGGTCTATAATTTCCAGCCTTCTGCCTACTACCCTTTTTAAATAAGGGTGTTACATTAGCAGTTTTCCAATCTGCCGGGACCTTTGCTGAGTTCAGGGAGTTTTGGAAAATTATTACCAAAGCATCCACAATTCCTACTGCCACTTCCCTCAAGACCCTAGGATGTAAGCCATCAGGTCCAGGGATTTATCCACCTTGAGTCCCATTATTTACTGGGTACCAATTCCTAGTGATTTTAATCGTATTTAGCTCCTCCCCCACTAGAGCCCCCTGTTTGTCCAGTGTTGGGATATTCTTAGTGTCCTCTACCGTAAAGACTGAAACAAAATATTTGTTCAGCATTTTTGCCATCTCCATGTTTCCCACCATTAATTTCCCGGTCTCATCCTCTAAGGGACCTACGTTTGCCTTAACCACCCTTTTTCTTTTTATATAACTATAGAAACTCTTGCTATCTGTTTTTATATTTTTTGCTAATTTATTTTCATAGTCTATTTTCCCTTTCTTAATCAATCCTTTAGTTACTTTTTGTTGTCTTTTGAAGACTTCCCAATCTTCTATCCTCCCACTAACTTTGGCTACCTTATATGTCCTTGTTTTTAGTTGGATACTTTCTTTAATTTCTTTACTTAGCCATGGATGGCTGTCATTTCTTTTACACCCTTTTTTCCTCAGTGGAATATATTTATTTTGAAAGTTGTAAAATAACTCCTTGAATGAACACCACTGCTCATGTACTGTCTTACCTTTGAATCTATTTTCCCAGTCCACTTTAATCAATTCTGCTCTCATGCCATCATAGTCTCCTTTATTCAAGCTCAGTATGCTTGTTTGAGAACCAACCTTCTCACCCTCTAATTGGATATGGAATTCAACTATGTTATGGTCACTCATTCCAAGGGGATCCTTAACTAGGACATTATTAATTAATCCAGACTCATTACACAGTACCAGGTCCAAGGTTGCTTGCCCCCTTGTAGGATCAGTTACATACTGCTCAAGAAATCCATCCCTAAGACACTCAATAAACTCTTCCTCAAGGCTGCCCTGCCCAATTTGATTTGTCCAGTTAATATGATAGTTAAAATCCCCCATAATTATAGCTGTTCCCTTATTACATGCCCCAACTATTTCCTGATTAATACTTCTTCCAACAGAGTTGCAACTATTAGGAGGCCTATATACTACGCCCACCGGTGTTTTTTTTCCCCTTATTATTCCTTATCTCTACCCAAACTGTTTCATTATCCTGATCTTTTGACCCAATATCATTTCTCTGTATTACAGTGATTCCTTCCTTTATTAACATAGCCACCCCCCCCTCCCCTTCCTTCCTGCCTGTCCTTCCTGATTGTTAAATATAAGATAGACACAAATAAATCCAATAAGGAATTCAGGAGAACTTCTTTACCCAGAGAGTGGTTAGAATGTGGAACTTGCTACCACATGGAGTAGTTGAGGCGAATAGCGTAGATGCAT
Source organism: Squalus acanthias (assembly GCA_030390025.1). Classification (NCBI taxonomy): domain Eukaryota; kingdom Metazoa; phylum Chordata; class Chondrichthyes; order Squaliformes; family Squalidae; genus Squalus; species Squalus acanthias. The sequence continues at coordinate 183,334,488 of CM059426.1, forward strand.
TTAAGGGGAAGCTAGATACGTACATGAGGGAGAAAGGAATAGAAGGTTATGCTGATAGGGTTAGATAAAATAGGGTGGGAGTAGGCCCGTGTGGAGCACAAACACCAGCATAGACCATTTGGGCCGAATGGCCTATTTCTGTGCTGTAAATTCTATGCAATTATATGTACTTCCTTTTTGGTGACCAGAACTGGATGTAGTATGCTAGATGTGGTCTGCTCAGAGCACTATAAAGTTTGATTATTACCTCATCTGACGTATATTCTACTTTTGGCTATATAATCTAACATCTAATTATCTTTGTTGATTGCTGGTCTGCATTGATTGGATGTGTTTAGTTTCAATTCTACCAAGACTTCTAGCTTCATCCGTAGCTATTTCAACACCATTCATGAAGTACACATGTCATCTATTTTTTCTTCCTATGTGTATCACTTTACATTTGTTTGCATTTAAATTTAATCCGCCATTGTTCTAACCATTTACTTACATTATCCAACTCACTGTGATTTCTGAGCTGCCTCTTCAGATTCCACTCTGACATAATTCCTCTCACAAGAACTTGTTTCCTACCATTCAGTCTATTTCTTATCCATTCCCAGGGTTTACTGTAGATCATCACAGTTTTGAGTTTAATTAATAGCTTTTCAAGTGGAACTTTATCATTCATTCCTCGGCATAGGCTGGGTGGTAAACCCCAGACAGTTCCTTGACGAGAAGTTAAGATGAAGGGATTAAGGATTCCTCTGGTGTTCTTGAATATTCTTGGCAGGCTATCAATCCCAGTGTTCTTAAGCATCCTCAACACACTGAGTCAAGAAGCAGTCATACACTACGTCCAGCAACTCTGACACTAAACCACTTGGGTTTTCCTATTTTAGATTAGGCTGCTTGAAGTCTCCCAATAAAATACTGCTCCTGTTCTTGTATATCATTCCTATCTCCTCGTAGAGCAAATTGTCCTCTGACCTGGTGGTCTATAGCATATCTCTACTGCTAGCTTGGATTTTTTTGCATTAGTGATATCTAACCAGAGTAGTTCATTCTGTAGCTTTCTACCTCGCACAGGGTCAGCTTCTTTTACCTCACAGATATCCCTGACATATTGGGCTACACCGTCTCCATTTTTGTCCACTCTGTCTTTTCTAAACATGTTATACCCGAATGTTAAATCCTTTTTCATTCTCTGGATCAAGCCATGTTTCTGATATTGCCACCACATCATAGTTCCCTATGGTCGTAACAACTTCCAGTTCCAGCATCTTATTTCTAATACTTCTAGCATTCATGCATATAGATCTTATCATGCTGTTTCCTTCTCTCACATCCCCCAGTGTCTGCCTATTCTTGGTTCATGTGTCTCTCTTTTAATCTGTGTCCACACCTACCTGTTGACTGCCTTCTACAATACAATTTGTCTCATTTGGGATCCTGTTTTTTTCCCTGTCCTCCCCCTCCGCCTCCACCTGTCTGTTTTCAATTATTTTCTATTGCTGCCCTAAATTCTCTTTGTCCCTAAGTGTAAACCGTCTCTCATGTAGCAGTCCTTTTTGGAAGGATTTCCAGTTATTTATGAAGGTAGCAGTGCTGTACTCACATCAGGCTGCCAGCCACTCATTTACTTCAACAACAACAACAACTTGTATTTATATAGCACCTTAATGTAGTAAAACGTCCCAAGGCGCTGCACAGGAGTATTTTAAGACAAAAAATTTGACACCGATCCACATAAGGATAAATTAGAGCAGGTGACCAAAAGCTTGGTCAGAGAGGTAGGTTTTAAGGAGCGTCTTAAAGGAGGAAAGAGAGGTAGCGAGGCGGAGAGGTTTAGGCAGGGAATTCCAGAGCTTAGGGTCTAGGCAACAGAAGGCACGGCCACCAATGGTTGAGCGATTATAATCAGGGATCCTCAAGAGGGCAGAATTAGAGGAGCACAGATATCTCGGGGTGGGGGGAGGGGGCGGGTTGTGGGGCTGAAGGATATTACAGAGATAGGAAGGGGCGAGGCCATGGAGGGATTTGAAAACAAGGATGAGAATTTTGAAATCGAGGCGCTGCTTAACCGGGAGCCAGTGTAGGTCAGCGAGCACAGGGGTGATGGGCGAACGGGACTTGATGCGAATTAGGACATGGGCATCCGAGTTTTGGATGACCTCAAGTTTACGTAGGGTGGAATGTGGGCGGCCAGCCAGGAGTGCGTTGGAATGGTCAAGTCTAGAGGTAACAAAGGCGAGGATGAGCTGAGGCAAGGGCGGAGACGGGCGATGTTACGGAGGTGGAAGTAGGTGGTCTTTGTTATGCTGCGGATATGTGGTCGGAAGCTCATTTCGGGGTCAAATATGACACCAAGGTTGCGAACAGTGTGGTTCAGCCTCAGACAGACGTTAGGGAGAGGGATGGAGTCAGTGGCTAGGGAATGGAGTTTGTGGCGGGGACCAAAAACAATGGCTTCAGTTTTCCCAATATTTAATTGGAGAAAACTTTTGCTCATCCAGAACTGTATGTCGGACAAGTAGTCTGACAATCTAGAGACCTTGGAGGGGTCGAGAGAAGTGGTAGTGAGGTAGAGCTGGGTGTCGTCAGTGTACATGTGGAAACTGATGCTGTGTTTTCGGATGATGTCGCCAAGGGGCAACATGTAGATGAGAAATAGAAGGGGGGCCAAGGATAGATCCTTGGGGGACACCAGAGGTAACGATGCAGGAGCGGGAAGAGAAGCCGTTGCAGGTGATTCTCTGGTTACGATTAGATAGATAAGAATGGAACCAGGCGAGTGCAGTCCCACCCAGCTGGACGACGGTGGAGAGGCATTGGAGAAGGATGGAGTGGTCAACCGTGTCAAAGGCTGCAGACAAGTCAAGAAGGACGAGGAGGGATAGTTTACCTTTGTCACAGTCACAAAGGATGTCATTTGTGACTTTGATGAGACCTCAAATTTTAGTGAATTCCTTTCCTTTCCCAAGTACTGGAAGTATACGAGAACATAATTTGCATCCTCTATCCTTGAGTTTTTGAGCCAATTCTCATATATGTGGCTTTTAAGGTCCCTATGTTTTTTCTATCTCATTTACCCTTACATGGACTATTACCACTGGATCCCTACCTGTCCCCTTCTGTATCCCTGCTAACTGTTGCTCAATATGCACTGCGCTAGCTCCAGGTAGACAGCTCACCATCCTGTAGGAATTGCCCTTATGGCACACATCACCATCCACATTCCTGAGCATGGACTCACTTAAGATTACAATCTCTCTCTGATCTGGAAACCACGTTTTTATCCAGGCTGACCGCCCTGGTTTTCTAACTACCTTTTCTTCTGGGACCTTATTAGCTTCTGCAAGTTGGAGAGTGCCTGGTATCCGTTCGTTAATATAATCTCTAAGGTAGCTTCACAGGGTTTAAAAAAATCTTTTTTGCTTATTTTACCAATCTTAATCTATCCAGTATCCCTCTTTCCTCGGCTTCCTTCAGCATTTGTCCCCTTTTCATAAAAACGCTGCTCCTTATTGTATTGTTCTTCAGCTCCAATCCCTGAAGATTCATTCTCTGATGCTAGCCTAGCCATATCACTTACCTGAGATAACCTACTTATTGAATCTGATACTATCCACCCGCCCTCAAATATCTCTTCCCTTCTGTCTGCCCTTGTAAGTTCCTGTATGCTTGTCTTCCAACATGTTCCATTTTGATTTTACTTCTATCTGGTGCCCACTTTTAATTTTACTTCCCTCGGATGTTTTGCTTTACTTTTTACTTCTCTTGGGTATTACTTATTTTGGCTAGTCTCAGTCCTTCTCTAATCTCATTGGTCTTTCTCTTTACTGCTTCTCATCATATTTTTGTGTGTCAGCTGTGACTCAGTTGGTAGTACTCTTGCCGCTGAGTCAGAAGGTTGTAGGTTCAAGCCCGACTCCAGAGACTTGAGCACAAAAATCTAGGCTGACATTCCAGTGCACTACTGAGAGAGTGCTGCACTATCGGAGGTGCCGTCTTTCGGATGAGATGTAAAACTGAGTCTGCCCTCTCAGGTGGGCATAAAAGATCCCACGGCACTATTTTGAAGAAGAGCAGGGGAATTATCCCTGGTGTCCTGGCCAATATTTATCCCTCAATAAACATCACTAAAACAGATTATCTGATCATTATCACATTGCTGTTTGTGGGAGCTTGCTGTGTGCAAATTGGCTGCTGTATTTCCTACATTACAAGTGACTACATTTCAAAAGTACTTCATTGGCTGTAAAGTGCTTTGGGACGTCCTGAGGTCATGAAAGGCGCTATATAAATATAAGCCTCTCTTTCTTTGCATAACCTTTCACAATTTCAGATCTTTACTGCTTCTCATCATATTTTTGATGCTCTTTTCCTTTAGTATCCTGCAAACAGTGGTTTGCACAGCATTAAAGTCCATCATTACTTTAAGGGGGGAAATTTACAGGGCTAAAGTGAAAGAGCAGGGGAGTGGGATTAATTGAATTGTTCAACCAAAGAGCCGGCACAAGCATGATGGGCCAAATGGCCTCCTTCTGTGCTGTATCATTCTATGATTCTTAATTCTGCTGTTTCTACAAAAATTCTACTGGCCACTGAACTAGACTTCCTTATGTCCTGTACAGTTCAGCATCCTCAATAACAAACAAGGCTAAATATTATGGGGAATAACAACAGAAAACGCTGGAAAAACTCAGCAGGCCAGGCAGCATCCGTGGAGAGAGAAAGAGAGTTAACGTTTCAGAGGCCCTGTCTCCCATGGACTCTTCCAACCATTGCCAGCAACTCCCATTGTTTTAGGAATATAAACCTCGGTATTTTTACATTTTCAATGTTGGTATATCTCCATTAGTATGATAACAAACTAACATGCAATGTATTCTCAATGTATCGTGAATTAATGCACCCAAGAACAGAATTGGGTCATAACATTACACTGAAGGCCACACATGTTCATCCAAAATTTCTGCCTGCTAATTTAATGCAAATGTTAACCGGTTAGTTCTGAACGCTTTAAGCATCCATATGTTAGTGACCCGCAGCTTAATCTCACGCGCTTTATATGACACCATATCACGTGTAACCATAGCAAATAGTGTGCATGACTCTCCCCTGCCAGAGCGCACAGACTCCACGTCAAGACATTGCGCGAGGATATGTCTGTACGCCACGTGCCGATTCCCAAGGGCACCACGTGTCACGTCGGCGGCGTGTCCAACAAAAGACTGGCGGCGGTACGTGCCGGGCTCTGCATCTGTCGTCATCGGTGCCGGATCACAGTCAGGCGCATGTGCGTGCGACGACCTTCGGACTACAACTCCCGTCAGACCTTGCGGCGGCGGCGCCTGATTGGAGGTGGTGTTGTTGAAGGCGACCCAATGGGATGTCACTATACTGGAGTGGGTACGCGCGGCTGGCGGGGTTGCTAACGTGCATTATGGCGGACGATGTGGAAGGGAACAGCGGCAGCGCTGGCGGCGGTGAGGGGGTTGGTCCGTCCCTGGAGGAGGAGGAGGCGGCGGGGGTCGCCGGTTTCGGTGTCGGCGGGTTAGTCTTTAACGTCTGTCTGTTGCTGCTGGCTTTGCTCGGGGTCTACAGACTGTACCGGAGAAGGAGGGCCGGCGCGGAGACGGAGCGCAAAGAGCCGGCGCTGCCCAAGATGAAGAAACGCGATTTCAGTCTGGAACAGCTGCGTGAGTACGACGGGCTTCAGAACCCGCGGCTCCTGCTCGCCGTCAACGGCAAAGTCTTCGATGTGACCAAAGGGAAGAAATTCTACGGACCCGGTCAGTGCAACAACAAATCACACACCTAATAAACAAAACACAAGCTCCACACTCTCTACTGGGGAATGCAGATGGGCTCCTGCCTGTACAACTTCGCTGTACACTCTGTGCTGATGCGCAGCTATGTGCGATTTGTGTGTGCTTCTTTGTGGTTGGATTTCCCACTCATTTATTCTCTCTATATTTGTATGCACACTGTTCACGTCCAGTAAGAGAGCAACAAATTAACAGGGGGTATATTTTTATTCCTGCAACACCATATTCATCAGTTAAGCCAGAGACGTGAGAATTAGGAATTTAAAGAATTGCTTTTATTCGATCGTTTGCAGAGTTTCTCTCCCCCCCCCCCTTAAATGCTTCAGAGGATGTGATAGGTGAGCAATTTTCTTGGCAGATGAATTGTACAGTGAAACCTCGTTACGGACCTGAGGATGTTTTCCTGTGTACTGCTAGAAGTTGCCTTAATCAGTGGAACTCAAGAGATTATAGTGTAAAGTTACTTTAGCTGCGCGAGTTTGTAGTGCAGTTCTATTCAGGCGGTGAGTGAACTCAAGTTTCGAACTGGCGAAGATTGGCTGCTTTTAGGGTTTTGCATTCCCAGACTTTTGCGAAGTTTACTTAAGTCATTGTCATCTGTTAGGTACAGTATCTTGTATCTTGATGGGCAAAAAAAGTTGAATGTAATTTGACTTTCATAGAAGAGACTGGTAGATCCTGTAAATGAGAACTGCAAATATTACAGTTGTATACAAAAGATTGTGGCGATGGTACTTTTTTGAGAATTGCTGATGTTTTGGGGAAAGAAATTACTGGATTCTGGAAAAATAACCTTTTTTGAGCAAGTAACATACATGACATTCTTTGTATATTTTTATAAACTGAGCTCAAGTTTACGGGGTTAATACTGCTTTACAAAAGCCAGAAAGAAAACTGATGCACCTGTGGATGAAATTTGCTTTCCTTGTGCTGATGGGTGATATCAGTTTAGTGTCACAAGATGGTTCAGTTGCAACACCACAGGTTTAAGGGATCAATAACTGTTCTGTTGGGATTCTCTGTGGAAACAGAAGAGTATAATACTGAGGATGTGCTGTGTCTTTGTTGCATGGAATTATGGAACTTTTAATAGAATATAAATACATCCAGAAAATTTCAGTAACTTGCATAATCTTCAAGTCTGCTAAATGATTTTGCCCTGATTTGCTTTTATAAATTTAAGTAGGAAGGCCTGGTACCATTTCACTTTCAATCAGTAATGCCCAGTAGACAACCATGGATTAGCAATAGTCCTTGGCACAGTGCACTAATGGGCTTGTGTCACTCCTGAAGTTAAAAAAAAACTCTACCGGTTTGTCTAGCTTGTGCCCAGACTTGCCATGCATCAGTTTTATCGATGCTGTGGACTATAGGTAAGTGCCTCTGCCACAGAGAGATTGTTCAATGAAGGAATATTTTTGAAATAATCTATCAATGGCAATCATTGTGTACCACAACTGAAGGGTGTACTTTTAAAAGGCCGAATTATGGAACTGCAGGACATTTTTCTGGACTCAATTGGACTGTTATTTTGGAAATTTGTAAACCCTCAGTAAAGAAAGCTTGCATTTATATAATGCCTTTCATGACCTCAGCCAATGAAGTACTTTTGAAGTGTAGTCACTGTTGTAATGTAGGAAACACAGCAGCCAATTTGCAAACCGCAAGCTCCCACAAACAGCAATGTGATAGTGACCAGATCATTTGTTTTTGTGATGTTGATTGAGGGAGAAATATTGGCTAGTACACTGGGGAGAACTCTCCTGCATTTCTATGAAATAATGCCATGGGATCTTTTATGTCCACCTTTTTATGTCCACCTGAGAGCAGACAGTCCTCGGTTTAACGTCTCATCCGAAAGACAGCATCTCTGACAGTGCAGCACTCATTCAGTACTGCACTGGAGTGTCAACTTAGATTTTTATGCTCAAAGTCTCTGGAGTAGGACTTGAACCCACAACCTTCTGACTTGGAGATGAGTGCTACTGAGCCACGGCTGACACCACATAGTAGGGATCTAGTCCCCTAGCTGTGTCTAGTGCACCAGTTTTAGTCCTTCAGTCACAAAATTGTAGTCTGTAACCCTGTTTACTCTACCTCAAGAACTCGCTTTTCCTCTAATGTTTGAATCTGGGTGTTGATGAGTTGTCATGTTTTCATTGGCAGTTCAATGGGGGAATTCTGAGAGCTAATGTTCAACTAAATTTGCATATGCAAGCTATGGCCCTGTGTGTCTGTTGATGCATAAATCGTGAAGTAATCCAAATTTATAATTTTCTATTAGGAATCTATCTGGGGCTACCTACCCTCCCTACAGAACCCTAATAACTATTATAGAATGGAGACTTTTGTCAGATCCGTGCAGGTTCTTTCAAATTATAATGTAAGGTTGTTTTGTATATTTAGTGATTTTTATAGTGTAGATAACCAATGCAAAAATGTCAGTATGACCGGGTTATGAACCCAGTGGTGGGTAGATTAAGATTCCATGCACATTAAGCTTTTCATTACATATAAATCATTGTGCCATAAATTCTATGTGTTTAAAAAAAAAAAGTGTTGGAGGGTAATTCTGTTCTCTTGAGGTCTTGGTACTGAATCCTTCAGGTGCACACTAATACTGCTTACTCCTGATAATTCAAGGTCATTTTTTGCACTAAAAAAATAGAATTATACAGTAACTTGATCTAAGCAACATAAATAACAAGAAAGTAGGAATTTAGTGCTAAAACATTTAAATTATCAGATCATATAATCTACCCTTAATTTGAACCGTAACTTTTGAAGGTTATTTGACTTGCAGTCCAAATTCAAGAATCTAATTGAAGCATTTGCATACAGTTAAGTCAAAAGTTTTACATGACTGGTCATTTGACATCAAATTACTGTGCAAGAAGCTATGAAATGCAAAAAGAAATTCAGTTTCAGTTCCAAGTGGGTATTGTAGTAATGGAGTACTTTGAAAAATGTTATCAAATATAAAATATCCACATGGATTCCTGGCAATTTTGAGGCAATCCTTGCAATTTCACTGAAAAGATCATGATTGTTTTGTAAACCCCCAAATACATAGCTTTGTGTAATAACTTTGTATTCTTTTAGCTAATAATTCTCTCATGGCATTGCTCAAATTAAGTTAGAGGATTTGCAATTTTATAAAGACAGGAGCATACCATGTAAAAAGAGTGTAGCTATAATTGCACTGAATTCTTGCAATGAATCCTGAGTCAGTTGCAGGTCAAATTTGCTTTCGAAATATTTTAAAAGTTTGATTTGCTGAACAGAAGCTTAAGTTACTCAGTTTACAGACATTCTGCCTCCTGTGTCAGATAACAGTCTTTGCACTCTTCTTTGCCGTGTGGCACGTAGGACTGGAGAACTATGATGAACCAGATGTACTGTTTTTATAATGGTAGATCTCATGCGGTGTTGCTCAGTGAGTTTTATAACAGAATTACAGAAGGGGTGTTTATGTAATGTAGGAGATAACATTGGGTCCATTGATTTACAGTTACTAAATAAATCAAATTCCATTTTTATTAAATGTATTCTGATATTTTTACTGGTGCTTTTGTGATTGAATTTCATGACTGTGATTTATTCTGTGAAAACTGGAAATGAATGGCTTTTACATATACTAATCAATCTCCTATGGCGTTGCATACAGGGAGTCAAGACGAAGTGCACTCTTTAAGTCAAGGGTTAGAGGCTGAAGGGTAATTGGACCAGAACTATGAAGATGGGGAGGAGGAGGAAGAAGACAGGGTAGTCAAAACTAAAAATGAAACTGAGAATGAATGAAAGATTAATTCATTTAAAGCAGCCTCACCCAGAAAGATCAGGGCTTTACTGGGGGAAATTGGGATTGTTCTCCTTGGAGCAGCGATGGTTAAGGGGAGAGTTGAGAGAAGTGTTCAAAATTATATGGGGTTTTGATAGAGTAAATAAGGAGAAACTGTTTCCACTGGCAGAAGGGTCAGTTACCAGAGGATACGGATTAAATAAGTGGCAAAGAACCAGAGGGGAGATGAGGAAAGAAATTTACGCAGCGAGTTATCATCTGGAATGCATTGCTTGAAAGGGTGGTGGAAGCGGATTCAGTAGTAACTTTCAAAAAGGAATTGGATATATACTTGAAAAGGAAAAGTTTGCTGGGCTATGGGGAAAGAGCAGGTGAGTGGGATTAATTGAATAGCTTTTTTAAAGAGTCGGCACAGACACAATTGGCCAAATGGCCTCTCTGTGCTGTACGATTCTATGCTAATTAGATATAGGGATTGGCTTGAAGAACCCGCAGGGGAGGTAGAGCAGAACACTGACGCACAGAGCAGATTGGCCAAAAACCTAGCAGAGCTTGATGGGAGTGGAAACAGTGCTGGTTGATAGAACTTCCAGTGGATTAAGGATCTGCATGGGACGTAGAGACAGGTTCGGGGGTGGGGGAAAGAGAAAAGCAGTGGCTGATTCCCTAAACGAAGCTGGTAACAGGCAACCGATGAAATGGGAATGGCAGCAGAAAGGCCAGAGGGTGTGGGGAGGCAGTCCACAGTGAGTTGAGGGAGGGCAGAGGCAGACCACCCCTTGATGGGAGCCATGGCAGTCAGCATAAACAACTTGTAAGACCGAAGCAGAGAGGAGCCCCACTACTCGTGATATTACAGGAAAGGGGGAGGAAAACAAAATTATGAAGTTTACATTTCAATGTATTTAAAAACAGCAAAATTTTAAATTTAACTTAAGCTAGTTTACCCGAGGACAAAAATGATTCTGAAAAATCCACATGTCATTGAAGCTGTGAGAGACCACACATTTGCTGCATAATGCCACTTAGTTGCTGGAGTGTGCAACTACTGTGTCACAGGCTGTCACATTCATGGGAAAATCCTATTAATAATGTGACCGAGCAGGTGACATCAGATGTGAATACAATTAACATAGAAAAATCCATGGGGACTTTTGAATGGACAGATGTCAAGACAAAGCTATTTTTTAGTGTATAGATTCCATTGACCAATATATTAAATTTTTTCCCTTGCTTTTTAAGTTGCAAATATTCAAGATCTATAGAAGGTACCACTTGGAATTTTTTATCTGGTATTTGGCAGTCTGGGGAGGGAGGGGGGAGTGGAATTTAGCTGCACTCAGGGCAGCCTTGCGCTTTGGTAGCACACGGGGTATGGTCCTGTACTTTGGTAGCAGTAGAGGATGGTCCTAGGCTTTGGTAGTACTGCGTTGAGGGGATTCTGGAGTTTGGCAGCACTATCTCAAAGGTGTTAATGATTAAAATGTTTAATTCTGGACCTCTGTTTACTTTTGAAATTCAACTTTATTTAAAAACTCAAATTAGGAAGGACACTGTCTCTCTAGGCTTAATACACTTTCTGAAGTATACAATTTCATTTGAAACCAACAAAAGCTGCAACATGTTTCTTTATAATGACATTTCTTTCCCCCAATAGTATTTTCTTCCTGTATCTAATGTGGTCAACATACTATTTGTCCTTAACGCTGGGAATTACAGTAGCATTTTTGAAGCCAGATAAAATGGACTCGTATTAGCATTGTTTTATTCAGACCCACTATAAAATATGAATTGTATGGAGGTGGCAGGGCAGCACGGTGGCATAGTGGTTAGCACTGTTGCCTCACAGCGCCAGGGACCCGGGTTCGAATCCGGCCTCGGGTGACTGTCTGTGTGGAGTTTGCACATTCTCCCCGTGCCTGCGTGGGTTTCCTCCCACAGTCCAAAGATGTGCGGGTTAGGTTGATTTGGCTATGATAAATTGACCCTTAGTGTCAGGGGGATTAAATACGTGGGGTTACGGGGATAGGGTGGGATGGGCCGAAATGGCCTCTATCTGCACTGTGGGGATTCTGTGATTCTGTTGGAATGCATCAGTACGATAGACTCCTGGGAGTGAGAATCCTCTGTTGTAGAAAATGTAGGAGCGCACTGTGTTTCTCAATATGACTAATTCTTGACTTATTGGGGATAGCATTTCGCCACAAAGAAAATGTAAAAAAGTTAGATCTTGTACTAACTAATGGCTACAAAGTACAATTGATTAAGCTCTAGGAGCCGATATAGCTGTCTACTTTTTAAATCACAGAATGGTATATGCAATTGAAAGATGTTCTAAAGGAACACCAATTATGTTCTATGTATTTTTCCTTTTATACTAGTGGATCGTCTGGGGTGTTGTTCGTGCTTAACGATGAGGATGTGTTGTTTTATAAAGGTCATGATGCGGAGATGCCGGTGTTGGACTGGGGTGGACAAAATTGAGAGGTCGCACAACACCAGGTTATAGTCCAACAGTTTTATTTGAAATCACAAGCTTTCGGAGCTATCGATCGCCCCTTCCTCAAATAAAACTGTTGGACTATAACCTGGTGTTGTGCGACCTCTCAATTTTGTTTTATAAAGGCGGGAATATTGTGCATTACATGGTATAATGTAATTTTTGCTAAAGTGTAATCGGAGTTCTCTTTAAAGCTGATTGGTCTGCATTCTTGAAATCAATTGGATTCCGATTAGTAGCTGCTTGGGTCAATTAGAGGTTACAGACATTCTGACTCCTGAGCCAATACAGTATTTTCTTATTGGATCATGTCGCTGTAGACTGAAAATGATTAGTGTTCTTTAACTTTTTTTAAGTGTGACATACTGTATCAAAATGTGATGCTTGGTGTGATGCATGTTAACACAATATATATCTCATTAATAAAAACAGAAAATGTCAGGCAGCATCTGTAGAGGAGAGGAAGATGGGGTTAACATTTCAGGTCTCGTGACCCTTTGTCAGAACCTTCAGTCTGTGCTGCTGAAGAGAAAGGTCGAGAGCATGCATTCAATGGTGCATGGTGGAGAGGGTAGATCTCAAAGTGACGAGATCAGTGGTTAAAGTAATGCTGAATATCACCGAGACAGCTGATCATGGATGGATCTGAAACCGGAATGGTGGAATGAGTCGGAGTGGGGGATAGTTGCTGAGAAGAGATGTGGTTGTGAAAGTGAGTTTTAATGAACACATGATCAAACACAAGAAGGAAAACTGATTGCAATGAAGGTTAACAGGGTAAGAGACAAATAAAAATCATGTTGAAGAACAGATCTTCAAGATGGGCATTCCTGGAAGGAAGCGGCAATGAATTAAATAAAGCAGAATACTGCAGATGCTGGAAATCTAAAATAGAAAATGCTGGAAACACTCAGCAGGTCAGTCAGCATCTGTGGAGAGAGGAAGGTAGGGTTAATGTTTCAGGTGTTGCGACTGTCAGAACCTCATTATATTGTCTTTGTTGAATTTGTAATGTCCAAAACTGGTTAATATTCAACAGCATGCTACAAATGTCTCTTTGATTTGAAGTAGTTTCTCTAAATGAAGTCCGCAGCATAAAATTTTCCCTTCAGCAAACTGCAGCTAAGGGTCTCTTTTAAATAAAATAATAACTTGTGCACAGCAAGTGCACAGTTGTGTTAGACACATTGAGGCTTGCCTATGTGGCAAACTTGGCAATGTACTGAGAAAATCATGTCCAATCTCCACATCTGGAAGTTGTTGAGTTGGTGGAAGATAAGAATGGTGCACTGTCTCGTTACTAGTTGTAGCACTGTATGTACACTTAAAATACTGTAGATTTACGAACAATGATGGACAGGTAAAGACCCTCTGGTCCATCGAGCCTGTCCCCCACAATTGCGATACCTTGTGTATCACTATATACACTCCACCCCACCCGAAACCATGTGATCTCCTGGGAGAGGCAAAAATACATTAAAAAACCTAGGCCAATTTGGGGGATAAAATCTGGGAAATTCCTCTCCGACCCATCTAGGCAATCGAAACTAGTCCAAGAGATCACTCTGGCCCTGAATTCCCTGCAGTACCTACCTTCTGTAAGAGGTGATCTCTGCCCCAGCCAGAAACAGGTCCAGCTCTCGCTTGAAGGAGTTCAGCGCATCAGCATCCACCTCACGAAACGGCAGCCTGTTTCGGAAGTTCACTATTCTCTGGGAAAAGCACCACCTCCTGACATCTAACCTCGATCTAGCCTTATACAACTTAAATTTGCGACCCCCTGGTCCTCCCTAACCTATTTAATTGAAACAAACTGTCAAGTGGAGCATAATCTATTCCCTTCATTATCTTATAAACCTCAGTCTACGTGTCTCGAAAGTGTAGAGTCCCAACTCTTTTAGCCTATCCTGATAACTAAGATGTTTTAAACTGGGAATTAGTCTAATGACCCTCCTCTGCACCCTTTCCAAAGCCTCAATATCACCCACTATGTGAGGAGACCAAAACTGGACACAGTATTCCAAGTGCGGCCTGCCTAAGGTCTTGTACAAGGACAAAATAGTATGCCTCGCCTTATGCTCAGTTGTCCTATGGATACATCCCTACACCTTATTTGCTCTAGCTATCGCTTCACGTCATTGCTCATGTACCTTAAAGATTTATGCACTAGAATGCCCAAATCTCTTTCTATCGCTACCACCTTTATTGCTTTTCCCTGAAGGGTATATGAATGTTGAGCATTTGTCCTGCCCATATGCATAACACTGCACTTATCTAAGTTATACATCATGAGCCCAATCTCCCAAATATTAACTTTATACTTAAAAGATAATTTTTGCAAATGCTGTTATCGCTACAGATATTTGTGAAATGTAATGCTGCTATTTTTGCATAACCTTTTTAAACCTATATTCTTCTAAGTTTCTCAATAAAGACAGAACTTGCTCTTTTTTGAATAATGCCACGGCATCTTTTATGTCCACCTGAACAGGCAGACACTACCTCTGTTAACGTTTCATCTGAAAGACTACGCATCAGAAAATATAACTCTCCCTTACTGTTAACCTAGATTATGTGCTCAAGTCTGTTACGGAGTTTGAAAGCCGCGCCTTTTGTCTCTGAGGCACAAGTGCTACTGACTGAGCCAAGCTGATACCAAATAAGTGTTGGTGCTTTGTGGTGCTGGAGCTAGTTTTGCCATACTTTTTTTTTAACTTTAATTTTAAAATATTCTCCCACTTTTTTAGGGGAATGAGACAATTATATACTCTGAATCTGCCCTAAGTTCTGATAGGAGGTGCAAAAGAATAATTCATGGTGACTAATAATCTTAAAATTTATGTTCCTTACCATGCTCCCTCTTTTCTACCCCACCTTCAGCATGGGAACTGCCTTACTTTCCTCTGATGCTCTAGAAAAGCTTTAGGGAATATTGGCACAGTGTATTTATGTGCCAACTAGCTGCCTTTCAGTTTCATATCCTAAAACATGTAAATGCCAAGCAATGTGCATATGATGAGCTACTGAGGAAAAGGTTACAATGACTTAAAGATTGTTATGAAATACCAGGGTGAATTAAGAGACAATGGGAAGAAAATAAAATTTTAACACCATTAATTTTTTTGAAGATAAGACAATCTGAAAGTGGCTTAAAATACTTGGAGGTCTGCAACATTTTTATTTGCAGCTCCCCATTGCATCCTAAAGTTCTCTTAAATTTGTGTTTGTTTTGATGATAATACAAAGACAAAATTGTTTGCATTTGTAATTTTATTTGCAATGTTTTTTACCGATATCGTTATGTCTGAAACAAACATATATGCTTGCATACACATTTGTTCAATCACATTATTAGACACCTTTATGGGATAGTAATGCTGCATCAGCATGACATGGCACAGTTTTCTCACAAGGTGTACAATATAACTGTAACTTGTGCAAAGCTGAATTTTGAAACTTGTTAGGCGGTTCCTCAAAGTGGAGGGGCATCACAGCAGAGTCCTCATCTGACTCCGTAAGTGCATTCTAGCAAGGGCCACTGGATAGAAACCAGGGGTGGGAACCTGAGCTGATTTCCTCCCCATCCCCCAGCTCTGAGAATGTCTAGTAGGAGCTGTATGCTACACCAACTTCGATCAGCTAACACACAAAATTGGTGATCAAACCTGGGATCATCTTGGTATAGTTAGTTACTCCATCGGGGGAGACTGGAGGTGTTTTTATGGACGTGCAGAACTTTAGGTGATTAGAGAGAGTGTACAGGTAGTTAGTGTAACTCACTGCTTGCTCACACCACTCTGGAGATGGTATGCGTGTCAAACCAATGCGTGTAGTATAACTGCACTGAGATTAGCAGCATTATGCAATGGTACCAACATTCCTAGCTTGAAGCCTGGGCAGTTATTGTTTCCATGGGTGTCGTTGCTTCCTGGTAGTCCATAATTAGTGACCCATATTGTTCTTAAGTACATCAAGAAACTTGATGAAAGACTTCTATTCAAAGTTTGAAGAAAGTGTGTGAGATGTATAATGTTTGTGTATATATTGTGTTTTATGTATCTCCAACCATCTGGCTGTAATTTGAGGATTCTGTTAATCTTTGAAGCTGCTGGCTATCTGAATTGCTACATTTCAAGGACTCTCTTTTTTCCAATGTTTTAAGCAACTGATCCAGGTAACTTAACAGCAGACTTCTATAGCTTGTGCTTTTCCCCCCAAAACCATTTCTTGTGCTTAAGGCTTGATGAGTTTCGACAACCAGACTGAGTCCTTTATGGACTGAAACCTGCATCTTTAGTCTGAGTTTGTAGGTTTACGTAGCCCATTTAACCCCAAATCACGGTAAAACTCTTGCACAACCCTGTACAGACTAACACTACTGTCCAGGATTATTGCACGGAAGCAGGAAGATACCATACGGTACAATAATCAAACTTGGACTACATACAAACTCGGTGGATTGCTTAACAAGACATTGAGATTCTTTCAGCTTCCCTCAGAAAATTCTCAGGAAAGCAATCTCCATTATATAAGTAAGATTCTTGTAGAGCTGTCTTTCTTCCTCATTTTCTGTATAAAGGCCAGGTGAATAAAAGCCTTTAGGTTTTAAGGATGCTTCTTCTTTTGAAAGAAAGAACAAAAACTTGCATTTGACATAGCTCCTTTCATGATTACAGGGATGTCCCAAAGCGCTTCACAGCCAATGAAGTTCTTTAATTGTTGTCACTATAATGATGTAGGGAGACGCAACAGCCAATTTGTGCACAGCAATGAGATAATGATCAGATAATCTGCTTTTGGTGATGTTGGTTGAGGGATAGATGTTAACCAGGAAACAGAACGCCCCTGCTACACTTGGAATAGTGCCATGGGCTTTTTTTATGTGCATCTTAAGTGGACAGACTAGTTTAAAGTCTCATTTAAAAAGCAGCACTTCTGACAGTGTAGCACTCCCTCTGTTCTGCACTGATGTCCGCTTAGATTATATGCTCAAGTCTCTGATGTGGGTCTTGAATCCTGACCCTCTGACTCTTGGGCAAGAGTTCTACCACTGACCCAAGGCTGACACTTGATGCTCAAGTGCATTCCTTGAAGATGGTATAGCCGTAGTGCTTTGATTGCATTAGGTATCAAAAATAGCAATAGTGCCGTACCTGAGACAATTATTTCAATTCTAAACAATAGATCATATAAAAACAAAAGTTGAAAAAAAATCCCTATTTACATCAGACATAGTGTAGAAGCCCCTCTTCATTGACCTTTGACAAAATTGTAGCACGCAGAGCTGTAAAATGACACTCCCCATTTTCATGTGTCTTTCACAAAAGTGAGTTTCTAATTGCTATACGTGTTATCAAGGAGAGGAAATGAGTGGAAGCTAGGTACTTACAAGGAGAGGGCGCCAATTGGAGGGAAAATGTCACTAAGCCGCTTTTGTATACTATCTAGCTGAAGAGTGGCATTGGCAGTGACAGTCTGGGTGTAGGTTGTCTGTGCACACTTTTGGCTGGGGAATTGTATGTGGCATGTTTGAGAACGAAGAGAAGAGGTAAATTAGTTGCTGCCTTTAGTGTACCTGAAGCAGAGTGTCATTGTAATTGGAAAGCAATACAAAAGGAGTTGAAAGTATGAGTGTACATTCTGTGCAGCCAAATTATTTTTATGTGCAGTTTATATATTTTTTTATTTCTCTCATTATGTCTCCTATTGTCTCATGCTAATATCACTTCTGCCATTTAACCATCTCTTGTTTTCCACTACAGCACTCTATAGGTCATTTTATTTATGTTAACTGTCTGTCTGTTCTCTCCAGAGATGCTGTGTGACCTGCTGAGTGTTTCCAACATTTTCTGTTTTTGTTCCAGATTTCCAGCATCTGCAGTATTTTGTTTTTGTTCAATGCATGCCGACAAGTAGCTTCCTGTAAAGAGTAAACCTAGCATTCGTTCTGGATGGAGAAGTACACAGCTTGGACTGGTCTGCAGAATAGGGGTTTACTTGAAAATTGCAGGGGAGGTGGCAGTGTAGAAAAATGGAAGGCCAGACGTGTACACTTCGCATCAAGGTTACAGTTGTACTTAGGACCGAAGTTTTTCCCCTGCTTTATTCTTTTACGTTTGTGAATGGGGTGACAGCAGGGAGGGGAAATAGAGATTTCATTTTGTTACCTTTTGAAAGTATGTTATTTATTACTTGTGGATTGTGGCACTTCGCATTTGTAACATCTTGTAGTATTTCATTTATGTGTAATTCTGGGATCAAGTGCAGTTGAACAGTTTATAAGCAAGTACAGAGCAAAGAAAAAAGGGGGGGGGGTGATGGTAGGAGGGGAGGAAAGAACAAAAGGGAAGGTCTGATATAGGATTTTTTTTTTAAATTCATTCATGGGATGTGGGTGTCGCTGGCAAGGCCAGCATTTATTGCCCATCCCTAGTTGCCCTAGAGAAGGTGGTGGTGAGCTGCCTTCTTTAACTGCTGAAGTCCTTGTGGTGAGGGTACTCCCACTGTGCTATTAGGGAGGGAGTTCCAGGATTTTGACCCAGCGATAATGAAGGAACGGCGATATACTTCCAAGTCAGGATGGTGTGTGACTTGGAGGTGGTGGTGTTCCCATGCGCCTGCTGCCCTTGTCCTTCTAGGTGGAAGAGATATTGGGTTTGGGAGGTGCTGCCGAAGAAGCCTTGGCGAGTTGCTGCAGTGCATCTTGTAGATGGTACACACTGCGGCCGCGGTACGCCAGTGGTGGAGGGAGTGAATGTTTAAGGTGGTGGATGGGGTGCCAATCAAGCGGGCTGCTTTGTCTTGGATGGTGTCGAGCTTCTTGAGTGTTGTTGAAGCTGCACTCATCCAGGCAAGTGGAGAGTATTCCATCACACTCCTTACTTGTGCCTTATAGATGGTGGAAAGACTTTGGGGAGTCAGGAGGTGAGATACTCACCACAGAATACCTAGCCTCTGACCTGCTCTTGTTGCCACAGTATTTATGTTTCTGGTCAATGGTGACCCCTAGGATGTTGATGGTGGGGGATACGGCGATGGTAATGCCGTTGAATATCAAGGGGCAGTGGTTAGGCTCTCACTTGTTGGAGACAGTCATTGCCTGGTAATTGTGTGGCACGAATGTTACCTGCCACTTATCAGCCCAAGCCTGAATGTCGTCCAGGTCTTGTTGCACGCGGGCAAAGACTGCTTCATTATCTGAGGTGTTGTGAATGGCACTGAACACTGTGCAGTCATCAGCAAACATCCCCATTTCTGACCTTATGTTGGAGGGAAGGTCATTGATGAAGCAGCTGAAGATGGTTGGGCCTAGGACACTGCCCTGAGGGACTTCTGCAGCAATGTCCTGGGGCTGAGATGATTGACCTCCAACCATGTTCCTTTGTGCTAGGTATGACTCCAGCCAGTGGAGAGTTTTCCCCCCGATTCCCATTGACTTCAGTTTTACTAGGGCTCCTTGATGTCACACTCTGTCAAATGCTGCCTTCATGTCCAGGGCAGTCACTCTCACCTCTGGAATTCAGCTCCTTTGTCCATGTTTGGTCCAAGGCTGTAATGAGGTCTGGAGCCGAGTGGTCTTGATGGAACCCAACTGGGCATCAGTGAGCAAGTGCCGCTTGATAGCACTGTCGACAACTCCTTCCATCACTTTTTGCTGATGATTAAGAGTAGACTGATGGGGCGGTAATTGGCCGGGTTAGATTTGTCCTGCTTTTTGTGGGCAGGACATACCTGGGCAGTTTTCCACATGGTCAGATAGATGCCAGTGTTATAGCTGTACTGGAACAGCTTGGCTAGAGGCGTGGCTAGTTCTGGAGCACAAGTCTTTAGCCCGACAGCCGGGATGTTGTCAGGGCCCATAGCCTTTGCTGTATCCAGTGCGCTCAGCCGTTTCTTGATATCCTGTAGAGTGAATCAAATTAGCTGAAGACTGGCTTCTGTGATGGTGGGGACCTCAGGAGGAGGCCGATTTGGATCATCCACTCGGCACTTCTTGCTGAAGATGGTTGCAAATGCTTCAGCCTTGTCTTTTGCACTCACGTGCTGGGCTCCACCATCATTGAGGATGGGGATATTTATGGAGCCTCCTCCTGCCGTTAGTTGTTTAATGGTCTACCACCATTCACGACTGGATGTGGCAGGACTGCAGAGCTTTGATCTGATCTGTTGATTGTGGGATCACTTAGCCCTGTCCATAGCATGCTGCTTCTGCTTTTTAGCATGCATGTAGTCCTGTGTTGCAGCTTCCCCAGGTTGGCACCTCATTTTTAGGTATGCCTGGTGCTGCTCCTGGCATGCTCTTCTACACTCCTTATTGAACCAGGGTTGGTCCCCTGGCTTGATGGTAATGGTAGAGTGAGGGATATGCCAGGCCATGATGTTCTAGATTGTGGTGGAATACAATTCTGCTGCTGCTGATGGCCCACAGCGCCTTATGGATGCCCAGTTTTGAGCTGCTAGATCTGTTCTGAATCTATCCCATTTAGCACGGTGGTAGTACCACACAGCACAATAGAGGGTGTCCTCAGTGTGAAACCGGGACTTCGTCTCCACAATGACTGTGCAATGGTCACTGCTACCAATGCTGTCATGGACAGATATACCATATCTCGGTTCAGTTACTCATGGGTGTAGTGCAGATGATTCTTTTAATAAACCTTTCTGGTCTAAAAAGTTATACATAGATACATAGATACATAGAAGATAGGAGCAGGAGTAGGCCATCCGGCCCTTCGAGCCTGCTCCGCCATTTAATGTGATCATGGCTGATCCTCCAATTCAGTATCCCGTCCCCGCCTTCTCTCCGTAACCCTTAACCCCTTTTGCCTGTAGAAATATATCTAATTCCCTCTTAAATATATTTAATGAGCTGGCGTACACTGCCCTCTGTGGCAATGAGTTCCACAGGTTCACCACTCTCTGAGTGAAGAAATTTCCCCTCATTTCTGTCCTAAATGGTTTAGCCCTTATCCTTAAATTATGTCCTCTAGTTCTGTTCTCACCCGCCAAGGGAAACATTCCTTCTGCATCTAGTCTGTCTAGACCTGTCAGAATTTTATACACTTCTATGAGGTCCCCTCTCAATCTTCTAAACTCCAGTGTGTACATCCCTAAACTACATAGTCTCTCCTCATAGGTCAATCCCGCCATTCCTGGTATCAGCCTGGTGAATCGCCGCTGCACCCCCTCCATGGCAAGAACATCTTTCCTCAGATGAGGCGACCAAAACTGTACACAGTACTCGAGGTGTGGTCTCACCAGTGCCCTGTACAGCTGCAGCAAGGTATCCCTTTTCCTGTATTCCAACCCTTTTGCTATGAAGGCCAGCATACCGTTTGCCTTCTTGACCGCCTGTTGCACCTGCATGCTCGCCTTCAGTGACTGGTGTACAAGAACACCCAGGTCTCTCTGTACTTCCCCCTCTCCCAATTTATTGCCATTTAAATAATAATTTGCCCTCCCGTTCCTGCACCCAAGGTGGATAACTTCGCACTTGTCCACATTATAGTGCATCTGCCATTTATCCGCCCAATCACCCAGTCTGTCCAAATCGCTCTGGAGCTTCCTGATCTCCTCCTCTGAGCCCACCCCCCCTCCTAGTTTGGTGTCGTCTGCAAATTTGGAAATGCTGCATCCGACTCCCTGATCCAGGTCATTAATGTAAATTGTGAACAGCTGGGGACCCAGGACAGATCCCTGTGGTACCCCGCTTGTTACTGCCTGCCATTCAGAAAATGAGCCGTTTATTCCAACTCTCTGTTTTCTATCTGACAGCCAGTTCTCTATCCACGTCAATACTTGCCCCTTTATCCCATGAGCTTCAATTTTCCATGCTAATCTTTTATGTGGGACCTTATCGAAGGCCTTTTGGAAGTCCAGGTACACCACATCCACTGACTCTCCCTCATCTATTTTACCAGTTACTCCCTCAAAAAATTCCAATAGGTTAGTCAAGCACGATTTACCCTTTGTAAATCCATGTTGACTCTGTCCTATCCTGTCCCCATTTGCTAAGTGCTCCGCTATTTCATCCTTAATGATGGACTCCAGCATTTTGCCCACAACTGATGTAAGGCTTACAGGTCTGTAATTACCTGCTTTTTCCCTACCCCCCTTTTTGAATAGTGGGGTAACGTTAGCTACCCTCCAATCCATGGGCACCGTTCCCGAGTCTAATGAATTCTGAAAAATCATACTTAGTGCATCCGCTATCTCTAGTGCCACCTCCTTCAGTACCCTAGGATGCATGTTATCAGGCCCTGGGGATTTGTCCGCCTTCAATCCCTTTAGCTTCCTTAACACCATATCCTTAGAGATATTGATTTGCATCAGTTCCTCCTTTGCCAATGTCCCTATTTTTCCCGATATCCCAGGGAGGTTTTTTGTGTCTTCCTTCGTAAAGACTGACCCAAAGTATGCATTTAGTTGGTCTGCCATTTCCTTATTTCCCATTATATATTCCCCCGTATCTGACTGCAATGGACCAACTTTGGTTTTCACCAGTCTTTTCCTCTTGATATACTTATAAAAGCTTTTGGAGTTAGTTTTTATATTTTCCGCCAGCTTGCTTTCGTAAGCTATTTTGCCCCTCTTGATTAAGCCCTTTGTCTTCCTTTGCTCTATCTTAAACTGTTCCCAATCTTCCGCTCTGGCGCTTTTTTTGGCTATTTTATACGCCCTATCTTTGGATTTTATGCTTTCTCTAATTTCCCCTGTTATCCACGGTTGAGTCACCTTTTTAGATTTCCTTTTATGCCAGATTGGTATAAACAAATTTTGCAATTTTATCATTCTATCTTTAAATGCTTGCCATTGTTTATCTACCTCCAGTCCTCCCAGGAACGTTGTCCAATCAGACCTACTCAGTTCCCGTCTAATGGCATCATAATTCCCCTTGTTTAAATTCAGGACCTTAGTCTCTGAGTCAATTTCTTCGCTCTCCATTTCGAGTGAGAAATCGATCATGTTATGATCGCTCTGACCCAAGGGTCCCCGTACAACAAGATTACTAATTAGTCCCTTCTCATTGCACAGTACCCAGTCCAATATAGCCTGTTCCCGAGTTGGTTCCTCGACATATTGATCCAGATAACCATCCCTTAAACACTCAAGGAATTCCTCCTCCTCATTATTTTTACTGATAAGGCTAGTCCAATCTATATGTAAGTTAAAGTCACCTATGATGACAGCTGTGCTCTTATTGCACGCTTCTCTAATTTCCCTCGTGATGCCCTCCCCAACCTCTATTTTACTATTTGGAGGCCTATATACCACTCCTATTAAAGTTTTTCGCCCCTCGCTATTTCTTAGCTCCACCCATATAGATTCTGTATTAACTGAGTTAATATCCTTCCTTTCAATTGCATTTATCCCCTCTTTTACCAGCAATGCTACCCCTCCTCCCTTTCTTTTTTGTCGATCCTTCCTAAATACTGAATACCCCTGTATGTTAAGCTCCCATCCCTGCTCACCCTGCAACCATGTTTCCGTAATCCCAATTAGATCATAATTATTAACCTCTATTTCCACAGCTAATTCATCTACCTTGTTCCTGATGCTTCTCGCATTAAGGTATAAAACCCTCAGGCTTTTTTTATGCTCACATTTTTTATGAATTAGTTTGGCCCTTTGTTTTTTGTTCCTCACCCTTTTACCATTTATTTCTGTCTGCCTTTCACTTTCCTCTATTTCACTACATAGGTTTCTAGCCCCCTGCCATACTAGTTTAAATGCTCCTGAACTGCTTTATCAAAAATTAACCCGAGAACATCAGTTCCATCTTTGCACAGGTGTAGACCGTCCCTTTTGTATAGGTCACACCTTTTACTTGAAGTCCCACTTAGACCTTTTACCAGTTATTTGACATTTCATGCTGATCTAGTGGATGTATTTGTCAAAGAATTTGGTTTGAGCTATGTTTCTCCAGTACTTTAAGAAATTCACATTTTTCACATTTAGCAAGCTTGAGAGAGCCTGAAAAGTGTAAAGCCAGCAATAGAAAATCACAAGAAGCTGATTCTGCATAAAGTTTTATTGAATGTTAAAAACAAACAGGAAATTAGAAGCAGTCTTAATGAGTAAGTATGTACTAATTGGTATTCAAAACTTAGCGTTTCAAAACAAAATTACTAATCAACATTATAGGGCAACACGGTGGCATAGTGGTTAGCACTGTTGCCTCACAGCGCCAGGGACCCGGGTTCGAATCCGGCCTCGGATGACTGTCTGTGTGGAGTTTGCACATTCTCCCAGTGTCTGCGTGGGTTTCCTCCGGGTGCTCCGGTTTCCTCCCACAGTCCAAAGATGTGCGGGTTAGGTTGATTTGGCTATGATAAATTGACCCTTCGTGTTAGAGGGATTAAATACGTGGGGTTACGGGGATAGGGTGGGATATGTGTCGGTGCAGGCTCGATGGGCCGAAATGGCCTCTATCTGCACTGTGCGGATTCTGTGATACCCAAATAATTGCTATCATTAGCTTCTAGTCTACACATAAAAGAGGGAGGGGGAGGCAGAGGAAGCGAAAGGGGTGACGAGAGCGGATAAAATGCTGATAGATGTGAGGGACAACCTTTTTTTTGTCCTAACTACTAACCTTTTGTATGTTAATGCGATGTTACGCTTTTTTTTTGGTGTCTTTTTATGTGGAATATATTTCTTTTTATTTGATTTGATCTGTTTGCATATGTTTTTGTGTCTGATCGCTTTGCACACCGTGATATACTTCACGTGTTAGTGCTGTGCTATGCTAGCTGAGTGTCATTGATATGATATTGGTGCTTGTCTGTGTTGTGTAAGTTTTTTTGGTGTAATTTCTCTGCTGCAAGCATCTGTATGCAGTGTGTTTTGCTGATGTGCATTTGATTTTTTTAAAATGTGTTGGTTTGAGTGTTTTCTCATGTTTGTGGCTGTGCTTGGCATCTCTGTGCCTGTCTGTAGTTGTGTTCTATTTTGGGATGTGTGGCCATACATCTGCATATCGGCATCGCCGCAAATATTGACTGACTTGCTGAATGTTTCCAGCGTGTTCTTTTTGTTTAAATGCTCCTACTGTTTTTGTCTTCATATGGTAGTAGGAATCTAAGTTTTATGAATGGTTTTTAGCTGTTGGGGAAGAAGGTGCAAGACGCTAATGTTATTACAAGTGGAGCAGTTTGCAGTTATATGATGGGGGGACCATGGATTGCACTGCCATTAATACAAAAGAACATTTAAAATCTATTTCCAGAACTGAGAGGTTATAACTATCAGGAAAGATTTAACAGGCTGGAGCGATGAACTAATGGGGAGTCTTTAAAATAATGAAGGGATTTGATATAGTAGATGTAGAGAAGATGTTTCCACTTGGGGAGTTCAAAACTAGGAGTCGTAAATATAAGATAGTCACTAATAAATCCAATAAAGAATTCGGGAGAAACTTCTTTACCCAGAGAGCTGTTACAGTGGGGAACTAGCCACTACATGGAGTAGTTGGGGAGAGTAGCATAGATGCATTTAAGGGGAAGTTAGATAAGTGCACAAGGGAGAAAGGAATAGAAGCTTATACTGATAGGGTTATGCTGATAGGGTGAGCTGAAGTAAAGTGGGAGGAGGCCTGTGTGGAGCACGAACACCGGCAGATGGCCTGTTGGGCCAGATGGCCTGTTTCTGTGCTGTAATTGATTTTGTATCTATTATCTGTGCTCCTATATCTGTTCTGTTTATCTGTGATGTCGTTTTTAACTCCCACTAGTATGCTGACTGTAGGTTAGCTTCCCCTGATATCTTTGTGAAGCTAGATCTCTTTGGAATGATGCCCGATGTCTTGCAGTTTATGTGGTATTTTTTATTTGTTGGATTGAACTGTAGGGTAGGTCTTCTTGATGTGTCTATGAATGAAGACCTCTGTTTGAGATGGTGTCCAATGTTTATGGAGTGGAGGATTATATTTTTGCTGTTGGGGAGTAGGAAAGTGGGAAGGAGGTAGAATGATAACATTTAAATGCCAGGAGAAACCAGTAAATAGTGAGACAAACCGCAAAAATTGAATGAAGGAAAAGCCTGCGAGTGGGTGAAGAGGAATCGGATCAAGGGGTATGTGGTGGAAGGGTGGAGACATTATTACGGGAAATTAAACTTAAAAAAAATAAAAATTATCAGCCGCAGCAGAGACTTTAATCTTTCGACTCTAATGAGATCATCAATTTATCTGATGCCTCAGTTCTTTTTTTCGCATTTGCTGCCGAGTGTGTAGGTGCAGAGCCTCCCAAGTTGCTACCCTCTTCTTCATATCGGGATTTGGTATTTCGGAGAGCTTTTCAGCATCCACGCATAGCAGGATTTTTAGTTTCCCCCTCCGGCCTGTTTATGCTCTGTTGATTGCCTCCTGTGTTAGATATCTTATCATTTGTTAACTATTCTCTGGATTTGTAATCTCTATCCCTATTTGCAAGAGGTCTCGGCTGAGCAGCTGGCATGTTGTGCTATAGGAAGGACAATAACTTGGAGTCACCTGAAGTAGAGTTGAAAACCTCTGGAGCTCATGCTTGTCTCTCCATGACTTTTTGTGGGCTAGGCAGGGGAGGAAAGAATTGGAAGGCATTGGAGAAGTAGTAGATGGGCAGGTATGTATTACCTTTATGCCAAGATGCAAATGTAGACTATTGACATTTGTAGATGCTATCAAGATAAGACAGTGGGTTAAAGCATATAACTGGACTTTACAGGAACTCTCAGTTGGAATTTTAACTGTCCAGTGAAATACCTGGAATTTGTTATGTCTGCAATATTGTTGAAGTTTATGCATTTCACAGTTGTTGGACTTTGGCTATCTGGCTGTACTACTCATCTGTGTTGGTGAAAACTGCAGGCAAGTTCAAGGGTTCAGCACAAACCCTGCACATTGTTTCTGCATCATATTGACCTGTTCCAAGTGGGTTTATCTCAGAATACTAAGCAACCTTTCTTAAATCAGCCTGGCTTTAAAAACTGAGCAATGGAACATAGAGAAATCTTGTCCCGACTCATCCTGTTATAAGCTATGGAGCTCTGCAATAATTGCTTACATTATAAATCAGGGTGTGCAGGATTTTCTTTTACATGGAGAGGGTGGTTGGGTCTTTTTTTTAATAGTTCTTTTTTTCCATTAAAATCTAGCTTTTGTAGTTTAAACAAGATTTCCAATTGTTAACATTTTCATATTCTTGCAAAACTGAGTGGCAAATGATTGTTTAAAATAGATGTGGCCCCGTTGTTTGAAGTTGACATGCTCAGACAGTGCTCTCTAAGATTTCCTTCGCCAATTGAGATGCTGCGTAAATACCCTTTTTTATATAATTTTTCCATCATTGAAAATAGTGGCTTTTTAAAAAATATTTTATTTTAAATGACATCTGGCTGCAAAAGTCAATGGGGCAACTGGGGGATAGCAGTTAAACCTGGTTAAAACCGAATCCTGCAAAGACCTAATTATTAAAGCTGCAGAAGTTGCAAACTTGGATTTCAAAATGGAAGATTGTGTATGTTAAATAATAGTAGCCACCCTGGACAGTATGTTGCAAGCTAGTAATAGTGAAGACTCAAGTGACTTTCCAAACTGAGTAAAAATTAAGTGATTTATTAAATAGTCAACTTGGATTGTGCTGTGTTGTAATTTGCTATCCAAGGTAGCTGCTATTACTTACAATGTATATATAATCTCCCATTTCGTAGGTTTGTAATTAACTGTTGCAGTTATTATGCGGCAAAATCATGTGAGGACAAGAAGTAAAGGTAAGCCAGACTACTTTTTTCCAGTTTACTGCACAAAATATTGACTATCCTGTATCTCGGTAACTTCAGTTCAGTGACTAGAAATTGAAAATAAGTTTTTGGTCATATCACATTCTATATATATTGCATTTAGGGGCTGTTTTTGTTTAGGTTAGATACCATGATTAAAGCCCAAGTTACGCATCAATATGTGGTATGATGGTGTTCTGAAACTGTTTACGTTGCAGATAAGCTTTCATTGGCCATAGAAACATAGACATATCTGGCACTGAAGGAGGCCATTTGTTGCATTGTATCCATGCCAGCTATTTGCAATTCAGAACTCGCCCTACTGCACTATTTCTCCCCATAGTCCTGGACCATTCTGAGCTTCAAAAATTGGTCCACTTTTCCTTTAAAAGATACAACGATCTCTATCAACTATTCCCTGTAGCAAAGCATTTCATGTTGCAACATAAATAAACTTCTCATAACCTCTCTCTTCACTCTGTTAATTACTATTTTAAATTAATGACTTCTCGTCAGGAAGAAATAGTCTTTCCCTATTAATCTATCAAATTCTTTCGTATTTTTAGAAACCTCTTAACTATACTCCAGTGGAAGCAGTTCTTTCCTTCTCCAGTCTCTCCTCATATCTATAGTTTCCCATCTCTGGCATCAACCTGGTGAATCTATGCTATATGCTTTATGTAGCTTAAATGTCTTTTCTATTTAAAACTTTGAGGTATCCATCTGTCTGGGGGTACGGAAAGAATGACTAAGTATGAGGTTAGCAAAAATAGACATTACAGCAAATGGAAGTAAGCGAAAGATGAACAAGATGGAACCTAGAGGGTAAAGTCACCAAAGGGATGTTTATATTTTACAAGATCCTTGATCCTTTTAGGGGGCAGCCTCCATGTGTCTGGATCCCCATTCTGCAGTCTATATTAGGGAGCTTGTACCTATAGTGCTGCTGCAGTCTGCTTTTAATACTGAAGGAGACCATGAATCCAAATGTGAGATGCTCCCTTGCCTCCATTTACTTTAATAAAGCTGGCAACCATAACACAAATATTCAGAGGTCCACATTTTCATGGGCTGATGATGCTGTCTGTTTACAATAGGCTTGCTGGCTTGCATTACTGATGGTGAAAGAACCTTGTGTCTGCAGTTGGTTATTACTGTAAAAATTATACGTTTATATTTTTATAGACCAGTTGAGCTAAGCAGAAGGCTGGTATTACTGGTAAGGGCTGCAGTCAGAAGGGTGGAAATAATAAGGGCACATGAGTGAGGAAAATTAAGTAGAAATGAATAAAGGTAAAAAAGTGTAATAATTAGCAGTTGTCAGCTTGAAGTGAGCAAGTAGATCATTTTACTATTTATGCAAGTGAGGGTGGCTGCAACTAATTTTAGTCTGACCATGGAGTATTTCAATATCCCAAAGGTGAAATGGATGATTAAGGCCAATCAAATAAGAGGGACAAAAGCACAAGCAATTTTATAGAAGGAATAAATGATTGGCATCTCATGTGAAGCAGGGTACTGGGTAAATATTAAATTTAATAATTACCTGAAATTGTTAGTAACCTGGGAGTGAAGGTAAAGGGATGTTAATTTTCACCTTCAGTTTAAAGAGAGAATGAATTAAAATGTAATGAGGCCTTGATTCATGTGAATGTCAGTTTAGGATAATTGGAGAGAGTCTAGCAGGGGCAAGAGGAAAGTGAAAAGTCTGATTATGGTTAACGACAAGAAGGTTCCAAAATATTTTTAAGCTATGTGTCAGTCTCCTATAGTGTTGCACATGGAGAGTCAAGACCCATGTGTAGTCTTGAGGTGAAGTGGGGTTAGAAGCTGTCGGATAATTGGGCCAAGGTGCATAGATATAATTTAGGTTCCCATTTTAAAGTCATATATTCTGTCCTTTTATGCTGTATTTGATTTGATAATGGGCTGGATTTTGCTGTAAGTGTCAGCTGTGGCTCAGTGGGTAGCACTCTCTCCTCTGAGTCAGAAGGTTGTGGGTTCAAGTCCCACTCCAGGGACTTGAGCACAAAAATCTAGGCTAACACTCCAGTGCAGTGCTGAGGGAGTGCTGCACTGTCGAAGGTGCCGTCTTTCAGATGAGACGTTAAACCTAGTCCTTGTCTGCTCTCTCAGGTGGACGTAAAAGATCCCATGGCACTATTTCGAAGAAGAGCAGGGGAGTTATCTCTGGTGTACTGGCCAATATTTATCCCTCAATCAACATAACAAAAACATTATCTGGTCATTATCACTGCTGTTTGTGGGAGCTTGCTGTGCACAAATTGGCTGCTGCGTTTCCTACATTACAACAGTGACTACACTTTAAAAAGTACTTCATTGGCTGTAAAGCGCTTTGAGACATTCGGTGGTCGTGAAAGGCGCTATATAAATGCAAGTCATTCTTTTTAACGAATGGCGGCAGCTGTTAGACTTGCACTTGCCCATAGACTTTCTATGGACTTTTGCAAGGCAAGTTGCTGTCAGCCAAACAGTGCAGTGCCCTCTACAGGGCATCTAGGAACTGTGAACAGGGAAATCAACTGTATCTCCTTAACCAATCAGATTGGAAGAATTGTTAATCAGCAGCAGAGTCTGAACCAGGAAGTGCCAGTTAGAATAGTGAATTCAATGTCAAATCAATTACAGAAAGTAAAATAAAGAAAAGGAATGAAAGATTGGATTAAGAGGGATCAAAGATAGAAAAAGTTTTTTAAAATGTTTGAATTTTTACAAAAATCTCCAACAATAATTGAAAGCTGAAGGAATGAGACTCTACACTTGTAAAAGTTAATTTTCAGTGCCAGAGAGGTTGTTTGGCAGTAATTATGACTTACCATGCTGTTAAAAGAGTACTTGGACTGGAATGGGCAAGCCCTAACTTTTTGTAGCGAGTTTAGTCCATATCAACTGTGCAAGTACAAGAACTTCATGCTGATCAATACATTTGAATGGGGACCCAGCAGGCGAGATGCCATTTACATGCAGCTTATGGAGGGGCAGTGCATCTCTTGGATTTTCAGAAGCAAAAGTCCAGGATGTAATGCTTTTTAAAGAAGGATTGATATTTATATAATGGTGGATTGGTTAGATGAATTGAAAACTGGTTTGGTAATCAGAAGGAGAAAGTGGTAGATGGTAAAAGCTTTAAGATGATGACCAAGTTCTGGGGAGGCTAGTATTGCTTTAATACTGATGATGTTGAGGGCAACTCTTTGCTATGTTAGAACTTGACACCAAGCTGTGGTCAGCTGGCAAGGGGAGCTGGGTAGCATGTGACAGGATTTGGACAAATTAAGTGGATCAGCTAGGGAATGGCAGATGATTTAAATGTGGACAATTACAGGATAATCCATTTCGGGGAAAAATGAAATACTAAATGTCCAAGAGCATTGGCAAAATTGAAAAGTAATTTGGGTATGTATCAATCCTTCTGAAAATAACATTGTTACTGTGAAGCTGACTAAGTACTGCAGTTGATTGTAAGTTGCTGCAAATGCAATATTTTTGTATAGCTGCATTTGTACTAACTGTGCATGGTTTAGAGGCCCTACCTTCCGTAAGATGATTCATAGGAGAGTGTTTAAAGAGAAGTCTCGTGGATAACTCCTAGGACTTAAACCATTGTTATTAAGAGAGACTCAATACAAAAGAGAGGAGAAAGGGTATGATCCATGTTAAAATGCTAAAAAAGCAAGGATTAATTTTTTTTTTGTTATTGAAAGCATCACTGAACTAGAGGACGCAAGTTTAAAAAAAAAAAAACCACCTTGTGTGATACTAAAGGTTAGAATAATGCATGCCCCCCCCTCCAATTTACAGAATAGCAGCTGTGAAATCAGATTCCAATCAAAATCAAATAATGCTGTGTGAATCAACTCCTTTAGAAAAAACTGAGTAAATATTTGGGTAAGTGTAGGAATAAAAGTGAATAAGTATATAGTTGATCAAATGCTTTATGGAAATGTTGTTTCTTGTGCTTTTCTGAACACCCTGTCCTCCTGCCCCAATCTAGAGTCATCTAGAAAAATAACTTCTTAAAAACTTGTGACTCTTCACCTCCCTCAAAGTGGATTTAGGTAGCTGAAAGTTGTATGTGACCTGTGTTGAAATCAAAACTATTTGGGATGTGGATGACACTGGCAATGCTGCATTTATTGTCCATCCCAAGCTGCCCTGAGAAAGTGATGGTTGTCCTTCTCCTTGAACTGCAGTAGTCTTTGTGTTGATGGTGGTCCCATATAGTGTTAGATAGGGAATTCTGGGATATTGACCCACTGATGATGATAGAATGGTGATATATGTCCAAATCAGGATGGTGTGTGACTTGGAAGAGAACTTGGAGGTGAAGGTGTTCCTGCAACATTGCTACTCTTGTCCTTTTTGACCTCTTGGCAGAGGTCACAGGTGCTATACAAGTAACTTTGGTGGGTTGCTGCAGTGCATCCTGTATATTGTACATCTTGCAGCCAGTGTACTGATGGTGGAGGAGGTGGATCATGAGTCTAGTGGTAAGGGCACCAATCAAGCACATTGCTCTGTCCTGTGTGGTGTTCAGCTTCTTAAATGTTGTGGCTGCTCCCAGCCTGTTGAGTATTCCCACATCCTCCTGACTTGGACTTTGTAGATGGTGGGGAGGCTTTGAGGGCTCAGGAGGTGAGCCACATGTTGCAGAGTGCCCTGCTCTTGTAGCCATGCCTTGATATGGCTGCTCCAGTTTAACTACTGGTCAATGATTTGCCCCCCCGCCCCTCTCCCAAGATGTTGATGGTGGGGAAATTTGGTGTTGGTGATGCTGTTGATTGGCGGGCTTGCTTTCTTTTCTTCAAGGTGGTCATTGCTGGCATTTATGTGGCACAAAAGTTATCTACCACTTATCAGCTCAAGCCTAGGTGTTATCCAAGCCCTGCTGTAGGCTAGCATAGGCTGCTTCATTATCGGAGAAATTGTGAATGGAGATGAACAGCCCCACTCCTGTTCTTATGACGGAGGGAAGGCTATTGTTGAAGCAGCTGAAAATGGTTGGGCTGAGAAAGCTTCACTGAGGAACTCCCGCAGTGATATCCTGGAGCTGTGATGACTGGCTACCGCTAACCAATCTTGCTCATTGCATGATCAAAACGAGTCGTCCCCTGTAAAGGCACTTCTATGTTAAAGCGCTCTGCAGTTTGAGTCATAGAAGAGTGTTGCTAGAACAAACTCCCTGCACCACAAGTCTCCTGTATGCTTGTTGGAGACTGGGTGCATGGATTCTGCTTGAAGCATGCACTGGGTATCCCATCGGCACAGCCTGTTGAGGCCATGTGGGCTTACTCCCTTTCAAAGGGTGATTACATTTCAGCCATGGGGATTTTTCCATTGTGTTGCTTCGATATTCTGTTTTATTTTCCTCACTAACTTGGGCATCCCCGCATATTTTAAGATTTTTTGATCATTGTCTTTGATGTCTTGCTTTGTTTTGATGCTGAGCTTCAGTGTGCTTGTGTTGCAGTGCTATTTTGTGTCGCCTCGTGAGCATGCTGAACCAACTCTGCATGTTTTGCAGGTCACGCAGCAGCTTGTTACAGTGGCAGATTGTCAGACCTATGAAAAATAAGTCTGCAACTTAAACCACACTCCAAGGCTAAAACAATAAGTCATTCTTGGGACTTGAGAACTACTGAATTCCTATCCTCAATCTTATTGCTTTTCAGGCCTTTAAAATCCAAGTTGGGTGTCACTAAACTACTACTTCTGATCTGCCCAGTTTTCCCTTTTAGTTTGTTTTCAACCATTGCAGTGGTATGTACTATAGGCTTTGGCCCCTCCCCTTTTTGTTTCTCAATTAAAAGTACATTTCTGCAAGAATTCGGGTCAATAGGCTAGTCATTCTATGCTCTATACTTCAATTAAATTGAGTAATAGCGATGTATTAATATTTTCCAGTTAACTGATCAAGTAAAACATGGAAATATTGAGGAAGGTCATACAAGGGGATTGTAAAAATGAATTCAAGGGGCAATTGGATGTATTTCTGAAGAATGAAATAAGGGATTTGATGAGAAGGCAAGTAAGTGGGGTTGACTTATTTTAAAAAAGAAACAAGCCTGTTGAACCTAATGGCCTTTTTAGATTCCTAAATATTTTCATGAGAAGCAATTTATTCACATTAAATTGCCTAGAGGTAATATGTGCATAAATATTCTTGAATTTCTTTTATCAGCTACTGTTTATAGAAGTTTCTGAAAAAATCCATTTTCAACTGTCAACTGCCAATTCAACCAGTGTCTAATCTATTATTTATGAAACTTTTTTTTTTACAGATGGTCCCTATGGCATATTTGCTGGCCGAGATGCCTCCAGAGGATTGGCTACTTTCTGTCTTGATAAAGAAGCTCTGAGGGACGAATTTGATGATCTGTCTGATTTAAATGCTGTACAGATGGAAAGTGTTAGAGAATGGGAGATGCAATTCATGGGTAAGCATTCAGTGTCTTTTACTGGTTACATTTGACATTCTACAATTGTTGATATAGCCCATGAAGAAAATATTGGGACTGTTGTATAGTTGGGATTTTGTTTAAAATTCCTATTTCCATTTCATTTATACTATTTCGTTCTAAATTCTAATGTTTTAATTTCTTTTTTGAAGAGCAATAGTAGCTTGGCCAAAGAGGGTCTTAAAGGTGGAAAGGCAGAGGGGTTTGGGGAGGGAATTCCAGAGTGTGGGCTCTAGGTGGCTGAAGTCATGCCCATCAATGACAGGGTAAAGGGGGCATGCACAAGAAGCCAAACTTTGAGAAAAGAAGATTTTGAGCGAGGGGGTTTCAGGACTGGAGGAGGTTAGAGATTGGGAGGGGCGAGACCATGTAGGGATTTAAACACTATGGTAAGAGTTTTAAATTTCAGGTGCTAGGGGACTGGGAGCCATAGTAGGTTAGTGAGGACAGGGGTGAAGGATGAGCAGGACTTGGTGCAGGATAGAATATGGGCAGCAGTGTGTTGGATGAGCTGAAATTTAGAGGGTGGAGGATGGGTGGCCACCCAGGAACGTATTGGAATAGTCTAGTCTGGAGTTGACAAAATATGAATAAGGGTTTCAGCAGAGGATGGGCTGAGGTAAGGATGGGGCGGGTGATGTTATGGATGTGGAGGTAGGTGGTCTTGGTCATGGAAAGGATATGGGGTTAGGAGCTTATCTTGAAAACAAATTGGACACTGAGATTGCAAACTGTCTGCCTCAGCCCGAGATAGTGGTCAGGATGGGAGATTGAATCGGTGATGGCTTTGATTTTCCCATTGTTTAATAGGGTAAAATTGCAGCACTTTCAAAACTGAATATTGGAGTAGCAGTCTGACAACACAGGCAGTGGAGGGGCCAAGAGAGGCGATGGAGAGGTAGAACTGGGTGTCATCAATGTGCATGTGGGAACTGAAATCATATCTTCGGATGATGTCGTCCAGGGGCAGCATGTAAATGAGGAAGGGGAGGGAGCCAAAGATAGATAGATTCCAACGGAATTTGATAATGGTGCGAGGTTGGTATAGAAACAATTGGAGATGCTCTGGCTAAGAGTGGAACCAAGCGAGGGCATTCGCACTGAGCTGGACAACGGAGGAAAGGCGTTGGCAGGAGGATTGTGTGGTCAAGTGTGTCAGAGGCTGCAGAAAGGTCGAGGAGGGGTAATGCATCATGGTCACAGTTACAGAAAATATAATTTGTGGCTTTGGCTAGGGCAATTTTAGCACGGTTGCATGGAAGGAAATCGAGAGAGCTTCAGACAGAGTTATTGGAAAGATGGCATGGATTTGGGAGACTATAACAAGTTCAAGAACTTCAGAGAGGAAAGTGAAATGGGGCCAAAATTTGCAAGAACAAATTGATTTTTTGAGTTGATGATGATGGCAGTTTTGAAAGGGAGACGAGCAGTACCTGAGGAGAGGAAACTGTTTACACTGTTAGCTAACATGGGAGCCAGAAAAGGAAGTTGAGTGGTCAGTTCAGTAGGAATGAGGTCAAGGGAGCAGGAGGTGGGCACTGGAGAATGATGTAGGTTCAGGGCTAGGATGTGGGGAGGTTTGACTTTGTTGGAAAGTAGAAGGGGGAAGCAACATAGGCAGCTAAACAGATGGTCTCAATCTTTGTGACAAAGAAGTCTATGAGCTCATCGCACTTGTTGGAGGTGAGGGTGGGGGGATTTACGGAGATGGTTGGTAGTGGAGTAAAGCAGCCAGGGCTATCTTTGCTGTCCAGGATGATCCTGGATTAGTGGATGGTAGAGTGGAACAAGGTGAGCAGCTCAGAGCATAAGGTACCAGAGTGTTAGGTTTTTCCCCCTAATAGGCTAAATATACCTTGGGTTTTTACAGGAAAATCCATATCCAGACCCCTTTAAACAAGTTCGAAAACTAGAAAACAATGAGACGTCGGCTTAATGCTTTTTAATCATATTACACAACTTACTACATACAGTGACCATGAGATTACTGGTACAGACAGATACTCAGGGAGGACTCATCAGAAAAAGTTGTAAGTGCGTAGTTCTAATCTGTTTACGCTGGTCGAAGTTAAAGTTCCACTGAGCTTTTGCTTTGTACCATTTATAGGGTTTGTAGCGTCTTGCTAGCGTGAGGATAACATGTCAACACGTTCTAGTTATTTTTAATTAATACGTAGTACATTAACCCATTAAGTCATCTTGTAAATTTTGTAATCCTCTTTAATACACCTGCACGACACTGTCATTGCTTTTCTCACGATTTGTACCTTATAATTTCTCAACTAGTCTGCTGTATGTGCAGGTCTCTTGATCATCTCCTGACTGTGTGGCTCGGTTCCTAGAGCACACCATGTCTGTCCTTGCACATTACTAGTTCATTAATGCCATGCTTATATTGCAGGTTCTTAGTTTTAATATGTGTAAGTGCCTTAAATATTGACAAATGTTTAATAAAGTTATTAGCGTCTTCCCCACTAGGCCTATCCCCTGTCTGCACAGAGGAGTAAGGGCAGAGCCTAACATGTGCCTTGGTGTTCAGGGCACAACCAGCATCTTGACTGTTTGGGAAGGGCAGGTGATGGACAGAAAAGCTTCGGTAAGGGATAAGATATTGCCGTCCATGAGCCAAGTTTCAGTAAAAGCTAAGATATTTGTGCAATCATCCATAATAAAGTTGTGGGTGGCAAGGACCTTGTCCATGAGTGAGCAGACATTCTGGCAGGAAATGCAGCTGATTGATCTACTGGCCGAGTCCAGTGGGGCAATGGTGGGTGGGATGAGAAGGAGGTTGATGACGTTACCCTCCAGTAGGTGTATTGGGTAGGGAGGTCAACAAGAGAAGCAGTAGGGGTTGCTGCTCATAAGGTGGCAATGGGTGCCTTGATGGGCACTTTGGGTAATGCAAAGTGAGGCACAGAGGAGAACTATGGACTTATTCAAGACTGATTCAAGCCTGGGACATAATCAGGGCAATTGGAAAGCAGAGGAGCAGTGATGGATTGGGGTAGGGATTGGAAAGCAGAGGAGCAGTGATGGATTGGGGTAGGGATTGGAAAGCAGAGGAGCAGTGATGGATTGGGGTAGGGATTGGGACGTTTAACTATGTTAAATAAATGCAAGTAGCTGTACACAGGGTCAGCTTGGAGTATCCACAAACCAATGTCCAGCTATGGAGAGGAAGTGAATCCAGGAGCTGTTTGAGAGGCTGATATTGGTAGGTGCACTGCTGGAGGTTGTCCAGTGGAATCTGGGCAGAGGAGGAGAATTGACTATGAATTAGCAGAGGTTGATAAGGTGGTCCAGAGGAGTTGCGTAGTGGCCTTGGGTGTTAGCAGTGTATGCCAGCAGATCTAGTATACTATCCGAGGAGAAAAGAGCAGTGGCGTTGAAACCCGAGGATCAAAAGCAACAAAGTCCAGGGAGCCAGGGGAACGTGAAAGGTAAATCCATGGGATCAGAGCTGGTCTGAGGAACAATATGGGTTTGTTATGGATTTGTTAAAGGCAAATCGTGTTTGACTAACTTGTTAGTTCTTTGAAGTAACTGAGAGGGTTGATGAAGGTAATGCGGTTGATATTGCATATATGGACTTTCAGACTGGAGGAAAGTGTGCAGTGGTGTCCCCCAGGGGTCAGTGTTAGGACCACTGTTCTTTTTGATATAAATGACCTGGACTTGGGTATACAGGGCATAATTGCAAAATTTGCAGATGAGACAAAACTCTGAAATGTAGCAAACAGTGAGGAGGATAGTAACAGACTTCAGGAGGACATAGACACATGGCAAATGAAATTTTAACGCAGAGAAGTGTGAAGTGATTCATTTTGGTCGGAAGAATGAGGAGAGGCAATATAACCTAAATGGTGCAATTTTAAAGGGGATGCAAGAGCAGAGAGCCCTGGGGGTGTATGTACACAAATCTTTGAAGGTGGCAGGACAAGTTGAGCAGACTGTTAAAAAGGTATATGGGATCCTTGGCTTTATAAATAATGGCATAGGCCCTGATATTAGCTCCGAGGTGGGAGGGAGAGGGAACAGTGGGCTGTTTTGCAGTCAGGAAACCTGGAAGAGCGGGTTTCCCTTGGGTCCTGACTAATTTAATGACGGGACCTGATTAACATTTCTTGTCTCCTTTTCCTGGACGCAGCCAGCCAGATTGCGAGGTTGGTTAGCTGTCGGGCAGGTAAGCCTTCGGCACCAGGCCGCAGGAGCGGAGGGAGGGATCGGAAATAGAGATCGAAGGCCGGAAAGGAGATCGGGGTGGGGGTGGTTAGATCGTAGGCCGCAGGCGGGGAGAGCATAGTAGGGAGGGATCATAAAGAACGTGGGGGGAAAAGAGGAGAGGGAGGGTGGGGGGTGCAAGTAAGCTGGATCCAGCAGGTAAGTGGAAAGTCAATGCCTGCTGGGTCCAGCAGTCCTCGCCTCCCTTTAACTGCCAGTTTTCCCAAAGCCCGGCTGGCCAGGGTTAAATTTAAAATGAGCACGCAGCCTCGTTATAATATTTAAATGACCAACCAGCCTCCTGGGAGCAGGTTGGTTGCCCGCCTCCATTAAAACCGGAGGTGGGTGGGTTCGAGATTTTTAACATCCCACATGACCCAAACCCGCCTGTTTTTGGGAGCTAAAGTTCCCCACATAGAGTACAAAAGCAAGGAAGTTATGCTAAACCTTTATAAAGAACTGGTTAGGCCCCAGCTAGAGTATTGTGCCCAATTCTGGGCACCACTTTAGGGAGGTGTGCAGAAGAGATTTACTAGAATGGTATGAAAGACTTCAGTTACATGGAGAGACTAGAGAAACTGGAGTTGTTCTCCTTAGTGCAGAGAAGGTTACGGGGAGATTTAATAGAGGTGTTCAAAATTATGAAGGGTTTTAATAGAGTAAATAAGAAGAAACTGTTTCCACTGGCAGAAGGGTCGGTAACCAGAGGACACAGATTTATGGTAATTGGCCAAAAAAAATGAGGCGTTGAGAAAAAAATTTGCGCAGCAGTTGTTCTGATCTGGAATGCGCTGCCTGAAAGGGTGGTGGAAGCAGATTCAATAATATCTTTCAAAAGGGAATTGGATAAATACTTGAATGGGAAATATTTGGAGGACTATGGGGAAAGAGCGGGAGAGTGGGACTAATTGGAAAGCTCTTTCAAAGAGCCGGCACAGGCATGATAGGTTGAATGGCCTCCTTCTGTGCTGTATCATTCTATGATGAAGAACAAACAGTGGCACCGAGGAGAAACATGGTGGTGCAAAGATGTGATATTGTGGATAGTTACTTAGAAAAAAACATCGTCAACTGGCATGTTGCTATAAATGGAATTGGAAGTATTTAGATGTTTACCCAGATGCTAGTGGGAATGGTGGGTGGTCAGAACCAGGCAGGGGGACAGTGTTGCATGGAATGCTTCTGTAGTGGTAACAGCTGATTCTCAGGAAAAGGAATCAACTGAGTGTTATGAATATTTCTAGCTGCTGTCACAGGCTTCCCCTCGGCATCCTCCTTGCTCCTGCTGCTACTGGCTCCCTTTTTTTCCCCATTACCTTTCATTAACACCCTCTACACAAAACACATCAGGCTACTGGTCCTGATGGCATTTACCCGATGGTGCTTGAAGACCTGGGAGCTGTGCTCAGCAAGCCCCTTGCTTGTATAGTTAACATCTTGCTAGAGTTAAGGAATGTTCCCATGAACTAGATAGAGGCTCATATTGTGCCGGTATTAAAAAGGACGCGACTGCTGCCAACGAACCAGAAGCGTTCTGCACATGTGCGCTTCCGGTTCTTAACGATCTCGTATTTGCAGCGATAGAAAACATTTGCGCGTGCGCAGATGTCGACCGCAACCCAGAAACTTGTTTTGATCGAGCTGCCTGGAGCTGGGGTTGGAACCATGCACCTGGCCTGTGGGAACTCCTCCAAGGCTGCTGTGGCCTCTCTTGCACACAGCTGCTGGTGGTTGGAGGTGTGCAGAGCTCGGTGAGAAATCGCCACCCACCTGGCGTTGTCGACCATTCGCCGGATGAACAGAGCCACCTGCAGAGAGACAGAGAGCCCCGGCCCGGGCTGATGGTGAGTGATCGGCTGAGCGCCCCCGGGACTCCAGCCTCTCTTCATCCGGCGAAAGGTCCGTTGCCAGTCAATCCCTGAACCTCTGGAGCAACCGAACAATGGCTGACTGCTTAATCCTGGACTGATATCCCTTCATTACACAGAATCACCAAGCAGAGATCAGAAAGAGCGACTTAATTGATTTTCTCCCTGTAACCCAGGGTCACTGGGTAATGATCAGGAGCAGGAACCTGGACTGATTCCTCCACACTAACCCAGGGTCACTGGGTAATGATCAGGAGCAGGAACCTGGGCTGATTCCCCCACACTAACCCAGTGTCACTGGGTAATGATCAGGAGCAGGAACCTGGGCTGATTCCCCCACACTAACCCAGGGTCACTGGGTAATGATCAGGAACCTGGGCTGATTCCCCCACACTAACCCAGTGTCACTGGGTAATGATCAGGAACCTGGGCTGATTCCTCCACACTAACCCAGTGTCACTGGGTAATGATCAGGAACCTGGGCTGATTCCTCCACACTAACCCAGTGTCACTGGGTAATGATCAGGAGCAGGAACCTGGGCTGATTCCTCCACACTAACCCAGGGTCACTGGGTAATGATCAGGAGCAGGAACCTGGGCTGATTCCTCCACACTAACCCAGGGTCACTGGGTAATGATCAGGAGCAGGAACCTGGACTGATTCCTCCACACTAACCCAGGGTCACTGGGTAATGATCATGGTTCAGAGGTGCACAGAGGAAGACCTGAACAGTTTTTTTTGGCAAAGAATATTCTATTTAACAGCAGCATTATGAAGAGAGTCAGTAAATGTCCTGTATGTAAAGCTAAAGAACAAATGCACTAATGTATCCAAATTTTCTCTAAGCAATACCACAGAAGACCAACTGATATAAAGTCTCAATTTCTTTTATTTAAAGCAGAGTGGAATCCAGGGAATGGCACAAAATATTAATGTTGCAATATAAAAAGTGGCTAAATAAGGATTTACACTCAAACCCCTGCACCAGGAGGATTGGAAGATTGTGGCCAGTACCTCCGCAATTTCGACCCTTACTTCGCTCAGCAACCTAGGATGCATCCCATCTGGACAGGTTGACTTAATCACTTTAAAGTGCTGCCAGCCTTGTTCCTATCTCCAATATTTTGATAACTAATAAACAAATGTGTTAGAAGAAAATGGAAGCGCGCATGCGCAGAACGCTTCCGACCCCAATGATTTTTCTCCCAGGTGGTGTTCGCAGCAGTGTTTTGGTGTTTAATTTTCAGTTCCTGGAGACTCCAGGCCAGCCCTATCTCCTGAAGGCAAGGACACTTGATATGCACATATTGGGCTCATTTAAGAACAAGGAAGAGCAAACATCAAAAAAAGAGAAAAGCAAAGAAGTTAATCATAAAAAAAAAAATGAGTTTCGACTATACTTTGAGGGAACAGAAGGGGTGATTAATTGTCAAGGTAAATTTAGTGAGCCCTTTTGGCCGTGCCCTGCCTCACCAACTTTACCCAATATTGCTTCAGGGACTTGAAAATCAAGTTTGTGTGTTGAAAGCAAATAAATTAGACTCAGTGTATAATGTAAATTGAACCTAGCTTCTAATTCCCCTGACTTTTCCCACTTTTCTTTCCTCCTCTCTGGCAGCCACAGGCTGACTTTGGATGCAGATCAATGGATTCTGGCACAGCTTCAAACCTCTGGTTCCTTACTGGCCATTCTTCATGTGACAGCCTAGATAACGAATCTCGGCAGGCTGTTCACCCTGAAGAGCATTACTGATACTGTCCAGAAACACCCAGTTTCTAGCAGAGCCCACTGGATACCAGTTAGGAGCAGGAAGTCACTGAGATCAGCAGAGAGTAAGGATTGAATTTGGGACCCTCCCGGTCAGCATAGCTCAGTCTCGCACTAATTGCTGTGGGGGGGTGGGGAAGCTTAGCTTTGAACCTTTCCTTGTATGCAGTTAAACCATTAAATGTTGCTGAGAGTAGGCAGTCACAGTACAGAAGTCACCATTATGAGCTTGATTTTCCTCAGCTGTACTGGCCAAAATTGGGTCGTATAATGCCAGACGTGGAGGGAAAATGGGACCATTTTGTCAGTTCCCTGCTCCTAAGCATGTACGTGGACATTACCCTCCAATGCCCTAATCTCTGGAATTCCCTCCCTAAACCTCTCTGTCTCTCTACCCCATCTTCCTCCTTAAAATCTGCCTCTTTGACCAAGTGTTCCCTAAAATCTCCTTAGTGGCTTGGTGTCAAATTTTGTTTGATAATGCTCCTGTGAAGCGCCTTGGGACATTTTACTACATTAAAGGCGCTATATAAATACAAGTTATTCTTCTTTGAGCGGCTTAACCAGCGGTCTTTAAAAGGGCCACTGGAGGTTACTCTTTTAAAAAAAGAAGTTCCAAAGGTAACTTTTTAAACAAGAATGAGCTTCCTGGGGCTCACATTAAAAGCTCCCTCCTGTTGCCTACAGGTGCGAGTCCCCTCTGACTGTCACTGGCGCCGTCCGATTTTCAGCCACCACCAACAGGCAGAGCGCTGGTTTGATGCGGGCAATGTCTAAATGAGACCCAGGCCTGTGCAATGGACGGCGGTAACAACCGGGGTCCTCCGCCTGCCCTTTATGCACTTAAGCTGTAAAGTAACCTATACCGCGCAAAACCCCCCCCAAATTCTGCCCTCCTGGCGAGGGTCTGTTTGAGCATTTAAATTCAACGGGGGGAGAAATTCGGTATCGCCCCGATTGGGCCGCTAATTTTTGAAATCTTGAAAAATTAGCGCCAGGTGCTAATGATTCTGAG
Source organism: Squalus acanthias (assembly GCA_030390025.1). Lineage (NCBI taxonomy): Eukaryota > Metazoa > Chordata > Chondrichthyes > Squaliformes > Squalidae > Squalus > Squalus acanthias. The sequence continues at coordinate 183,377,714 of CM059426.1, forward strand.
CTTCTCTTAAATTGGTTGCTAGCGCTCCTGGAAAGAATTGGAGCACTAAATCTAGCGCTAATGACCTAAGTAGGGCGCTACCAGCAGAGCGATAATGAATTTCAGGTCCTATGCAATCGGGAATGATCCTTCACACTGGCCCCTTCCAGCTCTTAAAGGGGAGGTTGCATCATTGTGCAGATCCTCATTATCAGCATTGCTGGCTGTGAAGGCGACCTGTAAGGAACTCAATCCCCTGCTCGTGATGGCTGATCCCACTCCCAGGGAGAGAGCGCGTCATTTCACGGACGAGGCATTGGTCGCGGGAGTGGAGCGAAGGAGGGCAATGCTGTTCCCAGACACTGGAAGGAGGCCATTGCCCCAGGTTTTCAGGGCAATGTGGAGGGAAGTGGCCCAGGAGGTCTCTGCCAGTGGTGTGGTCGTACGCAGCCTGACACAGTGCCGGAAGAAATTAAACGACCTCACTTGGGTGGTCAAGGTGAGTACATGCTTCAACAGGTCCTACATACCAGCATCTGAACCTCAGTCTGTACACACTGCACAAACTACCACACCCCCACCAAGCATCTGCACCTACTCAAACTCACATTTACATCTCACGCCTTGCCTACAATCCCAGCTATTCAACTACGGTAGGCATATTGCCCAAACACCTAGCTGGACTCTGACGCACACATTCGTTTCTCTTGCAGGCCAAGATGGGTCACAATAGGAGGGAGCAGCAGAGAACAGGCGGGGGTGATGCACAGCTCCAGCAGCTTTCAGACCTGGAGGAGCGAGTGCTGCGACTCATTCGGCAGCAGGTGGTGGGCGGCGTGGCCGTCTGCAACGTCGACCCCTTTGGGGGCAACAACAGTATGTTCATCCCCTCTCCTATCATCCCACTTCCCCCTCACACCGCAAGCCTTTCCCATTTTCCAGCTCCTGATACTGTCTGCATTCCTTGCTCCCTTCCTGTCCCCTTCACCTTAACGCGAGTCTTGTGCCTTTATGCTTTCAGAGAATCAGCAACCAGATAACCAACCTGTTCCTGAGCCCCCCACTGAGAGTGAGGAAGGAGAAGAGGAGGAGGAGCAAAGCACTGCGTCACTGCATCTTTCACCCGCAGGCACCACCTCAGATACTGGCACTAAGCGAACTTTAGAGGCAAGTTTAGTAGAGGGGTCTGCACTGGGTGATGCACCAGGGACGAGTGGGCTGCAGCAAGGCCAGGGGGAAAGGGTAGCTCGGGAGCCAGCGAGTTCTGTTGCACAGGACTCGGATGAGGACCTCGATGGGGAGGCGTTCACAAGAAGGGTGATGGCATGCACGCCGAGATGATAGGTGCAATGGCAAGGGTGCCCAGGAGCGCCTCGGCAATGGTAAGGAGAGTGGAGGAGTCCACCTCCAACATTGCACAGAGCTCTGCGCACACCATGGAGCCCATCATTTCCACTCTGCAGAGGATGGTGTACTCCGAGAGACCGTGCGGATCCAGACCTCATGAAGCGTGTCATGGGCGATGTGGCAGCTTCCATTGCACCACAGGTGGAAGCGACGCAACGTCTTATTGCTGTCATGCAGTCAATGGTTGGTGGCATCGAATCTCCAACTGCTCTCATGCAGTCTCTGCTTGATGCCATGCAAGCTCTGACTGCTGCCATCGTTGCTGGGTCCACCACAGTCCACCGGGGATCTCACGATGTCGCAGCAGGCCAGCAATCTGCTCCAGCAGATTGGTAGGGATGCTGAGGTGCTGCCCCGGGGGAGTAGCGGGTCAGTGGAGCAAGAACCTGCTGTCCTCTCTCAGGATGACAGCATTCCTGCTCCCACCACTGCCACTCCGCCATTGCACTTGTCGCTGCCTGTCATCCAGCCAGCCCAGACTGCCGCCGCCCATTCTGAGGTGGCGCAGTGTACAGCCGGGCCTTCCAGAGCTGGTCAAAGGTGTCCTGCAAGGCCATCTGTAGTCTCTGGCACCGACACACAGCAGCCTTCCACCAGCGCTGCTGCAGCCACTAGGGAGACACTGTAGGAGCAGTAGATTAGGGAAAGGCAATGTAAAAAGGGGAAGTAGGGGTTTGCACAAGGGCGATTAGTTAATATTGTTGTATATATGTGGCTCCTGAATTTGGATAAATTTATTATTGGAATGTTGCAGATTTGGGGCTGTCTCTCATTTCAGCTTTGAGGTGTGGTATGGAATGATGGGGACGTGCTGAGCAACCGGGAAATGGCCTCTAATTCATTGGAACCAAAGTCTGATGAGGCGGTCACTGCCTTCCACAAGGCTGATTGAGTGGCGGCCTCCTCCATCGCTGTTGTTCATGCTCTTGTTCTTCCTCATCCTCCTCTACCTCCTCCTGAGGTGGTACGGCTATGCCTGGTGGTAATGGCTGCGCCCTCATGATAGCCAAGTTATGCAGCATGCAGCAGACGACGACAAAAAGGGACACCCGCTCAGCCGAGTACTGGAGGGCTCCTCCTGAGCGGTCAAGGCAACAGAACCGTTGCTTGAGCACTCCGATGGTCTGCTCAATGATGTTCCTGGTGGCAGCATGGCTCTCATTGAGTGCTGGGCATGAGTGTTGGGTTTGCGGAGGGGAGTCATGAGCCAGGTGGAGAGCGGATAGCCCTTGTCTCCCAGCTGCGAGCTTGATGTATGAAGGCATCAAGGCTGCTGCCAGGATAGCGGGCATGGACGGTGAGGATTCGCTCTGTGTGGTTGCACACCAACTGCACATTAAGTGAGTGGGTAGCCTTTGCGGTTACGGAATACCTCTAGATTGTGATGCGGTGCCTGCAAAGCGACGTGGGTGCAGTCAGTGGCGCCCTGCACCATGGAGAAGCCTGCTATCCTGTCAGCTGTGGCTCAGTTGGTAACACACTCCCCTCTGAGTCAGAAAGTTGTGGGTTCAAGTCCCACTTCAGGTAAAGCTAGGCTGACACTCCAGTGCAGTGCTGAGGGAGTGCTGCACTGTCGGAGGTGCCGTCTTTCGGATGAGACGTTAAACCGAGGCCCCGTCTGCGTGCTCAGGTGGACGTAAAAGATCCCATGGCACTATTTCAAAGAAGAGTAGGGGAGTTATCCCCGGTGTCCTGGCCAATATTTCTCCCTCAACCAACATAAAAAAACAAATTATCTGGTCATTATCACATTACTGTTTGTGGGAGCTTGCTGTGCGCAAATTGGCTGCTGCGTTTCCCACATTACAACAGTGACTCCACTTCAAAAGTACTTCATTGGCTGTAAAGCGCTTTGAGACGTCCGGTGATGCTATATAAGTGCAAGTCTTTCTTTCTTTCCATCCTGGCAAAGCCACATGCACACTCATGCTGCTTCTCTCTAGTCACGGGGAAGGAAATGTAGTCCCTTCTCCTTCTATACAGAGCATCTGTGACCTGGCAGATACAGCAATGGACGGCGAACTGCGATATGTTAGATATGTCTCCAGTTGCACACTGGAAGAATCCGCTGGCGTAGAAATTGAGGGCGATGGTGAACTTGACTGCCACTGAGAGAGCCGTGGTGCTCCTGATGTGAGGCTCACGGTCTGGCTGCAGGAGGTGGCAGAGCTCTGTGACCGCATCCTTGGTGAAGCCTTCAAAGACAGTGAATAATTTTTCTGAGGCAGAAGAAGTGAAAAACACTGAAATCGCTCAAAATGCCTGTTTGCCTATGTCAAACTGACAAGGCAGCATTCTTTGCCGACTAAAAATAAACCGGATGTTGACGCCTTTATATAGCGCTCCTCCAGCGCTCATCCGACTGCATACGGCCTCCTCTACCTGTCGTTGCTAACGGCAGGCACTCAGGCATGGGGCGCTGCGCAGCCGGATGACCTCACAATCTCTGGCCACAGGAGAGCGTGGCGCTAATGGTTACCGCTGCCGTAAACCTCCACTTCAATTTTGTGGGCGTCGGTACTATCGCCGCACCTGGTCGCTAAGCCATTAGCGCCCCCCCATGGCGCTAACTGGAGGCGCTAAGGTACCGAATTTCTCCCCCAACATTTGTTTCAACTGTGAATGAAAAGGCCTCAGGTACATTTTCCATGTTAGAGGTACCAGGCATTGATCGAGGCACAATTGCACCATTGCTCATGATGCTGTATCCAGAAGGAGCAGCTGCAGGTAGCTTGGTCCATTCCATCTCATCTCCCAGTCCTTGCTGCCAGTTGTAAATCTGTCATTCTAGCCAGTCAAGTCGTCGCTGGAAAATCTCTGTTCCACTGTTGGTTAAGATGTGCTGTAGCCAG